>CM063503.1:26659645-26689645 GCA_032207245.1 Pardosa pseudoannulata | reverse complement strand
CTAATAGTAAATTTTTGCCCGGACTGTGACATTGGACTATGGCTTTTTCCCTCTTTCAAGATTTATCGCAGTAAATCTAACCTTTGAAAAAACAGTTAAATATATGTACTTGTAGTAATTGCTTTGAAAATAACTGTGTAGTAATTGTAATAGAAAATATTTGTATATTTTTTATATGTACAACTATAAATGTAACTTCAATGTCTATCGTACATGGGAGAGAAAAATCCAGGGAAAACATTTTTTTTATTTCCTGCAAAAAGTATTTATATATGCTTAAAATAATTAGAAATATTACTATTAATACCATTTTCCAGATTGCAAATGTAACATGAACTAAAATCTGCAATAAAATAGTGACATTTTTTGGGTCGAATTCGTGAAAAAAAATGAAACTGTTAAGTGGTTAATCATTAACTATTTATTAATTAATTATCAATTAATTATCAATTAATTATCTACTAATTATCTATTAATTTCATTAATTAATTATTAATTAATTAATTATTCATTTAAACAAATATAGTTTAAATATAAGAACAACCTCACTGTTTTTATTAGGAAATATACTATTTAAACATTTTATTTGATGTGCATTTTACAAATTAAACAGTTAATGTTTCACTATTTATAGTTACCCGAAATTTTTATTTCATTCTTCCCCGTAACTTAACAGCTACAGTTAACACGAACATCAGAAATGTAATAGACCTAGGTTCATTCTCTTCGGATACAGTAGGTTTTAACTAGAAATATATCTCTTCACAATAGGTTTAGTTTCATATCTGACACCGTAATTCTCTGTAATTTATTTAAAGAATTTTGTACCTAACCACTATAAACTATAAACTATAATAGATTCAGAAGAAGTTATATTCTTTTAATGTGCTGTTAGAGTTTACTAAAGCAACTTCGAATTAAAATTTTATTTTAGATTTTCTTTTCATTTCAAGCGTTTCAAACTGTTAGTAAGGCGAAGCCTGGTGGACTTATTAACAGCATATCCTGAAAACCCCTTTGCTTGGTTGATTCCATATTGAAGAGGATACAGATAGATGACTAACATATCATAAAAAACTAGTGAATTTATCAACAAAATATGTTATTTTAAACTTTTCTTTTTAATACCTGTAATATCTTTTCAGTTGTATAAGAAAGTATTAATTTTTTACATTTTATTCCCCTAAAAGTATGATGGTTCAAAAAAAGTTAAAAAAAATTGGATAGACTAATATTAGTTTAAACTGAAAAATAAGTAAAATAATTATAAATCCCATAAAGATGCAAACCACTTGGAATTCTAAGTCAGCTAGAATTACTAACAATATATCTTCAAAACAACTTTACACTTAATGATTGCATTCTCGAGAGGTTGCAAAGAGATGACTAACATATAACTAAAAATGATATTGTATTTATCACGAAGATATGTTTTATCAAACTTTCCCATTTGTTATCTACAATAGTTTATCAGATTTAAACAAAAGTATAAAAATAAGTATTATCTTTTGGTTTTTTGGTCCTCTAAAAGTGAACATGACAAGAAAACAGTTAAAAAAATTTGGATATACTCATCTTATTTTAAACTTAAAATGTGAGAGTATATAAATCTGTATCTCCCAAAACTGCAAAATGTTACTAATACTAAGCCATGCTGACTTGCTAACGGTATACTTTGAAACCCCCTTCACCAGTAAGAGTTGGTTGCATTGGGGACGATGCAAAGCGATGACCAACATATAATCAGAAATGGCATTGATGTCAGGACATACACACTTTTCAACAAGTTCTTGTGTTGTAAAAGTGTGTGTGTCAGACACATACACTTTTACAACACAAGAACTTTTAAAACTTCGTGCACCGAGACAATCTTATCCTGCAGGCACACACTTTTTAAGTAGGGATTTCTCAGGTAAAAAGACTGCAAATAATCCCTAAGCACAATTGATCACTTGATAAAAATACCAATGTTTAAAGAGAACGCGCTAACTATTGGCTAAAGTAGTACAGACAGAGGCTGAATTAAGTCTATAGCGTGTCGAGGGAAAAAGCAGAATTACCACGCAAACCCCAACGAATTTTATGAATAAAAGTTAGTACATTAATATTAAAATATGTAAATAATTGATTTTAATATTACATATATATATATATATATATATATATATATATATATATATATATATATATATATATATATATATATATATATATATATATATATATCAGGTTTAAAAATCGGGGTTAAAAATTAAGCCATTTATAATTAAAAATAGTTAGAGCTCATTAATAATAACGTTATAGGAGAAAGACACAAGCTCGAGAGGAACTATACAGAGTAAAGAAACCGTCACTGAATTAGATATAGGATTTTAGCTTAGGTATCAAAGCCAAAAGAGATAGTTCTGAATGAAAACTCGGGCTTATAACATCCTCCACTCTTGTCGTCACAAAGTATGAGAACAAAGAATATCTAGATGGCATAGCTATGGACAGGAGGATTACAATAAATAAGTTTTTATGTATGAAATCAAATGTGTCTTCCAAACCTTAACCACTCATCCGAGTCATATATATATATATATATATATATATATATATATATATATATATATATATATATATATATATATATATATATATATATATATATATATATATATATATATATATATATATATATATATATATATGTCAGGTTTAAAAAAGGGGTAATTCGAAATTACTTGAGTTATAAGCAATTTTAAAAGGGAACTCTTTTATAATAATAAAATAAATGGAAAAGACCCACTCTCGCATAAGCTTTCAGGATAATCAGGTCAGGAGGAAACATTTTGAAAGAATTTGATGAGAGTGCAAACCGATAAGATCAGTCAACGCGTGGATATAGAGCGGTCAACACCTATTCCACTCTTAGCTCCGTCATGAACAATGAAAATGGCGCAAGTTGCTTTCCTTAAGAACGATGAGTTAATAAAACTTATTATTATCAAGAAGACTGTTTTCCATTCGCCTTAACTCTGGATCACGACATGACATATAAATGTATATATATGTATATATATATATATATATATATACATTTATATATATATATATATAACTTTTCCCTTCAAAATCTGTAATATTTTGTTAGCTTCTAACAGGAGTATATAAATAAGTATAATCTTTTGGCTTTAATACTCCTATAAAAGGAAGGATGTTAGATAAACAGTTAAGAACACTTGGGTATATTCATATTGTTTTAAACTGAAAAATGTGAAAGGAAATAAATCTAAATCCCACAAAGCTGCAAACTGTTAATGAAACAGCTTAATCACCATTAATCAACCATTTTCAACAGAAGAATTTGTTATTGTCCTTTGCATAGAGACATAAAAGGCACGATAAAAGTCTGAAAAGGGGATCAATGTGCTTCCTTTCTAAACAGAGCTAATTATTTTTGTTAAAAGTCTCTTTACTTCTCATTTAAATAATCCCTTCTGTTGATTAATGTATTATCGCTTTTCTTGTGTTTTGATTTAAGAATAATACGCTTCAGTAAGGAATAATACTGAAGTTCCTTTCACTTTAATAAATCCACAGACCTTGGTCATTTTCCTAGTTCAAGAAATCCTATTTTTGTCTCGCACCTTTTTTAGAGGGTAATTTTAAAAGTTAATTAGCACAGAATCTATTTGAAGGAAAGGAAAGCCGTTAACAGGTTTTAAATTTCGTGATGCAAAATGTTCTATTTATATATACTCGAAAACATCTTTATTGGTATTATACATTATTTTAATTAAATATTATTTAAGAATGAATTTATTTGAAAAGACAAAATTAACATTTAATCAAGATTCCGATTAATTTTGAAGAGAATTTCTAATTTTTTATACAATATTTCAAACATTTAGATGTATATTTAAAGAACGGATATTTAATAAGTTTAACTGATGGTTTTACAATAATTAAATGCAAACATCCAAAAATTTACTTTATTGTAATTATTTAGTGTAGGTATTAATTATTTAGTCAATATAAAACTTAACAGTTCATTTTTATATGAGTTAAGTTTCATTGCCGGCCGGAATTATGTTATAAATACGCAACAAGAGGAAAAGAACTAGGAATATTGTGATAATTTTTCTAGTTAACAATATATTTTGATGAAATTCGATATATTTCCTCTGTCCAATAGCTAGTTAAATACTCTTGAATAACTTCAAATATGTGTAATTACACTGTAATATTCAAAACCACGCTAAATGCGACAAAGAATGAATAATTAGAAAAAAATAAATAAATTACGATCAAAAACTCTTTTTGATAATTATTTATTATCACTAAAAAGACAATTCTAAAATAAGTATTCAATATTGTTGTAATATGTGACACCACTCAAAGCATGAGTCCTTAAAAATAAATATTGCAAAATTTGCATATAAAGCTGTTGAAATATTTGTTTATTAAACACATACTCTAAACTATCTGTGGAGATCATTGGATAACGGTCACAAAATATAAAAATTCACATCATGATCTATAATATAAGAGATGTTATTATTTTTTTATAATTTGTAGAGCCGTTCTAAACACTAGCCTTAATTGAAAGAAATGCTGTAAAATTTACACATGAATCTGCTGGCATATTTTTTTTTACACATCACATACTTTCACTTATTCTGGATACCATACAGTAAGGGGTCTTAATATTTTAATATGCAAATTTTGCAGTATTCGATTGAATAAACATTCTTATTTTGATCTGTACTACTTGTTCAAAAAATATTGGATAGCGAATTTTAGAGAATTCTTCTAAGTGAAAATAAATTATAGAAAAAAAGATCACAATTTCTTCAGTTTTGTTTAAAATTTTAACTTTATGGTATTTATTACTGTGTAAGTATACAAAATATTTTAAGCTATTAGAAAAGTTTAACTAGACACTGTGAAGAGGACTTACGTTAAATTAAGTAAAAAAATATTAAAGAGAAAAAAATGTTATAACATAAACGTTTTACTGGAAATTTAAGAAATAATACCAGACGATAACAAAATTTCCTCATATAATCATTGAACGTTTAAGTGTTAAGCATAGAAAGAACCTGCATATTGACAGAATTCTGTAAAAGTATGTTCGACAAAAAATATGAAATGCTTTTAGTTTTGAAAAAGTCAAGATAATATACTTATCTTGACTTTTTCAAAACTAAAAGCATTTCATATTTTCATTTCATATTTTATCTTTCATAAACAAATTTAAATTTTACCAATTGAATCTTATTTTAATTCAATGAAACCTTTTTTGTTTTTTATTAAATTTTAATTTTTAAGCCCTATTTGTATCAAATCATAAATATGAAATGCTTTTAGTTTTGAAAAAGGAAGCTAAGAGTTAATCTTTCATAATCAAGATAAAATTTTACCAATTCGATGCTTATTTTATTCCAATAATTTTTTTTGTTATTAATTGAATTCTAATTTTTAAACCCTCTTTGTGTTAAATCATTGATAAGAAAATGTAACAGGTGCATTATTTCACACATGGACATTTCCTGTTGATGTGTTTGTCATAAACTGGGCATGAGTTTTTAGTTGTAAAGTATTTTCCCATATTACAATGTATTTATTACCGTGAAACGAAGAAAAGTGTTGTTGAAATCTTGTATTGAAATAATTCTTTTACAAATACTCCTTTTATGATAAGTTGAAGATCAATATCCAGTTTTATTAATGCTAAGCATATATTAAAAATGCATGCAATCATTTAATATTGAGTCAGTAAGACTGTTTTTATAAATATTATTGGCAGAGTAATTTTTAAGGAAAAATATTGTATTTTAATCATAAATGATGATTCAATACATTTTTATTCCTTATATACTTTACATATCAACATAATTTATGCGTCTTATATAAAATAAAGTAAAGTTGTTGGATATTTTATAAATTAAAATGCAAGGTACATTTTTCCTTACGTTAACTAAATCAGTCAGGAACAAGGCAGTAAAAATTTTAGATGCTTGTATTTAAATAAACTAATTGTCAAACTCTCTGTTAAGAATAAAATTTAAACTTTTGTAAAGCTCCAGAAATTTCGAAAAAAATAATTTTCGTGTAAAATAGTTTAGAAAATGTCTCAGATAGAGAGCCACGGCAGCTCAGTTTTCAAAATTTTAGAACTAATAGCCGGAAAATTGGGAGTTTAAAGCCACATTAATTCAAATGCGCATCATTTAATATTGCTAAAAATATACAAAATCTTGTACCAAAAAAGTACTAAATTCTATTGCCACTAACTTGAAAAAAAATATTTACAGGGTAAAGTAAGCTAGCACTGTGAATAAATACATCCAATCCACAATTCTATACCCTGTTTTATTAATGCTAAGCATATATTAAATAAATATATGCAATCAATTAATACTGAGTGCAGTAAGAATTTTATATATGAATTATTGGCATAATAAAATTTTAGGAAAAAGTATTGTGTTTTAATCATAAATGGTGATCTAATACATTTTTATGCCTTATATATTTTACGTAACATAATTTATGCGCCGTATATAAAATAACGTAAATTTGTTGAATGTTTTATAAATTGAAATGCAGGGTACATTTTTCCTTAAGTTAACTAAATCATATATGCACAATGCAGTAAAAATTTTAGATGCTTGTATATAAATAAATCAATTGTTCAACTCTCTGTTAAGAATAAAATTTAAACTTTTGTAAATCTTTGGAAATCAAAAAAAAATTTTTTTTGGTGTAAAATAGTTTAAAATATTTCTCAGTGAGAGAGCTGTGGCAGCTCAGTTTTCAAAAATGTAGTCCTCATAGCCAGAATATTGGGATTTGGAGGCCACCTTAAGTCAAAGGCTTGTTATTTAATATTGCTAAACAGAAACCTAAAAAGCACTAAAATCTATATAGTTTAAAAAAAAAAGCATATTGACAGAGAAAAGTAAACTAGCACTATGAATAAATGTATCTAATCAGTACTATTAAAGAGAGAGTATAACCGTCATAAAAATTACAAGTTTTACAATATCAGGAGTTAAGCTTTTATGTCAGATGGAATCCAAGCATATTATTTTTATTCCAAAAACTAAATATTAAAATCTTTGTTAAGACGTTAGAATTAAAAAAAAATAAAAATCTTAATTTAAAATTAAAAACAATATTATCTATCCTTCTATAATATTTCTGGTTATAATATAGTTAAGGTTCACCATAAAAGAAAATATTTAACTACAACTGATAATATAAACTAAATTTACGATAATTACCTTTAAAAATTATTTCTGGTTAGTCATTTGTTTTCATTTCGTATTTATATTTTACGTTTTAAAAATGACTTATTTTAAAAAAAAATCTAATTAAATATATATTATAACGTTAGTTTCATGGTAAAACTAGTAAAAGTTTTATTCTAAAATAATCAGATTGCTTTATTTTATTAATAATTCTAAGGAACGTATAATAATATAACATTCTTTTCCACCAGTTTAAGGCCACCTAAAGTAAAAGGCGTGTCATTTAATATTGCTAAAAATATAAAAATTTTGTGCCTGCAAAGTACTAAATTCTGTTGCTACTAACTTGAAAATAATATTTACAGGGTAAAATAATCTAGCACTGTTAATAAATGCATCCATTTAATATTATTAAAGAGAGACTATACGTGTCATAAAATCCACAAGTTTTACAATATTCGGAGCTAATATTTTAAGTCAGATTGAATCGAAGTATATTTTTTATTCCATAAAACTAAATAATAATGAGTTGATTAAGACGTTAATGTTTAAAAAAATAAACACCTTAATTTGAAATTAAAAAAATAGTATATATCCTGCTATAATATTGCAGGTTATAATATAATTAAGGTTCACCAAAAAGAAAGTATTTAACTACAAGTGGTAATATAAATTGAATTTCTAATAATTACATTAAAAATTTTTCTGGCTAGTCATTTTTTTCATTTAGTATTTATATTTTACGTTTTGAAAAGGAATTACTTGTAAAAAAAATTAAAATTAAATATATTTTATAATGCTAGATTCTTGATGAAACTAGTAAAAATTTTATTCTAAAATAATCCGATTGTTTTATTTTATTAAGAATTGTAAACGAATAATAATGAATATTTTACACATTAAATTGATTAAATTACAAATAAAAGTCATCATAAAGTGGCTTTAAAATGTTTAACACTTTTCTAATTGATAAAACACTTACAATTTATTAACATATAATTTCCAATTTCCTTTCCCAAATTAATATCCAAGGATAATTATCTAATTTGTGTGTTTGCATATTTCTATACTATTAAGGAATGGACAAGGTAATTCCTTGTATTAAAATGACAACCTTATTAAGAGTTGCTGCTTATCATTGACATTATCTGTACTGAAATACAATTTTCGTTTTTACTTAGCCGAACAGATTATCTGTTAAACGTTTATCTGATTAAGTGCATTGTGACGTTATTCATAACAACCGTAAACTCAATGAATTATACGTAATCATTTCAAGGGTGCTTTAGAGAGTGATGTTAAAATGAGAGCTAATTCTCCCTGAAGTTCACTGAAACTGCGTAATATTCTGTTACGATCTATGTATTATCCCGATAAGAATTCCAGTAATTAAGTTTTAATACCATGGAGGGTAATAATAATATGATTAAGCACTCCCTTTGAAACATGTACGCAAAGTATTAATTAATAAAACGATATTTTATATAAGAGCAATTAATAGGCCTGTTTGAAAGATGGAAACTACTAACCTGAAAACGTAATGACTGTAGGATTTATTAACAATTTTATTTAATTTTTGCATTAGGTACATTACATAATGACCAGAATTTTACAGAACTCATTAAAAATGTCTTATAGCCTTACTTTATCGTTTATATATAAATGCAGAAGGTCGTTTGCAAATTAATGAACTGAGATTTTTAAATATTTTTTTATTTGTAAAGGCTGTATTTCTGGTGATGATTATCTTTGATTGCAATAGACTTGATATTAAATGTATAGTTTAAATGTTTCGGCAATAAAACCTTGTTTTTACCATTGTCATGACATTTTTATCTCATTCCTCTTGAGTCATTTACCAAAATATCTTTGGAGTTCTAAGTCTCACTTTAACTAAAAAAATTGCAAAAATAAATGGATGCATATAAATGGATGGTTTATATCAATCTGATATGTTTTAACAAACTTTTCCTGTTTTAATAAACTCCGAAATCTATCAAACATTACAAACTATTCTACTAAAGGTAAAATGTCTTAATTTATATGTCAATTAAAGCATTTTCATTTTCAATTTATCCATGTAAAATTTAGTATAACTTACTGTGGGAAATATTCCTTTTACAAATTTGATTAGTATTTTTCTCAACTGAATCAACTCAAAAATTTAATCTCGCTCATTAATTTCACACACACACACACACACACACACACACACACACACACACACACACACACACACACACACACACACACACACACACACACACACACACACACACACATATATATATATATATATAATATATATATATATACATATACATATATATGTATATATGTTAAGTCTAAAAAAGGGGTAATTGGAAATTATGTGAGTTAAAAACGATTTTAAAAAGGTAACTCTTTGATAATAATAAAATGAAGGAAAAAGACCCACGATCGCGTAAGCTTTTAGGATAATTCTGTCACGCGGAAGCATTTTTGAGCTATTTGATGAGATTGCAAATAGATAAGTTTCAATGAGCGCGTGGACATGGAGCTGTCAGCAACACTCTACTCGTGTCTTCGACGAAAAAGTGAAAATGTTGCAAGTTTTACTTTAACGATGGTTTAATAAATTTATTATTATCAAGAAGACTGTTTTCCATTCGCCTTAACTATGGATCACGACATACATACATATATATATATATATATATATATATATATATACACACACATATATATATATATATATATATATATATATATATACATTAGAACTATGGAGTAAGAAGAAAAACTATGTCATTTTATATATACGTGTATGCATTTAATACAATGCATGCTTAACATAATATCCAATTGCATGAAAGGTTGTAGGAATTATATGAATTTTTACTATCTGAATAAGAAAAGAACATACTTCACATTTTCTTCAAATCCTTTCTGTGTATTTACAACAATATTTTACAAACATCTAAGTGAAAGCACATTTCCTTTTCAGTGTTCCACGTTTGCCATTTTAAGGGAGTAGCACAATACGAGATTATCGAAAATTCTTTCTGAAACTATCGTGTATTGGAATGTTCTCAGTGCTTTTTTCTCTTCGAAATGGAAGCGTTGAAAAGACTCATCCAATTTAATGATGTCTCGAAAGGCTTTTCAATTTACATCTCAAATTTTCGAGCTCAAAGCTGTATTATATCTGAGATATTATGACCACAGTGAATAAATCTGTCAAATCTCTCATGAAATTATAGGCAAAAAAAGGCTTATCTACGGATTACTTTGTATGATAAACAAAATATAACAGGCGTAGTTTTTATTTTACTTGTAAAATAGCAAATACTTATCAATATTTTTCTCTCTAAATAAATAACAAAATGCTTTTTATAAAAGATCAACTTGTTATAATTAATAAGTATATTTGAGATCAGCGAGACTTTGTTTTGTGGTATGCTTTATGAATTTTAAAATTTAACTGTATATTGTAAAAATTTAACTGTATATTGTATTTAAATGTAGATTGTAAAAATTTAACTGTATGTACTAATATTTGGAGAAAATTTGATTTTGTGTGAATTTGAAATGAGTTAAAAAATATAATTGCTACACAAATTTATTTAACGTTTATTTTTTTTCTAATTTCCAATGCCATTGAAATCTTTCACTCTTGTTATTGGTTGCCTCAGATCATTGGTAATGTTCAACTTCTTTTAAATGACTGTGGGAACTGTTACATAAGACATAAAATAGGGGGTGAAGTCCGAGGAACTTCACTGCATATTCTTCCTTATTTTATAAGTTTTTTTTCTATTTCCCTTTCCCAATACAATATTTAATTTTTGTTATTGGTTACGTGTAGTCATTGGTAAATTCCTGAAACTTTAAGATAACCGTAAGATCTATTACTGAGGGAAAAAAATAAGGAGTGATGTACATGCGGTTGCAAATTCTTTGGTCTTCTTCATTGTATAAGAAAGTAGGTATAATAGCAACATGCGCGCAAAATGAAAGAGTGATTTTTTTGCAGCATTAAAATTCATTGGAGTTCAGTGTGAAAAAGAAAATGAGAGTAATGCTTAAAGTAAAAAAATTTGGGTATAAATTTAATAAATACCATTGCTAGCAAAATTGCTATTGCTTGTATGAAAATAGGGCAATACTAGAGAAAGAAACAATATAGGAAAACTTGTAATAAGACTTCCTTTTTTATCTTCCATAAATATATTTCTTGACACATTCGTATTTTCTGTAATTCTATAGTACGTTATTCAATATAAACACGCATTTACCTTAAATTTAAAAGCAGTTGGATTTAATCTACTTGATTATTTATATCAGAATCTTTTATTTTATTCTTATCTAAAGCATAACATCCAATGCATTTCATAAAATTGATGACATTGCATTTCGTTTTACTTCAAATATGTAGTAACGTGTATTTCATTATATTATGCTAATAGTTTCTCTCTTTAAAAGAAATTAAACTTATACTTTTAAAATAAAATATCATTGTCAACTATAGAATACTACTTCCTTACAATATTTTGTCTTAACTATAGTAACTATTAATTTTTATAGAAATATTTTTTACTTTTTTACTATACTAAGTAAAAAGTAGCAGAATACTTTTTTCTGTTAAAATCATATTTGAATGCCATATTACTTACAATGACATAAAGTTACTGCTCAACAAATTAGTAATAGTGAGTATTGAAAACCAGCAGGAATTGTTTGTGTTAGGTTTTAATAATGTTGTTTAGAATGAAAATTTTTAAAAGTCGTAATATCTGAAGAAAAAAAATGAAGTTTTAGTTCTTAGTTAAAACACATTCGATATTTTTCAGCTATTTAATGGTCTGTTTCATTCAATTTTTATTGAATATGATATATTATAATTAAAAATATTTAGCTTCAAGATATTTGATTTGTTATTTTATTTATTAGAAAAAAATCAGTTTTAAACCATTTTAATTCTTACACAAGTGTAAAGAAATATCTGGATTTTATAAACACACAGTTGCAAGTTGCAAGAAAAAAGTTTTAAGTGCTACAAATACTTCTGAAAAATTACAGTGATAGCACGTAGCAAAAATATCTATGAAGGACAACTTACTATTATAGGTACATTGTTATAGCAATTATCGCATAATGATTTAATTGACAAAACAAATCCCCGTGTTTACGTATTTTTAATTTAAAATGTATTTGTATACATTAAAGTAAACTTTGTATTTTCCACAAACTATTGTGAATGGTTTGTATGAACATTGTTCACTTGGACTATTCCTTGGGATATTAATAATTCTGCTGAGGATTGACGCTTCAACCAGTTATTAATGTACTTCAGACCGTCAATTATATGCGATTTTAACTAATATTAATATCATGCAATAATCTTCTTCGTTAAATATGAAGATATCTGAAAAAGAATCATTGTTTAATGAAATCGGATCTAGAGATATGGGATGTAAAGATACTTTTGATTTGGAAAATTTAAGGTTGAGCTTATGATTAGAGTTAATTTTACGATTAAAACAGTATAATTAATTTAAATATCCATTCCAGTACAAACACTTTCGTCCCACCATTTCACATTTTATAAAGCTCTATACTGACTGCATGTTGTTCATGTTTCCAGAAAGTGATATTTCTTTGGGTAAAAACTCATGATGTTATAGACGAAACTTCACGAATATTTTTATTTTTACTTTTACTTTGCATCTGTGTTTTTAATGATAGTGCATGGCTCTGCATGCATGCATGAACCAGTCTCGCGGAAAATATTTGAGGTAGATAAAGTTAGTATAATAATTCTATGCTAGAAATACAGCGTATTTAAAGTATAATTCTTTATAGGAAGGTACCAAACAATAATTTGTTTATCGTTTGTTTCTGGTTCCTTGTTTTTCTTCGAGAGTATATTTTATTTATCATGTTCATTTTCCCCTTGAAGTTTTAGATTAAATTATGTAATTTTCAGATACTTTTCAAAAGGTCTGAACTCAAGAGTCCAGTTAATTTTTGCAATATAGCAAAATATAATTTTTTTCTGGTTGTTCAGTTAAAAAATGATGATATCAAAAAGAATTACCGGGGTTACACTAAAAGAGCTAAAACTTAAAGACACTAAAATAATTTATGAGTATCTTTGGTGTGAGATTTTGTGTGTTAATATTACAATATGCACTATTTTTTGAACAAGTGAATTTTTAAATTTATTAACATGCTTTGAAACATGATTATCACATTATGTTGATTTAAATCTGACTTTTTTATGCTATTTATACATTTGCCCCTAAACAAACATTGTGAAATTTTGTAAATCATAAACAGGAGTATATTTATGTCAGATAAAAATATTTCTCAGATAATAACTCAGTTAAAAATATATAACTCAGATAAAAATATTTGAGATTTAATGGTTTTGTTAATATAGTTGGCATTAATTACATGTATAAACAGATGCATCACATGCATTTGAAATACACTTTCGTAATAAACTCCTTTATGACCAAGCCAAAATTATGCTGTTCCTTGATTTAATGCAATACTGCATGAGTTTGAGTACAGGTGTATTTAATACAAGTACAAACTATTTCAAAAGGACTCAAATTGAATTCATTGTGAATTAATTACACGAAATTATTTATTTATTAAGTGAATGAATAATTATCTATTTTCTAAAAGAAATAAACTAATTATTATTATTGAAAGAAATAATTATCTCTAAAGTAGCTTTTACGAGTTAAATTTCTGGTTTATTAGTTTGCTTTGTAAGTCGTGTTATTATCTTCTAAATTACGCCTCTTCATACTATTTATAAATTCTACCCCAGAATCATTGTAAAAAGATGAGAATCATTGAAATAAATAGTTTTATATTAGCACAGATTAAATTTTCTGCAAAATGTATTAGAAATCAATGAATAAATTATTGTTTAAATACATGTATGCATACACACGCACGCGAAAAATATTTCATATTTTACTATTTCGAATTAAATACCTTATTATTTAACATAGAACATATTTTGTTTTAAAGATATGCTACTCCTTTTCTAATAAAAAAAACTAATTAAGGTATATCGACATTTATACGAAAATTTAATTTCCTTTTCTTATATTCAGCATATTTGGAAACTCCAATAAACAATTTTCTTTAAGATATAATAAACGTAATTTGAAATGCGCTGTTTTTTCAACTAGAAAAAACGCTAAGCTAACAGCCTGCTTTACTTCTAATGAGCAAATGAAAATAATGATAATGCGGTTTTTGAAAAGATGATTAGTTTCTTAGTTTTTAAAGCGAAAACCGAACTACGACTATGCAATAGTTAAAGAGGTAATGACTCAATTGAATTAATATGAGGTCTTATAACGATTAATTTTAAAACATTGATCTTACATCTGAAGTAATAATTTTACTTCTTTTTACGAAATAGAGAACATATTATATATGTGAAATTCTTAATTGGAAATACTTATTTTGACAGCATCTGTATTCATTGTGAATAGTTGAAGCGTTACGTCCATAAATAAATACAAGGAAAGTAAAACTTTTAAAAATTTAATTGTTTTTCACAGCCTAAATGGATTTTATTTAGTCTTTTTGTTTCCCTCTCTACTGAAGTTCGTATAAATGTAATTATATGTATAGAATAACTCGATGCGAATAGGCGTAGGACATTGAAATTTTCTATTTATACCTATATAACATGTGTTTGTGTGTTTTTTTATTGATTGCAGTCTGTATTCTAAATAGAGATAAAAAAATAGTGTAACACTCACGTCAAGAATGAAAAATGTATTTAGAAGTTCAATTATCAAAGTTTGTATTTAAGACTGATTTAACATTAATCTGTGCACCCCAGAGTTTTATAGCAATCTGAATTCTAAATAACGGAAATTATCAATTTAACTAATATTGACACTGATAATCCTGTTGGAGCCATTTATATATATATATATATTGAAATTTTCTATTTATACCTATATAACATGTGTTTGTGTGTTTTTTTATTGATTGCAGTCTTATTCATGCTGATAAAAAAATACGAAACACTACGGAATGAAATGTATTTAAAGAAATTTTCATATTATATATGTGAAATTCTTAATTATAATTTTTAAATACAGATTTTATAGCAATCTGAAGCATATTTTTAAATTCTTTCA
Source organism: Pardosa pseudoannulata (assembly GCA_032207245.1). Taxonomy (NCBI): domain Eukaryota; kingdom Metazoa; phylum Arthropoda; class Arachnida; order Araneae; family Lycosidae; genus Pardosa; species Pardosa pseudoannulata. The sequence continues at coordinate 26,674,245 of CM063503.1, read as the reverse complement.
ATAGATATTGCTCTGATATTATATAAATATAATATTCATATATATATATATAGATATATATATATATATGTATATATATTTATAATATATATATATATATATATATATATACTTTTTACATGTTTCTTATATTGTATATTCTGTATAAATATATATATATTATATATTTATATATGATATATATATATATTAATCACGTATATAGTATATATATATATATAGAATATTAGATGTTCCAATATATAACATATATGTATATTATAGATATATATATATATATCTGTATATATATTAATTTTTTAATATATATATACACTGATATATATAAATCTAATGGACATATATGTATTTAAAAAATATGTATTTATATTATATATGTATATTATATTTTTTATATATATAATATATATATATATATATATATATGTGCACATAGTATAGTATATATGGAATTCTACTATAACGATATATATTTATTATATTTATATATATATATGTATATATATATTATATATATATATATTTATATATATATATATATATATATGTATATATATATATAGATATATATATAATATATATATATATATATATATATATATATATATATATATATATATATATATATATATATATATATATATATATATATATATATATATATATATATATATATATATATATATATATATATATATATATATATATATATATATATATATATACAGAGAGAGAGATAGAGAGATACATATAGATATACATTTATAAAAACAAGTAGCAAGGGACGGGTGTTTTAGTTTTAAAATGCTAAAATGGTCGTCACTAGATTGTGATACTTGAGCTAAACTCTTTGCTTTAATAAATACTAGGCATTGTTAAATACAATTATACTCGTTGATTCAATGTTGAATAAATGTTTGATTTTATAAAAATTAATAATCTATCTATTCTTTGACTGTCCACCTTATTAAATAATTGTAAAGAACGTATTTCACTTTCAAATAAAAAAAGTTTATATGGAGTGCACAAAAAAAATTATAAAATTTAATTGGTGTACAAGGAAGTCATGTGGTATTCACATTACAGTTTTTTCTATATAGTAACGTTAAGTATTTAGTTGTTCAAAGCAATAAAAGTTTTTACTTATAACTGCATGAGATGAGTGTTTAATCGAGACTCGAGTTAATAAACACAAAGTCAGCAAAATATAAATATGTTGGATATTTTTTTATGAAAAAAAGTGTTCAAAGTAGTGGATGTAAGATATGAAATGAAATTGGTTTAATTTTTTTAAAAGGAAATCTTAACAATAATTGAAACTACTTCCCATTTCATGCTTTTAATTTAAATATACTACTTAATAGTAATGATATGTACTTCAAACTTATAAATAATTATTTTAATATTTGGAGTTTCATATTAACTCGTAAAATAAGTTATAATTTATAGAATTTTTTTGTTTGTCTTAAAATTATTAAAAGAAATAATGAATTAGAAGTAATTAATATAGAATAAATACTGTAATGCTAACTTCATTTTTTTGGTTCTATTGTTTTTATACTAGAGTTCTAAACAATTATGATTTCATTGTTTATAAAAATGTTGTAGAATGTAACTCTTTTATTTACGTCATGTTAAAATTAACAATACTTAAAGGTATGTTTTCTTTTAATCGAAATTTTAAACTTTTTCTACCTATATAAACAATACTTAAAGTAGATAAAATTGATGACTCTAAAACTATCTTCTCTGCAATATAAAAATAAGTAATTTAAATCATTAGAAATGCATATTTTACTTAGTAAAAATGAGAATATTCTTAAATGTTATGGATGTTACGACATATTTTTTAAAGCCAACTTTAGCAAAAATGTATTTGTTATACTCAGATAATGCTCAGTTATTGAAACAGTTTCCACCTTATAAATTCACAAAGTATGTCTATTTATGTATTTTTCTAACGAATCATCCTACATTTGTGTTCAGCAATATGAATAAATTTTCAAAGTAATATTCAAATATTTCCTCCTATCTCTACTAAACACTTTAACCCATATTGGACCGCTGTCCTATAAACAGGACAGCAAATAAAATTCCATTTAATGATAAAGTTATAAATATTTTCTGAGTGGATTTTATTTTAACACCTTTAAAGTAGACACACTGTAGCATAGTAACAAAAAAAAACTTAGAAATCAAATTATATTGTATTGTAAAATTTATTTTCAGCAACCTCTTCAAAATTGTCATTTTTTATCCTTTAATTTTATATTTATTATTATTATTTTTTCAAACATAGTGGAGGTTACTTTTAGTTTAAAAACAGAACTAATAGTGTAGTTGAAAGTTTTTGTTGAAAAATGTATTTTACACGTGTATTTTGTAAGTATAAAAAAGGTGCCCTAAAATTAAAACGACGGTTCAATCCCGATTATTTTTCCACGAATTCGATATCGCATTGATAGCACAATTCTTTTCTTATCTTCAAATGAAAACCAGTTCAAACACCTGTTCACACACCTGGACACAACAAGGGGTAAATAGATGTCTATTTCATTCAGAAAAACTGGAGATTGCAAGATAAATTTACTCTCTTACTGCCAGTTCAATAACTGCAAGAGAAAACCAACCACAGCATGCTTAAAATGTAATGTTGGACTTTGTTTTGACTGTTTCCCCAAATTTCATCTATGATCAGCCTACTGCAATGTAAGTGATATTTGTTAAGTTTTAGTAGTGTATTGGACCGTTGTCCTATTTAAAGGACAGCCAATTACATAAAAAATTAAAAATATTTTTTCAAAATTTTGGTGTTATATACTTAGTTACACCATATTAATGATATGGATTAAGTTTTAATAACTTACAGAAATATTTAGTTGGTGTGGTACAATATGGGTTAAGTATTAAAATCAAATAAATAATCTAAAGCTATTTTATTAAAATTTAAACTACATTTCAATTAATACTTTTAATATATTTAAGACTTTATCCATTTCAATCACTTTAAAATTTATTTCAATGCGTAATATAGCTTATTTAAATCATTAATGTTATCCTAAAAATATAGCAAAATATGTATAAATTCAAAATAAATTGCTTCCAATAAATGCGTCTTAAAGAGTCTCTTTTGCAAACGGTCTAGTTCGAGTGAGTTTAGAAATGTCACCGGTAATGATTCAACAATCAAATACTTCAGTGATACTGCTTTATAATGACACAAACAGCTTTGTGAAGACTCGCCTATCTAATACTCGTTAGAGAGTCACCTTTTGTACTGTTAAATGCAATTGGATAGTATTGAAAAGGGGAAATCAAAATTCCAAACCACACAGATTCTTGCATACCTAAATTGGATGCATAGTAACAGAACAATGTTTAGTCTCTGATCAATATAATGAGACATAATTTGTTTTCATCATAAGCTGTGGGATTCTTGATAAAACTGTGTGAAACTGAAATCTGTCTTGTTAATTTGAAAAATTGGAATTATTTAAATGACAGTTATTTTATCCCACATAAAATTAATATTTTAAGATAGACATTTTAATAAAGACATTTTAAAATAAAATATGGGTAATACCTGAATAATGATTATATTGGTAAATTGTTTTATATAAATGTAAAAAAATAGTATACACACCGGCATATGACGAAATCAGTAAAATTTTTAATTTTTCAGAATTGTAGATACCCTATGAGTCAGGTAAAAAATGATTTGTTTTTTGGCTGAAATTTATCTGGTACAAGCTTAATAATTTGTTTATCTTCATACTCTTCAAAATTTTCTAGATGCTGTGAATGCTGTTTAACCCTCTAAGCGGTTCGCACGTACAATTCCATCAAACCGATGACGTCTTCAAAACGTACAATGTTCGACCTTTAAAAACGATCCGAAAATGGATGTAATGTACATTTTTGCCAGTGTTTTCCTTCATGGAGTTTTGCGGTAGGAGGATCAGGTCGATTGTTTAGGAACTGCACCCCTCTTTGACTGATATTTATTGAGATATGCACCCCTACCCCCTGAAGCACAAAGACGCTGATAGCTTTTCATGGCTTTGTAAATCTCTATTTCGAAGTATTTCGTTTGCGATAACAAATGTATCTCTAATTGCACCACTTAAATATCTTTGATGACTTTCGTAACAAAATATAAATAAGTCTCTCAAAGAATATTTTATTTGTACTTTTATAATCCATTATTTCTTATGGGACGATCTTCGAGACTTGACGAGCTTTATGTGTATTAAAAATGAACAATCTATAACATCTATTTATATATCTTTTTATAACCGGAAGTTAAGGGACAATAACGAGGGTGGGTTTCCCGTATTCCATTCTAGTCGACAAAGGGTGAAATGAAAAAATAATAGAACGTTTTGACCACTGACACAGTAAACCTTTAGCGTATTTTTTTAGTCTTTTTTCCTCGAGGTGTTCCACTCGGAGGGTTAAAATAACGTTGAGTTCATTTAGAAAAATAATTCGAAGTTTTCATATCCACTTCAAAATTATCGTTAAGTTCTTCCCAATTTTTTTCCGCAGTAATTAATGGAAGTAAAGAAATAAAACTATCATTTCCACTTCACAGTGGAGGTAGATAGAATTTGATGTTAATACCAGTGATAAAAATTTCATTGCAACAAAAAATAATCGGTGATTAAATTTAAAATTATCACATATGTACCTAATCTATTATTTAAGCCAAATATAAAAGAAAATTATTTACGTAATATCTATCTTCAGTGATAATACGTATGAAAATAATACAAACGCTATTTAAATAATTTAAAATACGAAAAACTCAGATGGTTAAAGGAATGACATCATTATGATACAAAAATAAATATTACTTTTACCTATTTATTATGAGAAATTGATAAGTCTAATCCCCTGCTCTTAACCGGAGAAAATAGGGCTTGAAATAGTGGTATTAAATGCTAGAAAAGGGGGATTTCGAACGTTTCTAACCCTCACTCATCAAGAATTGAATATGGATACCTCTATCCATTCCAGGTACAACAGCTTCATAAATTCGAGGACAGACAACTTAGGCTATTATTATGTAGTGGATAATATTTTGAAAAACGTGCAATAATTTGAAGTATAAAGAAACTAAAAGTCTGCATTTTATTAGAAAATGTTTAGAATATGAGTGAATGGAGACTATTCGATACACTTAAATATTTTAATATCCAGTGCACAGTGGTTATACAATATTTAGTACACAGAAAATACAGACATTTGTACTTCATCACAGTAAAAAAGATTACAATGTGCTTTCAGTGTAAAAAACGACATGTGTGCCAAAATATTTGTTTGAATGCCATACGAAAATCAGGACTGAAAACTGTGTAAATTATTGGGTTGAGCATGGAATTAGCATATCCCAGCCACAGAGCGAAGCTGAAGACTGTGTTACTGGGCTGACATTCTTCACAAAGCGGCATCAGCAACGCCATTGTAAAGAACGGGAGCCAGCATACGACAAAGACACCAGTTATGACGGTTAAGGTTTTCGCTGCTTTTCGTTCTCTCTTAGACCGCAAATTACCTCTTCTGCGTTTTCTTAAAGCCTGTTCCTTACTGAGGAGAAAGTCATCTGAACTTGGGTGAGAAGAAGATGTTGTTGTGGATATCAATGTCATTTCCGTAACCAGAGAAGCTAAAACAGTAGCTGATACTAAACGAGATTCAGTTCGATTGCCTGGCTTATGTCGTATTCTCTTCCTAGCCACTCGGAATATCTTCCAGTACAGCAACAAGATAACAACAAGTGGTACGTAAAACGTGGCGCATGTAGCGAACAATTGATATCCTGGATCTTGACTGACTAAACATCTCTTCTCTGTTAAAACTCGTTGTTCATGATGTTCATCTTTCCACCCAATAAGGGGTGCAATTGATACTGAAAGGGCTACAAGCCATACAATCATAATAGTCAATCCAACGTGCCATGATTGTCTTTGCCGAACATAGTCAATGTCTGTGACTGCCCAATATCTGTCTACAGCAATAGCTACTAAGTGCAGTATTGATGCCGTACAACAGAGAACATCACATGAGGTCCATATGTCACAAAGCTCAGGACCTAAGGTCCACTCGTTATGGACTTCATATACTGCCCCCAATGGCATAACTAAGCATGCTACCAAAAGATCAGCTACAGCAAGAGATAAAACTAAGCAATTTCCTTTAGTTTGCAAATTCTTCTCTCGAGTAATGGCTATTATCACAGATACGTTTCCTATTATTGTGAATAATATTAGCATGCTTAGAACCGTTGAAAGTGCAGCTGTAGATACAAGACTAGTTTCATTTGCCGTCCAATTCGATAAAGTGTCATTCGACAAAAGGAAAGTCTCAAACGTAAAATTGTCATAAAGATCACTGCTGTTCATCTTGTTTTGTTACTCTGAAATCCTGCAAGAAATGTAATTTTATTTAAATTACAGTCTTAGCATTTAAAGACATGGGATAACATTTAATATTAAATAAGTAAATAACATTTCAATACGAATATTTTATTCATCAGAATACGTTTTGCAAAAATGTAATATTTTAATAGAACCATTTATTTTTGAAGTGTCTATGCATCAAAATATGAAACTATTAATAACTAGTCAATATAAATTTTTTAATTGATGTAAATGTTATATTTATGAAATTCAAGAAATGTAATTTTATTTAAATTACAGTCTTAGCATTTAAAGACATGGGATAACATTTAATATTAAATAAGTAAATAACATTTCAATACGAATATTTTATTCATCAGAATACGTTTTGCAAAAATGTAATATTTTAATAGAACCATTTATTTTTGAAGTGTCTATGCATCAAAATATGAAACTATTAATAACTAGTCAATATAAATTTTTTAATTGATGTAAATGTTATATTTATGAAATCCTGCAAGAAATGTAATTTTATTTAAATTACAGTCTTAGCATTTAAAGACATGGGATAACATTTAATATTAAATAAGTAAATAACATTTCAATACGAATATTTTATTCATCAGAATACGTTTTGCAAAAATGTAATATTTTAATAGAACCATTTATTTTTGAAGTGTCTATGCATCAAAATATGAAACTATTAATAACTAGTCAATATAAATTTTTTAATTGATGTAAATGTTATATTTATGAAATTTTATTACTATAAGTTTGAATAATAATCCGGTTCTAGCTCTTAAACTATTAAAAATAGATCTAATTATTTCATATTTTAGAATGCATTTTCTTTGATTAATCACAAATATTGCTTCTAATAATACCTCTCTCATTTAGTATTAGATTGCCGAAATATCTTTGATGTGAAAAAGCTTTTAGCAGAATGTCAACTGTTTATTTATAACATCCAATGACATTTAGCTTGCAGATCTAGAAATTACATAGTCTCTGAATATCAGATGAATTTTTTTAATTTCACAACGAAACAAACATTCTATCCAGGAAAAAAAAAAGATGTTTCTAATTTTATCTTTGATTGTCAAACGCTTTTATCATTAATAAGTACTACACGTATTATGTCTTTCAAATTATTATATGATATTACTTTTTATCATAGTCCTTTTACCATTATCCTTTATTTTATTCTACTTTCACAATTTTAAATAATTGAAATGACAGTTATTACACAGGATTATATTGGTCTATAGAAGATTTCTTAACGAATAGTACAAGATCTTTTGAAATAAAAATTAATATTAAAACTTGTTTTTGAAACAGGGGAGATAGAATATTTAGTAGCATGTAGATAGAATAATTTAGTATTAATATTGAAAAAAATTTTAAATTTTAATTTTTTACCACATTTAGTTTAGAATTCTATATTTAGAGCATACAAGTATTAAAAATAGTACAAAATGCCACAGTGGAAACTACATATTTCTCTTTATATTTTTACCCTTCTAGGAAAAGATTTACAACATATTTACAATTATTTCATATTTAAACAGTACTTTTCTTCTCGAATATAAACTAAATCTTATAATTTATTACTTTTTCAATTAAGTTCTTACACTTTATATATTGTTGATGTTTGTCGTTTAAATATTAATTGACAATAAAAAATGAGTTCATAAAAATGATTGACTTTACTCTTTGGAAACTTTTACATAAAAGTTTCTTTAAAGACTGGTATTATTGTTTGTATCAATTTTTCAAAATTAAGTTCTTTCGAATTTAGGAAATGAGCATTCTAAATGTTATATTTGGAAATTTTAGGTATAGTAAAAAAATGCTTTTCTTCTATTTTACTTCATATCAAAATATGTGACACATTTTATACTTCGATATCGCTAAACTTTCAGTACATGCTATAAATACTTATGAATATTTTTTTAATGGTACAAGCATTGCGTTTTAAAATAACACGATCCAAAACTAGTGAGTTCTTTGAATATATGTAATTATGAATGTCTTTAATTAAATATTACAATCTCTAATATAACACATATGAGTAAAATATCAATAAAATGTAGCATTTTTAATGTAAGTTTTAATATTATTCTACTACAGAGATGATTGAATATTTTCTTGTTGTAAATAATCCATTTCGTTACTAGTTGCATTAATAGACATGATAATTTTGGGTCATTTTCAAATTTTATATATTTTCTTCTCAGTCTGAATGCATTTTATCACTAAATATTTAACTAATTTTTTTTGAGCATTTTATACGTTTAATGTCTAAAACATCAACTTTTTTTACTTATTTTAAGTGTTTAAAAACGATTATGCGAAAAGACAGTGCGTTGCATGGAAAAACTCAAAATAAAAAAAGCATTCTTAAAGATTTTATTATATACAAATCATGCATTTATTCATATGTGTATTAATTTAGCAAACTTTCCAAGTTTCAAACGACTTAGCTATGATTTGTCTGTTTATAAACAATTGTACTTATCAAGATAAAATACAATTACTATTCTAATCACTGAATAAAAGTTATATACGTGATAAAAACATGAACACGTGATATTGAAAAATTTAAAAGAATGTAACTTACAGCTGTCTCTCTTGTAAAAGATGAAGTATTTCCACTTCCCTCACTAGCTTTGACTGTTCTATTAGATTTTTCTGAAAATAGTTCGTTTTTGATTAGTAGAAATACGAAATAAAAACTACAGTTACAAGAACAACATCACTAATAGGAACTATTAATGTAAGACAAGAAACAAAATTTCTGACTATATACATATACGTTCTTATATTAGAAAACATTAATATGACTTGTAAAACGCCCAGTTTTAGTTATTTGATAATAATGTAATCTATATAAAATTTTGTCTCTTATAAAAAATTTTTATAAATTTTTGTTTGATGTTATTATATTCACATATTTCTTTTATATAAATTTTTTTATAAATATTTGCTTTTGATATAAATTAAAAAAAAAAATTCTTTGATATAAAGGTTGAAAGTGATAAATTCAGTAATCTCGCACAGTCAAATTTATCATTAATATTCCAGTATTTAATTTTATTGCACCTTAACCTAATTTAATCGATATATTATGCTGTAAATTATTGTTGTAGAACTGTACCGATACTTTGCTATATCTCGGTTTAGTACCATTTTATGTAACATTATTATTTTATTGCAATAATATATATGGGGAAGCATGGTAGAAATACCCTTTATATATAATATTTGGTGAAAGATTGGACTTGTGTCTATTTTATTTATTTTTAAATTTTATATTTTACTTCTAAACTTACTTGATTCAAAAGATCTTTCTCTAAGACATTCATTGAAATTCCTCGAGTAACTTATATTTTACCGTATAACCATTTCTACTGCAATAATTCATGCAATAACTATTAGTTTTTAAAATGGAATTTTTCGTAGAAAACTAAAAAGTAAAATTGCATATAACAAAAATATAAAAGTCATGAAAGATCGCAGAAATTTTATTAGATATATTCTGGTATCTTGCGTTAAAGTTCAAAATATTGCATCACAATTTTCCTAAGCAATATTTTACTATACAATAAATATGTTATATTCCTTTTAGCTTCTTATAATGCAATTTTATCACATAACTATAGGCGAATTTATATATTACAAAAACCTACACGCCATGAAACCTTACAGATTATTTTTAACTAGATATATTTTGATACATATGCTTCAGTACAAAATACTGCTTTACAATTTTAGTAAATCACTTTTAGTAGGAATTAATGGCTAATATTTATGTTATATCCTCAACTGTGTTTATATATTACAAAATATTCATTTATATATTACAAAAAATACACGCCATGAAATCTTACAGATTATTTTTAACCAGATATATTTTGATACATATGTTTCAGTACAAAATACTGCTTTAAAATTTTAGTAAATTACTTTTAGTAGAAATTAATGGATAATATTTATGTTATATCCTCAACTGTGTTTATATATTACAAAATATTCATTTATATATTACAAAAAAATACACGCCATGAAACCTTACAGATTAATTTTAACCAGATATATTTTGATACATATGTTTCAGTACAAAATACTGCTTTACAATTTCAGTAAATCACTTTTAGTAGAAATTAATGGCTAATATTTATGTTATATCCTCAACTGTGTTTATATATTACAAAATATTCATTTATATATTACCAAAAATACACGCCATGAAATCTTACAGATTATTTTTAACCAGATATATTTTGATACATATGTTTCAGTACAAAATACTGCTTTACAATTTTAGTAAATTACTTTTAGTAGAACTTAATGGCTAATATTTATGTTATATCTCCACTGTGTTACGTTTTAAAACTATTCTTTTCGTTATCATATATTGTATCAGAAAGAAATATAAACATCATTGAAAACAAAAAGTGTGATGATGATCTACCAGATAAATCATAAAGTACATTTCTTTCAGATCTACTTTCTCTCTTTTTTATCGCAACCATAAATTACTTGAACAAATAATTTAACTCTCGAGATAATATATTGTCTGAATTTCTTTTGAAAGGATCATATCTGCTATCATTTTCGATAAAATCTAAAATATTGAATCATCTTTGAGGGTCTGAACATTATTTTGGATTCAAGCAATATTTCAAAAGAATTACGAATACTTCTTTTTAAGATACATTAATTTTGATATATATTTGGGATAAAGATATGTAAAAACTATATGGATGAGAAATAATGTTTATGGTTTATAAAGGAAAATATTTTTACATAAATATATACTGCACAAAATTATCCTCTACATTGATTTTATTTAAAAATCGCGAGTTTGCTAAATAAAAATTTTAAAAAAATAAAAGGAAAGTTTTTATTGAAGCAAAATCATTTTTGTGAGTAATAAAAATAGAAATAATATATATTGGAAAAATCTAAAAAAGTATAGTTTAACGGCGAAACTGAAATACAGGGTTTTCATAAAGTCTTTTCCTGGTTATAAACCATTACTATGAAAGACTTATTTTGCACCGACTGAGGTATTATCTAATGGATTAATCCGAAATGTCTAATTTAATAGTAACACTGAAATACAAACTTTTCACTAAGTCTTTTACCGATTACAAGACTTTATTAAGAAATAATTACTGAATAAATAATTGTAAACTCTGTTCTATGAAATGGCCATGATCTAAAATTTTTTCCCAAAAGAAAGCACAAAAAAACTTAGTGTATTCTTTGGTTCCATGAATTATTATTTTACAACTTCATATTTGACAGTATTATGTACAAAAGTTTCGAGGCGTAAAGTCAGGAAAAGAATAGCTTGTAAGATTTAAGGAAACATACATTTCTTAAAAGTTGAAAAAATGTTAAATAATTATCGTTTTGTACTTCTCATAGATTTAAAACTACAAAATTTACAAACATAATTTTTTTTAACAAACTTAAATTAAATTATTATCTTTACTTAATGTGTAATTTTGAAACATAAAAAATATTTTTGTTAGAAATTTTAAAATGAGACACTTTGTTGTTACCAAAAACTATATCAAGGCTGACTATAACTAAAAATATAATTAAGTTATAGGCCTACTTATTGTTTTAAAACATACTACAATATCAGAACCTAAATTTGTAGGTATTTAAGATATATTTATATTTTTGAACAATATTTAAAAAAAATGAACTTTTACCTCAAAATTTAAAAATTTATCATTGCAAAAAATTATATATTTTTGAAAATATAAAAAAAAAAATTAGGTTCAATAGGATGGAAATTTTATTGTGCACTACCTGTAACAATTTCATGAAAAAATATTAAAAAATTTTTGAGATAACATGCTCATTACATGAAAAACCCCAATTTCAGAAAAATCAAGTTAAAGTTTTGTAAATTAAATTTCTTTACAGTAAAATGTTTAAACGTGTTGGTTCACAACTTCTCTCAATATTAGAATTTTATTACGCGGATTGTTTTAAAATGTGTGAATTGAATTCCTTTTTGTATATATATAAATATAGGTTTTTGCATAAATATAATTTTTTGTCTATTATATAATCCCTTAAAGTCTGAATAAATAGCATTATTCCTGACGGTACAAAAAGTGGAAGTATAGTGAAATCAGAAGAATTGACGTTGCACATATAGAGAACAATTAATTGGTTAAATCTCCTAATCTGGAAATCAGTGAATTCCCGTTTTCAGTGCAACGGAGTAGAGATAAAGTGAGCTCTTGATGCGGCCGCTTGAATAATAACAAAATTAATCCTAGGGCTTCTTTTTATTAATATAACCAAACTTGTACTGAACCCAAATTTTAAAATTAGTGTTTTTAGGAAATTTTTATTACGGTTATTTTTATATTAGGTTATAAAACATTGATCAATATGAAATTAAAAATGATTTTTGTTAAAATAATTTTTTTAATTTTTTTTTTAAATTTGTGAAAACTAAAAACAACATTATTTTTTTTTACATTTCTCCACACTTAATGTGTAAAACATATCACTTTTACTGCAGAGATATATTAATTATGCATGCAGCTGAACTAAAATAATGAAACAATTTTAACGTGTAAATGATTTATATAAAATCAGTAATGTAGAACAAAATTTCTAGAAGATAAATAACACTGCCAACAAAAATGCCTGTGAATCATTTATACAAATATATATATATATATATATATATATATATATATATATATATATATATATATATATATATATATATATATATATATATATATATATATATATATATATCGGTTCAATGTGCATAATATCATTCATAAGTATACTTAAAATCTCTTTAAATTTTATAAATAATTGTAAAATTGTATCAGCTAATTTGTGGCGGTCTAAATATCACATTTTATCAGAAATCCAATTTAAGTTTTTATTGGAATAAAAGGAAAGATTATTTTATAACTTGATAAACATTTTGAAATATGCAGCAATAATTTATTCCTTTATTTAAAAACTATAATATGTTATTGAATACATTTTTACTCTAAGACTCAATATTGGGTTCTTTAACTATACGTTTCCGATATCTTTACAGAACTTCCACCAGTAAAACAGCTGTAAGTCGACTTCTAATTAATCTCGACTTCAAAAGTTTCTAGAAACAAAGTGAAGACTGTTTTCGGAATCTAAAGGTCTGGACTTTAAATTGAACAAATAAAATATTTTCTAAATTTTAAAAAATCATTACTTCCACATGGCCGGTTTCCCTAAAAACTATATGAATATATTTACAGTATATCAAGGTAAGCATGTGGAGAATTTTAATACTTTTTTTTGTAAAAGCTAATTGTAATTAGGGATAGAATTTTTAGCTACCCTACTTATTTATATAATAAGTTAACTTAATAAGTTAACTTAATAATAAGTTACTTATTTATATAAAGTCTGTATATGTCTGTATAAAGTTTCAAAAAGTTTAGTAGATATAAGTTGGCGATTATCTAGTTTTGTGATAGTCTTTATCTATTCACTTGATTCCCTCAAGATAAAACAATTAAATGAAGACAATATATATTTATATACTGACAGTCTTTCCGTAATTAAGAGCCTAAAACAATTAGTAACGAAATCAAAATCAATTACCCAGATACAAAAGGAATTCAAAAACACGAATAACCGAAAAATTAGTATAATTTGGGTGAAAACTCATACAAGGAATACTTGTAACGGATATAGAGATGTAAGAGCAAATAACGCCACTAAATCAATAAATTATGAAACTATACAGCTCCCGGAATCAATATTTAAAAATATATGAAAGAAAATATTGACAAGAATATTGGAATAAAAGTGGAAAAGGAAGAGCAACCTATACTATAATGTCACAAGTTGAACAAAAGTTACAATTTGAAAATAACATTTTAAACTATTTCATTAACGGGTCATTGAAGTTTCCCAACCTACTTCCATAAAATTAGAAAACTAAAATCCCCAAATTGTAAATGCGGAATGATAGGCAGCCCTCAGCATTACATGCAAGTAATATGTAATCTTGTTCCTATGTTTATTAAAAATACGAAAACGAAACATAGATGGATAACTTTACAAGAATGGGTAACAATCGCAATCACATTAAAAAGTTAAAAGAAATTTATAATATATGAAATTCAAACTACTCTTTTATACAAGTTAAAT
>CM063503.1:26649645-26657145 GCA_032207245.1 Pardosa pseudoannulata | reverse complement strand
TCTCGTGGTATCATGCTAATATTAGAAATCTATTTACGAATAAGCCTATTATAAACTAGTAGAATTTTGTTTTTTTATTAATAAATAAAACAGTAAAATTCAGGTTTGATGTTTTAAATGTTTTCCAGCGCAAAACAGAAGTTTTTAGAATAAATTATTTAACTAGTTTCTTCCATAGTTAAGACGGCTGTAAGGTTTCTTCATATTTTTCAATTTTTAAAAGAGTTGTTTGAAAATAAGTCATGCAAATGTTTTTAACAAGTTACTCCCCCTTTACAACAAAATTAAATGGACTCTTACAGTTTGAAAGCAACTCTGTCTATATAAGAACATTATGTTTAATATAAATAACATCTCACAAATAAGGACTTGAAATATTTTAGTGAATTTTTCTTATACACTCAAAAATTTATTAGATATACATTTCATATTTCTCTTTTATTTTTATCAGCTATCTATCACAATAAGATCAATATATTTTACCATTTTAGTATGTGATAAAAATTGGTTAGAAAATTTAGTGAGTCCAGAAGAAATGCTGAAAACTTTTCCCTCTCCTAAAACTAAGAAGATTTATATATTATTGTTATTATTATTATTATGCATAAACAAGAAAGTGTTTGGATCATATTTCCTCCAAAAGACGTGAACCCATCTCAGGAGCTTTTTCATGGTTCATTAATTCTGAATGCATACACGGTAAAAATTGCTCATGGTATCATGCTCATCTTAAAAGTTTGTTTACTTTAAGTTTATGCATTGAAATAATAAATAAAACAACAAGTTCAGTTTTTACATTTAGTATCTTAATATTAAAGAAATTTTACGAATAAATCATTTTAACTACTATCTTTCATAGTTAAAATAGGTGAGATTTTTTTTTCATACTTTCCGATTTTTCATACATTTGTTTAAAAATAAGTAATGCAAAGATTTGTGATAATTTATTTTACCTTGAGAGCTAAATTAAATTTATTTTTATTCATTGGAAGCATTTCATCTCATATAAAAATGTTCGGATTGATATAAATAAATTTTATACTAATGAATAGAAGCTTGAACTATTTTAATGAATATTTATAATATGATTCAAATTTGATATTCATGCCAATTACGAACAAACATTATACTTAACCCCTTAAAGCACGAGTTTATTTTAGAAAAAATTATAAAATATGACATATTTTCTTCACAGAAAAGGGATATATAGGTACAATGTAAGTTATTTTTTGCAATTTCAGTTTTGGGGGTGACTAGGGAGCTTTGAAAGAGTAAAAAGTATATAAAAAATTGTTATACAAACAAAGTGTAAACGATTTTATTGCATGCTTAATTTGAATTTCGCCCGTGTCAGACACGGGCAAATGCGTTAAGGGGTTAATAAACATCCTTTTAATTTCAAACTTACTGTTTAGTTTAATCTCATTTATCTTTGGTCTGGATTTGGTTTGAAGAGCTACGGTCTAGTATTTTGCTACACGAAGGATATAGACACCAAGACCTACTGCTTAACTCCAATTTCGAATGGCTATGAACATCTCTTGCTTGTGGGATTCGAACCCAGGTTCTTCGGCATCGAACCATTCCACCCTATACCTGCAGCCAATTATTTTTATGCCACTTTAATTCATTAAAATAAGTAAAATGACGAAAATAATGTAAAGTGTTTAAAATTGTTGTTAAAAGACTTCGAATTTTGTATTGCAAATGTTTTCAAGTTATTGCAAGCACAATTATAAACATGGTCAAAAAGAGTTAAAACTAAAGAATTTCTTAAAAGAAAATTTTGAGATTTTACAGACCGTATTTCACTATTTTACAATTGATATTAATTAAGATATTATTTATTATAGAGACTCATATATGTGTTCATACTTTTACTTAAGTGAGTTATTCAAGAAAAGGTCTCTCTTAATTATATTTTTCTTTCTAACGATTTCATTCTTTCGATTATGAAAATTCTATAAGACTACAGTTCCAAAGATCTAGGTCAAAGTAAAATAACGGAGTTTAATAAAAAAAAAATATGCTTGATTTTTCAAATCGTTAAATGAAAGATCCATATAGTCTGGGAGATGTCTGAACTGTTCAGTGCATTTAAGAACAGAGAAAAGTTTCTAACCGTAAAGGGTAAAATCACAATTAAAGGGAAAAGGAAAGGCCTATAAATATAAAAAAACTGTTTTCACAAAAGTCAATGTTAATCAGAATCTTATTCGCTGTATAGATTTCACATGAGTAACATATATATATATATATATATATATATATATATATATATATATATATATATATATATATATATATATATATATATATATATATATATATATATATATATATATATATATATATATATATATATATATATATGTATATATATATATATATATATATATATATATATATATATATATATATATATATATATATATATATATATATATATATATATATATATATATATATATATACATACATACATATATATATATATATGTGTATATATATGTATATGTATGTATATGTATGTAAATGTATGTATGTATATGTCTGTATGTGTATGTATGTATGTATATGTATGTATATGTATGTATGTATGTGTATGTCTGTATGTGTATGTCTGTATGTGTATGTCTGTATGTGTATTGTATGTATATATATGTATATGTATGTGTATATATGTACGTATATATATGTATGTATATATGTATATATGTGTCTATACATATGTATATATATGTATGAATATATATGTACATATATGTATATATATATATAATATATATATATATATATATATATATATATATATATATATATATATATATATATATATATATATATATATATATATATATATATATATATATACTCTGTTCCGATTCCGAACGGCTACGAACATCCATATTAAGACATTTTGAGCAGTACTAATCAACAGTTGTCATATAAAAGGGAAATCAGCTAAGGAAAAATTTTCTTCCTTGATGAAATAATCAATTAGTTCATTTTTTACTGCTTTTCAACTTTCAGTGTTACCTAGTTCTGTTATTAAATAGTAAAATGCATCACCATCGAGGTAATCGAAAAGATTCCTTAATTTTCTAATCTGTATCTTAGTCATTACATCCCTGTCGGAGTATTATTGTGCTAGATTTTTTATCGAAATTTATCCATTTGTATCATTTTTGGGAATATTGTTCATGATATTTACTCAAGTACCTGTGTCTATATTGAGTTGAAATCCAAGTCAGTAATCTTTACTTTAAACATGTTGCAAAGATGTGAATTCATCCCTCGTTATTATCTCTTTATCTGTGAGTGTTTAGAAATTTGCTTAATGTCTAACATTCTTTTTATACTGATATTGTATTGGTAATTTTCATCCTTGCTTATCTCTCATATCTAAACTGTACTTGGGTACTGTGTCTAGTTCTTTAGAAGTCTTTTTCCAAATCTCTGTAATGTTGAGTATGCTGAGGGAAATGCCTTCGACTATCGGACCCCACATTAGTTTTTTCTAAATGTTCAGTATTTTTATCTGGTGAAGACATGATTATTCACCTCAATTTTTAAGTTATTCAAATATCTAATTTACTTTGTTTGTTAAGTAAAGTTTATAAAAAATAATTATGGAAGTCTATACGTTAAACCTCCGAAATTTATTTCTTTTAAAGGCTTTAAATTTTTCCATATTTTTACTTTCCTTTTGAAATATTCATTAATTTTTATATAGCTTTAAAATATAAAATTGGAAAAATCAATGACGGTATTTTAATGTAAAATAATCGTTTATTTCACTGTTAGTTGCTTCCCAACTTTCTATGCCATCTAAATTTGGTATAAAGTAATCAATGCATCACTATTGAGGAAACCTAAAAGTTTAATTCCTTTGTTTTAATCGTTATCGTTGTTTTCCTATCGAAATATTTTAGCAACTTTTATTTATCTAAGTTCATTCCTTTGGGTCAAATGTATAAATACTGCTCACCATGCTTCAAAATTAAAAAAAAATTAAGTTAATTTTTTCGAAAGAATAAAAAAATAGTTATTGGACATTTCCCATTAATTGATGGTATCCAATATTTTTTTTTAAATTTTCCATAACATTTTTTTTCCGATCAGCCAATCACAAGAATCTAAAATCAAGTTATCCAAGATTTTTGGTTTTGGTTTGGAGCACTACTTTTTACTGTTTAATTACATGGGCTAATGACACTGTCACCTACTGCTTAAAGAAGATTCCGAACGGTTACGAAACTCAATGCCAGCAGAATGATTTAAACCCGCGAAATCTGCTACCGAAGAGCAGCTTTCAACCATTTGGCCCAATTATCCAAAATTATAGCTTTGAAGACCATTTTCATGGATGCAGTATCCCTTGGATTTCATGACGTAAGTTGAAATGCTTCGTTCAGTCCTAGTATATAACCCCAAGAAATAAGCAGTTACCTCCGGCTGTATAAAGCGTCAATGTTCACCTAAAGTTTAGGTGACTATCAAATCTACCTGCAAGTTAAAAGAAATTAGAAGGAATTTGTTTGCAAAATGATGCATTCGAAACCGAATACATCAACACATCCTTTTACTGAAGTTTAACTGAGATAATAAAGCAGCTCTACTGCCTTCGTTTGTTAGATAAGCCATTTCGTAGAAACCTGATTGAAATTTAACTGTTTTAAGCTATATGATATACAGCAGAACCCTGATTATCTGAACCTCTATTAACCAAAACACTTCGTTAACTGAAGTCTGTTCCTTCTTTGCTTTTTTTTTTCACTTTTTATCATCAAAAATTTTCTCTGTACAAACATGATTTTTAAAGTTTTTTCCCTCATTCTTCTTGTATGCAAGCCGTCAATTCCAAACAATGAGTGCAGAGAAATATATTTGAATTCCATTTTTTAGAATTCCTTCTTGCAAGCACAATTCTCGGTATGAATGTAATCTTCTCCACTTTCAAACATCCCTGTTCTAAACAAACACACCCTATTGCGAAATTTGGAAGATCATATTGCCGAGTCCCAGAACAATCGAATGTTATTGCATCAATGAAGATACTACATATTAAACAAGATGATCATTGATAAATTCTCGATTATCCAAAAATTTCGATTATCCGAAACAGGTTCGGTCCCAATTATTTCGGATAATCGAGGTTCTACTGTATATGTTCTCTACTGTATAGGTTCTACTGAACAGCAAATTAGATAATTTCTCACTCATGTTGTTTGTGAAAGGTACAGTTGGTAAAGGAAAATTGCAAATCAACGGTGATGATTTTAATTCCCTAAACAAATCATATGAGTCTATTAGGGAACAAAGAAGTTAAAGAATTTAAAGTTAATATTTTGATGAGGAAACAGAACAGATTGTACTGTTGAATTGGGGTTCTTACCTTCATCATGCTACGGATTAAAACAGTTGGGAAAATAATTGAAATACGTTTAGTTTAAATATGATATAATTTGTACATAAAATTGACAATTGGGGCTGAACTAATTATTACTAATAAATAATTATAATTTAAAATGCTAAAGAATTTATGGTACATAATTTGGAACTAATAATGGTAATATTAATAGTTTAAATGCCTAAAGCAATGTCATAATGGAGCTTACAAAGATAGCTTTTTATTTGGTTAAGAGTTGTCAAGTATTTAAAATTATACTTCTTTTAAAGCAACTTTAGAAATGTGTAAATCAAAATAGGTAATTATTTCCTTCTTTGTCTGAAATATTATTGTTTAAGCGAAAATACAAATTATCTTTTCTCTTCCAATTAAGTAAACGATAATTTGTTTATTTCTAGGAAGGATTTATGTTACCCTAAATTGAGCAGTAAGAGCTGTCTTAAAAGTAAATTTGCTGTGTTTAAGTTTTCATATTCGAACGTTAAATATTCGAAATGATTCAAAATTAATTCTCATCTTTTTAAATTATATTTAAACATTTTAATCTAAATACATTAAAATGCCCTCGGTTATTATGTTAATAATATAAGTTTGGGTAATATATGATGTAATAAAAAATTATGCAAATGTTTTATCTGATAAAAAATGATAGCTGTTAATTTGATTGCAAAGCACATAAAAGTGTCTCAGACTGCGTGTAATAAATACTTTGTTTAAATCTTGCTATTAATGCTTGTAAATCATACATAATACTGGATATTATGATATATATGATCTGCATTTATACAATAGAAAAGCCGCCATGCAAAGTATGCATATAAAATCTTGAAATAGAAAGTAGTTTAATAAAAGTTTGCTTACAATACATTTAATGAATATTTGATTAAACCACTACCTGTATGTGATTAAAGATGATCAGCTGTTTGATTCAGTATACATTTATGAAATATAAAAACGATCACAGAGAAAATATTTAAGATGACACATCACCTGTATACCTTCAAATATTTGATGTTTTCATTTTAAAAAATCTGCTGAGTGTTTCAATGTTTAAAACAAACACCACTGAAATATTTGAATTATAATCTGCAAAACTGTACAACCTTTGCATTCAAGATCATAGCTTTTAAGGAAACCACAAAACCTTTAAATGTGTTTTACTGAAAGTGATTCTTTATTCAACTGGCGCTCACTGTAAATAAAAAATGTAGTACATATTGGTTTCAAATTTTCACAGTAAAATCGCTATAGACCTATAATAAATCCTGCCTACTTTTTGTCATGTTTCTTTATATCATTTAGTGTTCATAGCATTTGAAATGGGTTTTTTTAAATATTGTTTTAGCTTTTGTGGAAATTGAATACCTTTGTGCAATATTTCTGATATATTTTAAAAGCTTAAATAGGTGAAGAATTATACTTAATGATTATTGTTTATAAAAAAAGCGAAAATTATTATAAAAACTCCCTTTCTGTTGTTGTAAGTCTGCGCACAGTCTGTCAGAAAGTTTTACAATAAAGTTACTCATAAGCTATTCATATAGCTCTAACCCTCTTGTATCATATGCCCCAAACAACGAAAATTATTAAAAAATCGGAAATTTTAATTATAAAAAAACATATTGAATCGAAAAGCATTCCAAATTTTTTTATTTGGCATTTTTTATGTTTAATGGAGAGCATGCAGTAATAACGAATATCAAATTATAGAAACCTCCTATGTTGGTAAATTTGATATATAATTCCTTGCAATATTCCACCCTTTAAACAGCTGTATAATTTCACATATCTATTGTTTTTATGAAGGAAAAATGCTGAAAATTAATTATTCTTATTCATTGCATGGCTTTTCGTGCAATCATTAGCTTTACTAAACACAAGTAAAGCCATTATTTTACAGACATTTTTGTAGATAGTCATAATTTTTAATTATTTTTTAAAATTTTATCACTACATTGTAACCAGTACCAGTACCATTGAACATATAATAGATGATCTACTAAACCATACAGTGTCGGATCATGGCCGCTGCTTTTCGGCACCTTAGTTCGTGGATTTGACATCCCCTTCTGGCATGGATGTTCGTA
>CM063503.1:26619645-26644645 GCA_032207245.1 Pardosa pseudoannulata | reverse complement strand
TCCAAATGTTGTTTAGCGAATTGTAGAAGGATTGCAATTGCGATGCTGTTTGTCTTTGCTTATTTTATGAAAAGTTGTGGCCAAGAAAAATAGAACTTGTACGTGTAAACTTTTAAATAACTTTATTTATATATACCCTGGAGATTTGATCATATAAAGAAGAGAAATATAATATATTGTTTAAGCATCTAATGTTAAAAAAAACCCCGAAAGCATTTTTTCCTCTAAGAGGTTTCTGTTATTTAGATTCATATTTTTAAAATGCTTTGTTTTATATAACCATGCGAGAAAAACCTAGTAACATTTTTAAACGAAAATGCATAAAGTACTAGACTTATTTAATTACCTAGAATCTAGAATATGACTTCTTTTAGACTTTTTTTTATACTGAAATGAGAATCCACTGTATTTCCCACACTTTATTTAAATTGGTTTTGTTTATAGCTATTTTTTACTTTCTTGCAAGTGCATTTCAGGAAGTTAAATTAAATAATTTAATTCTTGTACGAAGCTTAAAAACTATGCCACCTAATTTTTTTTAGTCTCAGTAAAACTAACTTCTTTAAAGCAGTAATTACCTTATATTATATCTCAAGTCATTACCCTTGAGTAAATAAAGTTATTAATCATGCTTTTATCAGATAATATTTAGAAATAAACAGAGGTGGTTACATAATTGTAGATTTAGACTAATTTCTTTACTACATTCGAATTTAGTTTATCCTATTAAATATTTATATACGCATCTTTAAGTATTTAAAGCTGATTATATCTATTTTGATTAAGAAATTGGTCATAGGATAAACACAGTTGTTGTTTTTAATCCACTAATAAAATTTCTTTTTCCACTTTAGGTAGCAGTTAAAAAATGTGATAATTAAGTGAAAAACAAAAAAAATATGATAGTATAAATATTTTATTTAATTCCTTTTAAAATCGGATAACTGTTTATTTGGAAAAAAGAAGTGAAATGTTATTTTTAAACAAATGTTATAAATTCAAAGAGAAAAGTTTCGAAAACAAGTGTTCTAATAGTATAAAAGGGGAAGTATTAATGGAGAAAATTTAAATATTTTTATCGCTGCCAACTATCATATATTTCAGAAAAAATTCAATTAATTCCCTATAATCAATAATTTTTAATTATTTCAAAAAATAATGATTTAGTAATGTAATGTTGTTACCAGCTTTTTTATTACTTCTTGTGATCAAGAAGGGATGCAAAAAGAACACTTTTTTGAATCAACTTAAAAGTTTTAAAAATCATTTCTGCAGCAGATTGCACGAATTTAAAAAAGTGTGTAATTAAAGATTCTTTTCATAATACTCGCTAATGAGAGTTAAGGAAAATTAGGGCTGATTTCCCGGCGTACACTTTTTAATACCTTCAATGAATTTTTTCGTGTAAATTTTACAATGCTATGAGAGGATTATGATAAGAAATTGTTTTTATTTAATCTACCTTAATAAAAATAAAAATGAATGAAATATGTACAAAACGTTTTCGGGTGTTTTTAGATATATGTCAAACTAAAGGATCTTTAAAGATAAAAATAACTTCAATTATATAATATCTAGTTACACAGTTTTTTCAATACTTCGTAATTATGCACGTGTGGTGATAAATTAAGAATAATGAGCTTTTAATTACTTGATAGATCATTAAAAGTAGGATCCTAAATATCTGTTGTTTATGATATCTATATAAATGAGCAATATTATATCTGTGTTTATCGGTGTATAAAATCCAGATAAATTTGAATCAAGATAAGTTTGTTACACTACCAATAATGAATATAAATTAAATAATATCCATGATTACGTTCTAGTGAATTTAACCAATAAGTTATATAAAATTATTAGTAGCTTTACAATATATGATAAAGTATTTTATCATAGACATGTTGAATAAACGCCTATGGGAAAACCTTCAAAATATGATATACATTTTCATTCCTAATTATTTGGAATAATTTTATTTCTAAAATAATTATAAATATCAAATAATGGAAATGTATTCAAAAGGTATTAGGAGTAAAGTATTGTAGTATGTCAGGTTTCAATGATGTAACAGACTGAAGAGTTTTAAGGAACATGAAAATGTTTCTTTAAAGCTTTACAGAGTTGTAATAACATTTTCCTACAAAGTATTGCTTTTTCAAATTGCAAAATCCTGGGAAATATAATGGTTTTGCTAATATGGTTGTCCCTTGAAAATACTACATAGTAATAAAAATATATTATGTCCTTTATATATTTCTTTCATAATTAGCATTTTGAACATATACAATTAGCTCTTCAATTGTTGCTGTATGTTGTAAGGATAGGGTAAAGTTTAAAAAAATAAAAATAAAATGTTCAATCCATTAAAATACAAACTAGTAGGCTACACTTATTTACACTGAATTGATACACAATCTCTGGTAGACTACTGATAGAAAATCATAGCTACTTGAAAAGAATGGGGATTTGCATTAACTTAATACACTCGCAAATTCGATTGTTTCTAAAATTTAAGTAGAGTTTAGCTTTTATATTTCACTGTTCAGATTTGACTTTTTTTTGTCTTCAATACACTTGATCAGAATTTTATATGAAATATGACAATGTTGGTATGCTTATAAATCTAAAATTTGTAAGTATAGAAAGTTCACTTTTATTTCATAAGACGTAAATTGTTTAGAAAATATTTTCAATTGGATTATAAATTTCGCTGCTACAAATTGAGTTTTAAAGAGGTACACAATTACTGAGTCGGAAAATTCTGTGTTTAAAGGTTGTTTTTCATTTCTGGAATTAATCACAAAAAATAATAAATAAACATAGAAAACTATACCTACTAACAAATAAATTACACTTATGCTTCCATTCTAATAATAACTTTATTTCTTTTTGAATATATATATATATATATGATGCTTAAAAACAATTAATGGTTGCATATTAAATGGAATCATTCAGAATTTCTGCACATTTCCTACAGTGAGAAATACAGTAAATTTCATACTACTTAGAGTAAAAGTTTTGTAGTAATGCTACGAAAACTCATAAGTTATATACATGCAAAATATTTCACGCAAGAATTGAATCTTATAATACAAATATATGCTGGTTTAAATAGATTTATTTTATTTCATCGGAATTTTTTATTATGGTAGCGTACATTTTGTATTTGGATGTTGCAGATAATACTTAATATAAAACAGTCCAATGGGGGGAAATCAAACGAGTATTAGGATCTACTAATTTATTGATTTACATTTAATTAAAATATTGTCATGAAACGACATTATTTTAACACCATACTTTCATATATTAGCAATTTAGCTAAGACTGTGTAAGCAATATAATTTAGAATATTTAACAGCTTTGCTTCACATTACCTCAGATCCATGAGAAAATATTTGGATGCAGCATTTTATGTTTAATGGGAATTCATCAATCAATTATACTTATGAATCAGAGTTATTATTGTTTGTACTATATACAGGTTTAACAAGTTACTTTCACAAGTAAAAATAATAAACAAAAACATTTTTTAAACATAGCTCTCAGAAACATTATAAAAGCTTTAGTTTCACATATTACATAGTAACAAGTTTTATAATTCTTAGGATTTTCCATTAACTTAGACTTTTATATTTCCTAGAGGATACTGTTTTACTATTAAACAGCTGCGGTTACTTCAAAAAGTAATTCTTCATGCATGTAATACAAATTTTTCTTAAGCCATATACCATTTTCGAAAATCTTCCTTATTTTAGTATGAGTATTTTGGTTTAATATAAAATTTGCATAACTTTCTCAGCCTTGCGGAATACAATAATACAAGGAGTGCTTAAATTCATTATATAAAAGAGCATCGTTTCTACATTTCTTAATTAAATATATTCCTTTTATATGTAAGGCATATTATTGAGGGGAAAAATAATATAGATGTTTGCTAGATAATTGCTAGATACATTTTATAAATGTATTCTTTATTTTTGAACATTTTTCACGCTCATTTCATTAACTAAGATCTATACTAAATGTTTAAGATTTTTAATTTTTTAATTTTTCCCTTCTATATTTAAAAGATCATTTCCCCAGGAAAATATTTCGAGAGAATATCTGTTTTTCTATTTATGCCTTTTGTTGTTATATAATTTAAGTTTTAAATGTAATTTCAGCCTCAATATATGTTATACAAGTGATAAATAGCGTATTGTTAAGTTCTTATTGAAAATGTACTACTTATATATTAGTAATCAGTAGATTTAAAAAAGTGAATGACATGATTACCTGTCTTCTATGTTTAATAAATAATATTTTATAAAAAGTTTAAAGTAAATTCAAAATTATAACTGGACGTTTAATTAATCCATTTAAGGTCTGCTTTTAAAATGGGACTTCAATCGCTTTTTTAGTTAGATCTCGAATTAAAGACTGGATTTTTAAAAAATCTGTTGAAATGTGATGGTATCTTAATTTAATTTAAATTGTGTTCGTTTAAATAATACTTCACATATTAAAGTCTGTAAGATAAGGAAACTAAAACTTTTATATACTTATATTTTTTTCTTTTTTTAAACGGTATGAGACTTGATACTGCATCTAAATAACTTTTATAATTAATCATTTTGATACGTTTAACTTTTAAAAAAATCAGGTGACTTTAATTCTATATGCGGATTAATTTATATTCATTATATTTAACGGATACAAAAGTAAAGCTTTTTGAGTATATTATTATTTATAATTTACAAAAATTGCAGCGGGGTGTAATGTTCAACCGTGCTTTGAATCTAAAATAAACGCTTCTTGAAGATTTCTAGGTAAGAACAGATTATGTTACTGCGAAAATGTTTTTGATTTGGTAAATGTATAATAGGCTCAATACTTGAAAAGAAATATATATACGGCACACAAAGGAACATTCAATGCAATAGATTATTTTCATTAAAATGTTTAATGTTATATATGTTAAGACATTTTCAGGCAGTAAAATACATAAGTCCAATTAATGACTCAATATTGTAAACCAGTAATATGTATAAAGTTACCAAAATTTGATTTTTTTGTAGAGTATAAATTTACGATAACATATTTTAAAATTTAAATATGTGTTCAATAAAATTAGCAAATGAATTCAATCCAAAATAACAGCATCATATTATTATATATAATTATATACCATGAAAACTCTTATATTTTTATTGTATATAAAATTTTTCCACTAACTTCTCATTTTTTATATATAAATTAACTATATTCTGGTATAAATAATCTAAAAAATGGCTTAAAATAAATATTTATAAATAAAAATACTGAGAAACGATTGAAATTGGTTTAAAAATCCTTATTTAAACATCAATAAAGGTGATTTTTTTCTCTTAAAATATAAAAATTTTAACTAATTGTTTAAATGTTATCTAAAACTTGCATTTACAAAATATTGATTGAAATTTAACCTGTAAAATATGACTGAAAAATGATGAACTATGAAATAAATGGTATGTGTTCCTCTATTTCTTAAAAGTATCGAGCAATTAGAAAAACGCATTCTATAAAATTTAATGTAATAAAACTTTGTCTCGCTGATATAGAGCGATATATGCTTAATTTAACCCCTTCCGATATGATTTAATAATGAAAAAGTGTGCATGAAATAACCATTTAATTTTTATTTAAAAAACTTGTTTCATTTTACAATTCTTACATATTCTTAATTAAAATCCACTTTTTACATAGTGTTAAATAATATCAGAAACAGTAAATATAAGAAAATATTAAAGCAAAACATTAATAAGGTATACAGATAATAGTCTTCAAGCTAGTGGTACTTTTCAAAACAAAGTGCAAAGGAATTCTTAATTGTTTACACCGCCAAGTAGTCTCACTTTTAATTTGATTCTTGTAACACACACACGGCATTTCTTAGTAGGTTTTCTTTTATTCTGACTCATTAATTTGGCAATGACTTGTACCAAGAAATTCTAAGTAAACAATATGCAATAGTGACTTGTGATTTTCACAAGTGATAAAAGTGTTGCCAAATTCAGTACACTAGAAATTTTAAGCTACATTAATTATCATATTTAACAGTAACTTTAATTGCATGACGAGTGTAGCTCGTCATTGTGTGGTATGGAATGAAAAACTAATGACGAGCTAGACTCATCATTTTACCGGAAGGGGTTAAACTCAAATTGTTAGCTTATTTTCAAAAACATGTAATATCTTCATAGCAAATGTACACTGTTGTGTAAAATTAAAAAAACTAACAAAATTATAATCATTAAAGTTTTGACAATTTTTAAATTTTTGTTTAATTTAGAAAATTTAGCTAATCCATAAAATCGCAGAATCAAAGGTAAGTTAATCAGTTAATAATTGTAGTTTTCTAAACATATAATTTGTTGCTTTAGAGAATTTCAAAATAAGATTTATTGTTACATCAGATGAACATTACAAAGACTTGCAATTTATTATAATGACAGTACATGAAAAATCATTATTAAAATCTTATAAGTATCATAACAATGGAGAACATTTTTCTCAAAAATATTAAGTACTTAGAAAACTAAATTATATTTACTTTAGTTAGTAGATCCCTCAAGGCTTATCCGCTTGAAATAATAGAGATATAATGGATATCGATTATATAGTGCTTCACCTTCGATTCATCCATATGAGTTTTACCTAGAGATTACTTTTAAGTAGATATCAAATGATTTATTAACAGAACGTTGTTTATTGACAGGTAATATCGATTTTTGTATTTAAGATTATGAATATGCTTCACCAGTTCATACAGTGTCGGGTACAGTAGAATAAGCGGGATGTTATTTTCATTTCTTTACGCGAGAAGTAAATAACCCAAAACGTTAAGAAAAATTATTCTATAGAATAATTTTATATTGTTATTATTACCTATGCAATAAAAAATAACAGCAATGATATGCAATGCTATTATAACCAAACTAATTTATTTATAACTATATTTCTAAAATAAATGTCTGGGGATATTATACCTAACATTTCAACTTTTGAAGAATTTTCTTTTTTTTCACGTTTTAATTGTGTTACCTTGGTAACCACGAGAACACAAAATTATTTTCTGCTTAACTCAATCAGTCTTATAGAACTCCTTTACTAGCTTAGTATCAATTCTTAGCATCCCCAAATGATTACTCTTATCTTGGGATGGCACTTTTGTGCCTTCATGACAGTATATAACATAACATTTTAGCAACAAAAAACCAAAGATGGTTTCACTCAATAAACTCAGCATTTTTATTTTCAAATTATGCTATTTTCATTCATAGTGATGGATACCATTAAAGCTTGTAGTGGATAATTTACATCCATTACGCACACACACACATACATATACATATATTTACGATCATACATATATATATATATATATATATATATATATATATATATATATATATATATATATATATATATATATATATATATATATATATATATATATATATATATATATATATATATATATATATAAACATATATATATATATATATATATATATATATATATATATATATATATATATATATATATATATATATATATATATATATATATATATATATATATAATATATATATATATATATATATATATATATATATATATATATATATATATATATATATATATATATATATATATATATATATATATATATATATATATATATATATATATATATATATTATATATATATATATATATATATATATATATATATATATATATATATATATATATATATATATATATATATATATATATATATATATATATATATATATATATATATATATATATATATATATATATATATATATATATATAAATGTTGTTGTTCCTAATGCACTTGGTCAAACCAAGCGCGATTGAGCCAAACGCTACTATCGTATTATGGCTAAGGGATTCTCCTTTTTTTTTACGAGCATCGATAGGGTGACAGTGCGACCTATTCTCAAGTGGATCCTTGTAATTTAGAAGCAGGGATCGGGCAGTAGACCCATAGGCTTAGACTGCCAACCCTAGAGGTATTGATTGAGAACTTAGTTTGTGACCACTAACATATTTTACTTGCCCGAGTCACCTATCAATTTATATACTTAGACATACCTCACACACAGATATATATGTAATATATCAAAATCATTACACTTTA
Source organism: Pardosa pseudoannulata (assembly GCA_032207245.1). Lineage (NCBI taxonomy): Eukaryota > Metazoa > Arthropoda > Arachnida > Araneae > Lycosidae > Pardosa > Pardosa pseudoannulata. Next base: position 26,636,444 of record CM063503.1, on the reverse strand, counting down.
ATATGTATTAAAAATCCTCCTCTTTCCAATTCTTATTCCTTCAGATCTATTTTTCCATCCATAAAGTATCTTATCTAAAAGAGTGTCCGACACTTAAAATTCTTTCAACTCATTTCCCAAAGCTTTTTTCGCAAAATGCAAAATTTTGCCCATTCTTCATATTTTCCAACTGTCTCATTAAAATAGTTCAATACTACAATGATCTAAGTTCCTTTTTACTGTTGAGAGGGCTGACTAAGCTAATTTCGTAAATTCGTTTCAGCGTCTCGCTTTGAGGGCCAACCCTGTAATCCACACATATTTTCATACTCATTCGTCTTTTGACTTTAAAAGAGCATGTCTTTCTCTTAGCTGAAAGGTTTAAGTTATTTTACAGACTCGCCGTTCTCTTTAGTATGTCACGAATGTTCAGTTAGTGCCTAATACAATCGCCTAGTGCCTAGGCTTCTACTTGTCCGCCATGTCCGGGAAAGTAAATACAATAGGGGCTTAATTCAATGTGAGAGGAGTATTTACACTGTGTTGCATATATATATATATATGTGTGTGTGTGTGTGTGTGTATATATATGTATATATGTATATATATATATATATATATATATATATATATATATATATACATATATATATATATTATATATGTATATATATATATATATATATATATATATATATATATATATATATATATATATATATATATATATATATATATATATATATATATATATATATATATATATATATATATATATATATATATATACATAAATATATATATATATATATATATATATATATATATACATATATAAATATATATATATATATATATATATATATATATATATATATATATATATATATATATATATATACATACATAAATATATATATATATATACATATACATATATATATATATATATATATATATATATATATATATATATATATATATATATATATATATATATATATATATATACATATGCATTCGAACATACATTATATTCATATACATACTCTCTTTATATCTCTCATACGCATACACATATATATTTATTTATTTACATATGTATGTGTGTGTGTGCGTACGTTTCTGTAATCTGCGGTAATGACATGCTTGGACACCTCAGTTAGGATATAATCATAAAGGATTATTACTAAAATTATTTAGACTATCAGAGCCATACTTTTATAGCTTACATTAGTCCTACAATGTTTATTGCTTTGATTGCATGTCAAATTACAATGACATAAAAGGCTGGCGGGACTCAGGTGTTAGCCAACCATTTGTTAGATTTTTAGTGACGGGGACACATGTGAGAGAGTATTATATAAGTTAGGCTAAACTATGTAGACATTAGCTTTGTGACTTGGCGCTCGATGCAATAATCGTATAGGTCTTAATAAATCTTACAGATTTTGAGAATATGGATACATAAAGAGTACAAACAAGTTCCTTTATGTTTTAGACAATTTTGTGAAAGAGTATAAAAAGTATTGAATAAGTATGAAATGAGGAGATTAAGCACAGTTCATATAGTTTTAGATAAATTTTGAGTTGCTGAATATTTTTTTTCATTTTCCTGATATTTAATAGGAAATACGAAAGTTGATTTGTCTGTAAAATGTAATTATAAAAGGTTAGAAATACAGAAAATCGAAGCATAAATTATATTCCATATAGTTTTGTAGCCTTAAAAACTACAATATTTACAGTTTAAAATCAAGATTTTATTTTGTGTTTTGTTTCCTTGATTTCAAAATTAATTTTATTGATCGCGATTTTATTCTATTTAAAAACTGATCGTTCTTAAATGAACGATACCTTATAATGAACGATGCCTTATAAATATTCGTTCAAGAAAAAATTGATACTTTTCATGTTTACATAATACTCAGTTAAATGTTATTTACTCTCTTGACTGCTTCGCTATCTAAGTATTAATCGCTTTCAATGAAAAAATCAATTGTGATTGAGGGCAGCTAATTTTTTAATAAAAATTAATTTTAATCGTATCTTTGAGAACAAAGTAAATATTACATTTTAAATTTGGTGAAAAATTAATGATTTCATATTCCAATAATATTTCCTTTATAAAATAAACAAAACAACTCTTTACAAAATAAAATCTTTACATTAATATTAAAGATAATTGAATAGAATATATGATTTAAATGTTCATGTTTAAAAACGATTGAGATAAAAATGTATAAATTAATTTAACCAGTAAAATAAAAACTAGCAACTTTAAAGAGTTACGAAATAAACATTAAATACTATTTAAGATATGAAACTCATTGGTTCTTTTTTTCTAAGCCATAATATTAATGAATCGTTGAAATTTTTTATAAAAAATAAATTAATATATTTTTTGCATTTTATAGTAATTTAAAAATGATGCCTATGGCGGCTTTAATGAGATACTAATAAAGTTATTTTATTATTAAATGCATTATTTATCAAAATGGAGTAAATAGCTCTTGAGTTTTTAAACAATAACCAATTTTAAAAGTTATATAAAAATGTAAACAAATTTATTCTGCTTTAAAAATTCACTTATATTAGAAATATTTTTGTCAGTTGATTTCACAGACCAGAATAATTCAGGAAAATATTATTTTATTGCCACTTTTATTTACAAAAATTTTTGTTAAAAAAATACTCTCTGTGTAAAAAACGATACTGGAAAAACTTATCACATCTTCTGTTAAAACTTAAATCTAATGATTTTGTCTTTTTTGATAAGATTACCTTTAGCTTTAGATTTTTGTTGATTTTTCCTGAGCATCTCTTGAAATATAAATCCGTTTCTTCTTAGAAATTATTTTCTCTTGGGGTAAACAATTTTTTTCTTAAACACTGAACCAAATAAGGATTTATTGCTAGGAATTGAAACATAGATAAGTACAAATTTTATTTGTGCACCATGTTTGGTGTCCATCCAAATATTTCTATATGTAATATCTATATATCTGTCTAACTTTCTCTAACATTATCTCTCTTTTCCTTCTGTTGCTCTTCTCTCTCTCTCTCTCTCTTTCCTCTCTATAGATAATGTGTGTATGCTGCATATATTTGTATACGTATATATTTTTTCGTGTATACATATATATATATATATACATATATATATATATATAAATATATATATATATATATATATATATATATATATATATATATATATATATATATATATATATATATATATATATATATATATATATATATATATATATATATATATATATATATATATATATATATATATATGTGTGTGTGTGTGTGTGTGTGTGTGTGTGTGTGTGTCTGTGTGTGTCTGTGTGTGCAATATAGGCGAGACTCATTCAAAATCACAACATAGTTTATTTATGGTGAGATATATGAACTCCATACAACAGGGGAGCACTTTTACAACATCGTGTATCTATACAAATTGATCCTGCACACACCCACTTTTCAAGTAGGGATTTCTCAGGTAAAAAGACTACGAATAATCCCTAAGCACATTTCATCACGTGATAAAAAATACCCATGTTTAAAGAAAACGCGCTAAGTATTGGCTAAAGTAGTACAGACAGAAGAAGAATTGAGTCTATAGCGTGTCTGAAGGGAAAAATCAGAAGTACCATGCAAACCGCCAACGTACTTTATGAACAAAAGTTATTTAATTAATATTAAAATATGCATATATAGTACGTAATATTACATATGTATATATATATATATATATATATATATATATATATATATATATATATATATATATATATATATATATATATATATATGAGTGTGTGTGTGTGTGTGTTTGTGTGTGTTTACATGTAACGGTGGTGGAAACGCTTCTTTTGTAGTTTCAAAAAACATAGACAGTTTTTTTTTATATCAAGGTCTTCCTTCGCAGTGTTATTCTTTATGCAGTGATGTCGAAGATGCACACACTTAGAATTTGAGACGAGGCAATAACTTTAAGAATAAGTTCTTTATTTATCTTCTTTTACTTAGAGAGACGCCAGACATGTCTCTCAAATGCAAAATTCGCTGTGCATTCCTATTGATATTGTCATCCTTCAGGGAATTTTAATCATCACATTTCACTAAGAGTCGAAGACAGCAATTTAAGTAAATATATTGTGGCTGCAAAAATGCCACATAGTCGTACGTAAGTTCGCATTTCCCTTTATTTTGGAAAATTGACATGTGTTTTGGTACAAGTATAACATAGACCGTAGGTCATTATCGTGTAAGCATTAATTCAATTTTTGATTTTGAGAACCTTAAAAGAAACTCAATCTCAATAATTCGAGTCCTTGATTTAATTTTCATGGCGGGGAAAATTAAGATTATACAATCGGATTGAGAGTTTATAGAGAGGATAATTTTTGAAGCTTGATACAAACATGCATAGACACACACACACATATATATATATATATATATATATATATATATATATATATATATATATATATATATGTGTGTGTGTGTGTGTGTGTTATAATCATTTTCTCTAATCACAATAATTATGTAGCCCCTATTGTTTTTATTTGGATAACTGGGCAAGGAAAACGCTAATCAGCAACAATAATAAACATGCAGTCGGACCATTGAAAGGGACCGGCACAAGTCTAAACTTTATTTTACAGCTGCTAATCTTACTAATCATCTTTACTAGTCAACGACATCCAAGTGAAAGACTCAAAAATCCCTCTGCTCGAACAGAGCGAAGACAGATAGAATTACCCTAAGGGACAAGACGCTTACTTAGCGAATTTAAATGTTAAGATCAGGAAAAACGACGAGCCATTTGCCAGCGACAACTGAAAAACGTGTTGAATAGACAAAAAATTTACATCTATAGGACAGAAAGCATTGGGAAATGTATAGAAAGAACTTTAAGCTGAGGATACTCCTTCAGTTAAGACATTTAGTGGCTGGGAAAAAGATTTTAAGGAATTTAAAGATTTTAAAGAATCGGAAAGAGGAGATTTTTAAGGAGATATTAACATTAAATAATTTTGATATATTACATATATATATATATATATATATATATATTACATATATATATATATATATATATATATATGTGTGTGTGTGTGTGTGTGTGTGTGTGTGTTTAAATTGAGAAAGAGAGCTATTTTTTGCCTATCGACATATAGCTATAGCATAATAATATCACCATATCATAATAGTTTCCAACATATTCACACAATGTACAAAGACATTAAATGTAAAATTCTCCAATGTTTTCTTTAAGAGAAAATACCTAAACTTATGACTGTTAAATATTCAGACAAAATATTTCCACTTCTCGTCCGGAGGGAAATATAAATTCCTTAATATTAAGCTTTATTAGCTTATGATATTTTGTTGATATTCTTGAGCAAAATATATTTGAGGAAATAAAAACAATATTTTTATAAATGGAAACATGAATTGATAATTATTCTATGTGTAATAGTATACTTAAATGAGAGCAGTCTTCATGCAATGTATTTAAATAGTTTATGTTAATTTCTGTTTTCAAAATATTTTTTAATATAAAGAAAAAATAGAATTCATGCCAGATGTATAGAACTTCAAAAACATCTATCCTAATATATATTTTCCTTTTAAGGAGAAAAGGGACATTTGAAATGACAGAATTCAATCCAGGATATGGAAAGATTTCCTTTCTTCAAAAAAATCAAGTAAAATGTACGCCTTAACATGGAAAGATACTTTTTGAATAACGTGGTTATTTTACTGCACTGGAACCTGTTCTTTTTGTCATACAACATTATTTAAAATTTAAAGATTTGAATTTGACAATTTTTGAATAAAATTAATAATTTTAAAATGCTTCAGTAGACTACTTACAGGTATATTTTATTTAAATTTTTAGAGATTTTCTGTTAATGCGTTTTTTAAACAACGGGTATGCTTCTAAAAATCGCAAAGTATTTCCCAGGGGTTTCATAGGATTTAATACCATGAAACGGCAAAAACAGTTGAGAAAAAATTATATAGCTTGACATAATTGTGTTTCACAAATATTCTTTAACGTAAGCGAAAATCGACACTCAGTTTTCTGTGAAAATTAATTCTAAAAAAATGAAAAAATAAAAGTAATTAATTAGCATGCTGCGCAGTACAATCATTTTTAAGGAAGATTGTAGTCGTATTTTAATTAACAATTATTTTCTAATAGTTTTAGTGTTATATAACAATGTTTTACATAACATCATTACATATTAGCATTATTACTATTATAAGAATATTGTTAACGATTTAAACAGTGAGATTTAACGTCATTTGTACCCTTAAAAACTAATCGTTAATTCAATATTCTTATAGGAAAAGTAATAAACTTTTTTGGGTTTTATTCGTGGTTTGCTTTATGCTGTCATAACTGAATAATAGTATAGTTTATGTCTAATTTTAAAATAACTACTGTTAAATTAGATCTTAATATCACTTTTTCTGCACAAATAACTGTTCAATGAAATTATATAAGGATTTATTGGGAAATCTTTGCAGTTTTTTAGAGTTATTATTTTATTTTGCGTTATTTAATTTTAATCATATGTACACTTAATTGGTATGAATAATATATATTAAACAGGCAGAAAATATGCTTTAATTTCAAATTTTAAAGAACATAATATTTCTTATGAAAGCATCTGATAATTGATTTTAATATTATTATCTCTTCTGTTTTCCATTTCAAAAATTATTTAGACAATCTTAAACTGTTTTTGAAGACATAAAAATATTTCTACATTTTGTATTATGTAATATTTAATGATGGTTACGACATTTAATAAGATGTTTTTTTCATATAAATAGTTTGACCGATGGTGTTTTATAAAGAACTGATTTTTATTAAAACTGCAATTCGTTGAATGGAGGACATTCCGCACCATTCCACCATTTTTATTGGCTCTAAACCACTTTATTAGATTCTCAAACAAACACTTTTCTCCTTTTATTGTGTCAGGTAAATGTAAAGTATTTGGAATTCTAGTAAGCGCAGTGTTCCTAAGTTTCATTGAGAATTCTAGGTGAAGAATTTATTTACTCACATGTAGGCGTTATACAATGTTTTTCCAAACACAGCAATTGTGTAGAATATAGCAGGTAATAAGAATAACATTTTAGTGTCTAAATTTGTAGATATATATATAGCGTTTTTCGATCGTTTGTACAAAAGCAAACTAAAAAATAAATGATTTCTGAGAAAAGCTGAATTTTTCTTTTTGAACAAAGAGAGAAAGTAAATTCTAGCTATAGGGAAAAGATGAATGCCCAGAATTTCTATCAATGAAAAGCTTTATAATTTGTATTGAGTTGTTCGTTAAACTAAGAGTCATCAAAGTTGAAACATTTTATTGTAAGACATTTTATTAGAAATACTAAGCGTTATGAGTTTGACGAAGTCTGTATGTTTTTAATTAATGCATAAAAAACATATTTTTAACTTTAATAGCCGGAAATATTAAAGCAATTCTTTCAAAAGTAAGAGAATTATAATTTCTGGGAAACATATAAAACTACTGAAAGAAATAAAGATTTTCAGTAGGGTATTAAAAATAAAATTATTTTTTTACTTTACTTTATATTTTGATTATTTTATTTCAAATTTTTTAATAAATTTTTTTGTTTATTTGATAATAAATGCACAAAGCTTCATATATATTAATCTACAGTAACGAGGATACATTGTATCAAATCTCAAAACTGATGATATACGAAATTTTCCCCCATTTCGCAACTAGGTTATCTATCACATCAAAACACCATTAATCTTACTACATCCAAGAAGTGTAGTATCTGAAGTTACACGGATTACAAATTAGAAGTCAAACTCTATGTTTCAGTGAATAATACGGAAAAAAGAAACATGAGCAATGAAGAAAATGAGTGAGAATTTCAAATTAGCATTACGATGAGTGGAACTGATTAGGTTATAGTTTATCCACAATCATCCATTTGATACATTTTTCGTTATGGTTTCATTTATTTTTCCTATGAAGCAAAGAGAAAGATTTAGATACATAGAATTTGATGTCCTTCTCTATGCTTTATCGTTAGTTTTAAAGATATGCTATTTAAAAAAGAAAAAGAAAGCCGTATATGATGTAAGATCACTATATACTTTTCCTCCCCCCATAGAAAAAAATTCGTAAGTAAAAGAATATTTCATTTATCTAGACAGTATATGTAAAACATAAACAACAGGTTGTGTTACTTATACAAATATGAAACAACAATGCAAGCGTACATAAAATCCAAGAAGCCTATATTCTGTGAAAAAATAATGATCACCGGACATTTCATGTATTGTGCATTACAATTAAAAATATCTAAAAACATTTATATTGTGAGAGTTGTAAAATATTGGTTATAATTCACTGGGGAATTAAATTTTACCCTGTATCGAATTTTAGTGACATCAGGTATTTAAAACGGATGTATATAAAAACACAAATTTGTTGGGTCTCACAAATTAATTTCAGTATTTTATTTTCACTATTTTACTATTCTACTATTTCTAATTCAATTTAAAATATTTTAAAATAAAGAACCAAATACACATACATAGACACACATATTTTTATACATGCTTATTGTTATGCTATATTTCTGAGTGTGCTGAAATAGTAATACTTATAATATCAAGTACTTTTAAATTTCTAAACTGCATTAGTGTCTAAAATTTTGTATCTCACAAACGCGTATAAAGTATAAATCTGATACCCCTATACTATGGTATGAATCTATTCTTTTTTTAAACTTTTGAAGATACTGGATTTCGATTATTTTATAAAAAGATGCAATTTTTACCACAGAATGCTCTTTTCTTTCAGGCGACACAACTGAAATGTCACATTTTCCTGTGATGTCAAAAGAAATTTTATGCTTTGAGGAAAACTTAAATTTAATCCACAAAAAGGAAAAAAAATGCATCATTACAACTGAATAGTTCAATTCAACATTTTATTAAATAGTCAATGATACATTTATATTTTTATGATTTTTTAGCTATTTATTTTCAATAGTTGTAGATCTTTTTAAATTAAAAACATATATAACATATATTTCGTTTAAACATTTAATAGGTATTTATTAGTAAACCTTATTCCATATGGAAGAATTCTAACACAATCAAAACCATAAACCTGGTGCTATTATTTACAATTGGAATTTATGTTTAAAGCAACAATAGCATTTAAAAAGAAACTAATATTGTTTTTAATAAATCTCCCTGTAGTAGTTAATATTTTATTAGAAATAAGGTAAAAGAGGTTTATTCTCAAAGAAATGATTAAATTATTAAAAATTTATTATTCCAAAAGATTCTTCAGAGAAATGCTCAAATCACTTTCCTTTTAAGTTGATGTGGATTTTTTTCTATATTTTATCTTTTAGATCTTTTAATAAATCATATTTGATATGTTAAGCATTCACTAAAAAACTATTCCTAACTGGCACGAACATATCACAAAGAAACATTTGAAAAATTGATTATTTTACTAAAAAAAGAAAAGAAATACATTTTGAAACAAAAAAATTATGCATTTACACTGATATGTTAGATTAATAAATAAGATGTCGGAAACAGTGGGCATAAAATAAATAACAATAGAGGGAGATATATGTTATGGGAATGGTGCTAGTAAATAGTAATAAATTTATTTTTTATGGTTATTTATAAGGTTTCTAATTAAAGTCTTGGTGTAGATTTATCTTCTAAATATTCAAATTTATTATTGTATTCTTTGTAATTGTATGCCGCAGAAAAGGATTAAAATTATGATTTAAAATTGGGTAGGAAATATTGAGAAGTTCAGAAACGCTCTATTTCTGATATAAGTAAATGTTTTATAAATTTTTAATAAAAAGGGTAGATAGAATGTCGCATAAAATGTATGAATTATATAATAATAAATAAAATGATAATTATATTCTGAACTGAATATTGACTATAACATTTATGTTAGCTTTACATTCTTAAATATGTTTCGTAGTGAAATAAATTAACGGATTTTCAGTCAAATGCTGTCTAGCTGAAAGTTCATTTTCGTGTTAATCTTAAAATATTAAAAGATAATTCTACCAATTCTCTTCCATATAATATTGAGCATTTATACTGGTATTATGCATTTACACTGATATGATAGATTAATGAATAAGAGGATTTTGGAAATAGTGGGTATGATATAAATAGCAATAGAGTGGGATATATGTTATGACATAATGACATAATGGTATGAATGGTATGACATAATGACATAATGGTATGAATGACATAATAATAAATAAAATGATAATTATATTCTGTACTTAATATTGACTACAAAATTTCTTTTAGCTTTACATTCTTAAATATATTTCTTAGTGAAATAAAATTAACGGATTTTCAGTCAAATGTTGTCTATTGAAAGTTAACTTTCATGTTAACCTTAAAATATAAAAAAATACTGGTAATTCTCTTCCATATACTAATGAGCTACAAGAATCTGAATTTTATGAGTAATATGAAGATTTTTAGTGTACAAGATTAATGAAAGATTTTGTGTAACACATGTCGGTACACAGTTTTCAGTAATTACCCGAGACACATATAAGTATAATATAACAGAATATACACAAAATATTGAAATCATACCACGCAATATTAAGAGCGAAAATTATATTTTCGCTCCAAAGACATTAGTAAAGTTCATAACTTTAATTTATCCACTTTTTCAGTTTACTCCTTTTTTTCAATAATAATTTAAAATAAAATATTTTTTCCAAGTATTTACCTCTTGCATAAAATGATTATTTTTAAAAGTGGACAAAATTATACAAACCTTAAAATGATAATGTTTTCATCAAACAATAATCATTGACAAAATTTTATGATTTAATTAAAGATATTTTAATATACATAAAATTATAAAACTAATGTATAATGTATAATGTATATAATGTATATAATCTTCTCTTTTGGGAAATAACTTTTGGGAAATGTGTAAGTATAATATAACCGAAAACACATAAAATATCTAAAAACTATAACATATTGTACTAAAACTATCAATAATACTTTCTTTATAAAAATAAAAAGTTGATAATTTCAATCGATGAATTTCCCGAGTTTATTTCTTTTTCCTTTATCAAGGATCACTCCTTTCATAAAATGACAAATTTTAAATATGAACTAAAATATACATTATAGAAGTGCTAATGCTTTCGGCAAATAAATATTTATAATTTTTAAATATGAGAGTGATAAAATTACAAATCATAATAATCCTTAAAGCCATTTTTATATTTTTGATACTGAATAAAAATAACTTACATGATGAATTTCTTCCCGATCATATGACCCATAAATACAAAAATCGTTTCTTTCATTGATATTCATGTTACAGCTACTCCAACTACTTATACAACCTTTTAGGAGATGTTATATTACACTAATTGTTTCTCATTTATAAAAGTTTTTATCAAATATAATAGTGTAGCTATATATTTATAAACATTCTAAAAGGATGCATTATCCCAATAATTTAGTTTTTCAAAATATTTCTCTTTCAATAAAGAGGTATGGTTGCTAAGTCGTCAAAGGCGTTGAGGTCATTAACGGAGGGTTACGAGTTCAAGACTCCAGCATACCAAACATCCGCCGTTTTTATAGCATCTAGTGTACATAATATACGTTCGTGACCTCAATGCCCTCAAATTACAAATGATACCTCTTTAGGTGGCAGGCCAAGCCTAGGGGTATTTTACTTGAACACTACTTCTAAATTACATGGACGCAGATGATTCAATGCTACTCGCATCCGTAGCATTTCTGTAAGATACACGTCCTCCTCAGATAGTGCAAAATTAGTAACAGCTTCGTAGCCATGTTTGACATAAAAGACATTATCAGCTACTTTGGAACAAAAAAAATATTCCTTTTCAAAGATGTTGTTTCTATTACAGTTTGGCAAATTTCTGGAAAATGACATTGTGTTTAAAACCTCTGTGTTTAAAGTCATGGGAACTCTTTAAAACGAAAATATACTTACATGATATAACTTACATGATGAATTTCTTCTCGATCATATGACCCATAAATAAAAAAATCGTTTCCTTCATTGATATTCATGTTACAGTTACTCCAACTACTTATACAACCTTTTAGGAGATGTTATATTACACTAATTGTTTCTCATTCATAAATGTTTTTATCAAATATAATAGTGCAGCTATATTTTTATAAACATTCTAAAACGATGCATCATCCCAATAATTTAGCTATTCGAGATATTTCTCTTTCAATAAAGAGCTGTGGTTGCTAAGTCATCAAAGGCCTTGGGGTCATTAACGGAGGGTTACGAGTTCAAGACTCCAGCATACCAAACATCCGCCGTTTTTATAGCATCTAGTGTACATAATATACGTTCGTGACCTCAATGTCCTCAAAGTACAATTGATACCTCTTTAGGTGGCAGGCCAAGCCTAGGGGTATTTTACTTAAACACTACTTCTAAATTACATGGACGCAGAGGATTCAATGTTTCTCGCATCCGTAGCATTTCTTTAAGATACACGTCCTCCTCAGATAGTGAAAAATTAGTAACAGCTTCGTAGCCATGTTTGACATAAAATACATTATCAACTACTTTGGAACAAAAAAATATTCCGTTTCAAAGATGTTGTTTCTATTACAGTTTGGCAAATTTCTGGAAAATGACATTGTGTTTAAAACCTCTGTGTTTAAACTCATGGGAACTCTTTAAAACGAAAATATACTAAATGATTAATGGCTTTTTAGCCGTGTTCGACACATTTTTCTATCTTTCTGTACATTTGAGCTGCACTGGGAAAAAAGAACGTTTTTATACATTAATTTCTAATAAAATTTCAATTTTAAAAATAATGTATAGAGATATGAAAGTATTAGAAGACTTAAAATTTTTGTTTGTTTCTCAGTGCTACAGTCTACTGTTTTAATACACGAGGATTAAGACATGAATTGATTGTTAATTCCTTTTATTAATAAAATATTAACTTAAAAAAGGAACTATGACTACGTTTTCTCGACTCTCTGAATAATTTAAGTAGTTTATTTTCAATTTTTGGAAACTCAAACAACTCACATATATTGCATTTTAAATTGTAAATTAAATAAAATCTTCAACATAATACAAAATTTAGTAAACGTAGTATATTTTTATAAATTTTGTATTATTTAAACCCAAATAACCATATAGAACTGAAATATATTATACTTTTAATTGTAAATTAAATAACATCTTTTAAATACTATAAAATTTACAAACATAGTTTTTGTTCATTTTAAAAAACAACAACAAATATATATCATTAAATGGGACTCATTTAACGCACGGAGATTTAACGGAGACAGTAAATCAACTTTTCATCGCCAACGTTTTCCTAATGGCATTCTGTTGATGAGGCTCTTGCCAAAATAACTACGAATGTTAATTTAAAACTGTAGTATATATATGCTCTTACTCTATGTTTTAGACAGCAATAATGCATATCCACTCTCCGTCCTAAAGGAGTTTTAATAAAATTAAATTATAAAAAGGTTGCAGATTGGATTATGTTATTTTAGAACATTTGAATTGCTATTTTAAAATTGATTTACTGACATTTATCAAAATATTCCTTATACTATACTAATTCAGAAAGAAAATAACATAAAATTTGCGAAATATTATTTTTAATATTTCCAAGACGAAGAGTAATAGAAACATAAATATAATTAAGTTAGAATCAATAAGTACCCAACATTTATTGATGACTTTAAATGTTATTTACAATTCTTACAAAATGGGAACATATCAATATTTTTCTAAATTCGTTGAAATTATCAATCTAACATTTCTAGATTATAAGCTATTACTCTATCTGATAATCTATTTATTCTTTTCCGAAACGGTTTTCCTGAAAGTTACTTTTAAAATGCTAACGTATTGGCTCTGGAATTTCCTGATCCATGAAGTTTTAATTGCTGTATTGGAAATGATTTAACTGAATTTTATTTAAATACAACATATAGTGTAATAATTCAAAAAGTGATGAGAAAAAAAACTGAAATATACAAAAAATGGAAGTACTGAATGTGTAGACCCGTATAATTCCTGATTAATTTAAATGTCAAAGAAACGTACCGATTTCTATTTGTAAAAGAAATGCTTTCAATAGAGATGTTGCTGAGTAGTTACTTCGAGTTACATATGTAATATATGTAAAAAAATCTGATAGTAAAAATAAATACCCATTGTTTCAATGCAGTGTATAATTATATCAAAGGAATTCCTGTGTAATACAAAATAACAGTTTTTCTAACGCATCTGGAGATATAAAGAGATGTTTTATGCCAAATACGGCTAAGAAGAAGTTACCCATTAAGTATCTTCACGTGTAAAGAAGTTTAAAGTATGATACAGATGAGAATAACATTGCCCCCTCTCGGCCCTAGTAACTTAGAAGCAGGAGCCAAGCAGAACTTTTCCCCAGTCTTGGCTTACTACTTCTAGAGGTATCATTCGAATGTGGATGATACTGTGACCACAAAACTTTATTACGTCCCCCCACCACTATTATTGAACAGGTTGGATATTTGGACAGCTCGTGTCTCGAACTGACTTTCCTATATATTCATCACATTCCAAAATAATAATACAAATTAATGTTTCACTTTACAAGATGTGTAATATTACAACTACATAACTAATAGGCTTTACTTTTGGAATTTTTAAGTATAAAACGTTTTACGAGATTTTTTTTATTCATATTGAAAGATGGTTTCATTTAAATCATCACGATTAGAGTCTTAATGCAGTAAGGCTTAATGCCGTATTAGATTAAGACTTATGATTTAAAACCGTTTCATAAGAGCTATAATTATTTCTTCTAGTAGTAGCATTCACTAATAATTCTAAAACGAATAATAAAATGAGATTTCATAGATTTCAGTATTTCATAGATTCAATAGATTTCAGTATTCCTGATTTTATAAGTTAGGAGCACTGGATGTAAAAACAAAATAAGAAGTTCATTGAATTCGTAAAATATACATAAACTAGGTGTTTTAAAAGTAATTTATTATTATTCATTTATATTGTACAAAATTTTAACAGAACTACGTAGCTAGTGAAGCAAATTTCACAACTTTCCTGTGTTTTTACTCTTCTTTAGAAACTGGTTCGCTTCTTCAGAGACCGGAATTTTTTTAGATTATGTCAGAAAAACATAATAATTTGAATATAAGAATGATCTTCCATGCATGACTGTGTAGAAATGCAACAACATAGAAGTATAATTAAATATGTTCTCAACGATGGGATATATCGTCATCCTTTTTAACAAAATAAGCGCTTTACTAGTTAAAGCAGATATATTTATTTAGGTATTTAGAACATGTTTCTAATTTTTTTTTGGGGGGGGGGCAAAGTGTTTGTTAGCCTATAGGCAAATATTCTTGATAACATATAAATTGAAATATTATTAATTACTATAAAGCTAATTTTTTATGTATTAATATATATTCATATGTAAGTTAGTTGACAAATTTCATGCAATTCATTTTTAGAAAAATTACTTTTTAATACTAAATAATTAATACTTTACATTATCTGATTTTTTTAATAAAATAACCCATAAGTAAAATAAAATATTTTATATGATTAAAGGTAATGCGACAACTATATCTACTACAAAAGAAATGTTTTCTGAAAGTTATATTACACCAATACAAAGACGAATACTTTATGCTGTAAAATGAATAATACTTTTTACATTATCATGTTTAGAAGAATAACTTTATGATCTTTTTATTCCACAAAAATAAAAATTGGATTTTGTAGAAAAGGAAAAAAAAATCTTTAAATGATTATATATATCATTAACATGTTCATTATTTTTCATTTTATCATAAAACAGCTATAATGTCGGATTTTGGAAAGCTAAGGTTTTCGGCTTCAATAAAAAATGACATTATGCTCTACTTGGGACCGATTCCCAAGCCAGGGTTAGATGTAAGTCTCATATAAGAAAATAGCATAAAAAATTGAAGTATTCCAGCACTAGAAAATACTACTTATACAGCAGGAGGGATGCCTAGATTCTGTAAGAAACTTGATTATTTTTATACTTTTTAATTTAATAATTATTCTAAAGGTTAAACTAATCTGTATATTAAAATTTAATCATTTATTATCTAGGACATAAGAGAAATAAGATATTAATTATTTTCCTAATTTTTGTCTTCAAATTAAGAGTATTTATGTTACTATAATAGTTTTTGTTATATTAATTATATTACAATATATTATTACTTATATATAGTAAATTATGTTGATTCTAAATAATATTTCATATTATACTTAATAGTCACAAGGTGACATCCATGAAAGTGTTACGCTGTAACTAATTTTTATTGGGCATTGTAAAAAGGGACAAGAATTGAGGTACTGGTTACAGAAAATGCATTAAATTAAGAATTGTTTAATATAGATTTTGAGATGTTATTTATCTATATAAGATTTTTTGAAATCAAACACACACAAAACACAAGGTAAACAATGAAAACGTAAAATGAAACTGAGCTACAGGTGGTAGAATATTGTGTTTAACATAGATTTTGAGACATCAATTATTTATATGTATGTTTATTAAATTATTTTTCTCTTTTAGTTCTAACTCTTTATCGAGTTATTTATATCAAGAGAGTTAATTACATGATTAATGAACATTATTTTTAAATTCCGTTAAATTTTACTGCCTTC
>CM063503.1:26612145-26614645 GCA_032207245.1 Pardosa pseudoannulata | reverse complement strand
GAAAAATAAACTTTTAACATTTTACGTATCCCAGATAAGAAAACAATTTAAATATTATAGCAAAATACTATACAACAATATCATACAAATCTAAACTCTAAAAGTTCTTTTCTAAAAGTCCGTCGGTAAAATAGCGCAAGATAAACAGGAGCACTCACTTGTATTGTCCGCTTCTCCCAGTGACGAGAGATGCTCTGTATTTGGATCGATTCAACAAGCTTTTGCGTCAGGCAACAGATGCTTCTGGGATACCTGGGACGAATCCCGTTTTCATCCAATTTTGCAGTTTTGGGGGAAGTCGCAAAAAAGTTATGACGTAAGTGACTAGTGGAGTTTCGATTGGTCCCGCTTTCATGATGGTCCTCCCTAGTTCTGTCAGAGCAGTTCTTGGAATAACCGGAGATATTCAGTTTTCTCATACAACTGGCCTATGAGGGAACGTAAGTAATTTGAACTCCGGAGCTTATGATTACCCAAGCTAAAATAGTTGTATGAGGTATTCTGCATATGGAAAAATTGATAATTCAAAATATATGAAATATAAATCCTCAGTAATTCAGTCGTATTTCATTCATATTTTAAGTTGCAATTTAAAAATAATACAAATTTTTTGAAAAAAAAATTTGCATCCAAAAATAGTTTGAAATATATAGAAAAAATAGTCTTATTAAGTAACGACATGATTAATTAGATGGATCTTCATGTTTAAAAATTTTTAATATAATAAAAGCATTTTCGTAGATTTATCTGCAAAAGTTTGCTCCACGATTTTAAATCATTTTTGTTCACAAATAAAATGTATTATAATGAGCTATAATATATCTAACTGTAAGTTGAAGAATTAATTTTTTTTATTTAAAAATAGTTTTAATAAAAAGCAGTTTATAAATTTAAGTTTTTTATAGTGTAGAAAATGAAATAGCCACCAACACTATGCATAATTATACTTTTATATATAAATGCAAAATGGTGACAAGTACAATAAAATAAAAATGTCAAGATTTTATTTAACTATTTACAATATAGCTAAAATAGTAAGTAATTTGTAAATTTGAGGAAGTTTTGAAGTGTGAAGGAGGATAGTAATTTATTCTATACTTAGTTATAACATAATTATACATTTCACGTGCATAACAATGATAAATATAAACAACTAAAGCATTTTATTTAAACTGAAACATAAAACAACATCATTAAAAATTGGAAAACCTTATTAAAAATTAGAAACATAAAAAATATTAAATGCCAATATAGAATTAGCTATTAATTTAATTATTCATATAACTTTTAAAAATGCACTTCAAACGTAAGATCGTAATATAAGTGAAAAAAGCATTCTCTTGTTTATATATCTCAGAAAATGAAGAGAAGAAATATTTTAATACGTGCATTGTATTGTAAACTTTGACATTTATATTGCAAAAATGCTACTTGCATATAGAGATATATGTCTCAACTTCGTCACATTTATTGCTAAAACTTTATTTACAGTTTGTAAACTTAATTACAAAACATTATACACACTGAAGACCGGAAATATTATGGTTTGTATGAATTTAAACTTCTTTACTGTATTTATTTTTTTAATATTCAATACTATTATAGTCATAACATTGGAACTTTCTCACTTTTTATTATTTCTTATGAAAATACTAGTAAGAAAAAATTCAATGAATTAAGTGGAAAATTCAAAAATCTTTAAAGCCGTAACTGAAAAGTTCCGATTGTTTTTTCTTTTTCATTCCAACAGATTCATCAAGTGCTTAGGCTGCAAATATTAATGTGAAATGTATATTCAATAGTAGGATATATTTAGAAAGGTTTAGAGAGACTTTTTATTTTCACATCTTCAAATATTCCTTTATTAACAGCAAATTTTGATATTATTATTTCAAATGAATTTGAAAATGTTTTTTTTTCAAAATTGCTTCTGAACTGAATTTATGGTAAATATGTTTTATAAATTTTTAATTTATTGCAGTTTCAGTTGCAGTGTTAGGTAAAATTATGAAAAGAAAATAGTTATGTAAAAAAATAGCAAAAATAACAAAAAGTCTTGATTTCCCTTCTAAATTTAGATCGAAACTGTGCCGTTTCCTTTCATTAATTTGTAAAAACTTATTTATGTTGATTGACAGCATAGGTCAATAAAAATAGAGGACAGTTAAAGCAGTTAAAATACAGAAGATTGTTTCTCTTGATCACAAGTTCAATACCCAGAAGAATGCGTCAATCAAGCTGCTTAGTACTTTTATGATCTTCTTCACTTGAAATATGCTAACCCTAAAAAAAACCACGCAGGGAAGTAGGACCTTGGTCTTACATTCCAAATAGTGTTAATGGAACTCTTCTCTAGTTAGATACCTGGAGCTACGTCAAAGGCGATTAATAATACACATGCCTAGCTACTCCAGTTTGAGTATTTCTCAAACCCTCCGTAAAAACAGTTTTCTATATTCTCTATTACCTAAAACTAATTGATTAATTAACTAAAACTAAT
>CM063503.1:26602145-26607145 GCA_032207245.1 Pardosa pseudoannulata | reverse complement strand
ACTCCTCTAAAGTCTACCGATAATGCAGTTTAGAAAGATAATACAAAGTTTTCTTAGATATGTCGAAATTATCATTAAGTTCTGTCCCATTTTTCTGCCACAATAATTACTGAAAGTAAAAGAATGAAACTATCATTTCCACTACACACTGGGGTTAGACAGAATTTGTTGTTAATACCAGTGATTTTTATTGCAACAAAAAATAATCGGTGATTAAATTTAAAATTATCGCATATATACCTAATCTATTATTTAAGCCAAACATAAAAAAATAATTAAGTAATACCTAAGTTCAGTGATAAAATGTATGAAAATAATGCAGACGATATTTAAATAATTTAAAATAAGAAATGATTAAATGTGATGGTTAAAGGAATGACGTCGTAATGCTGGAAAAATGTTATTTTTACCTATTTATTATGCTGTAAATTGATACATTTAATCGCTTAATTATTGCTCTTAACTGGGAAAATAAGGCTTGAAATAATGGCATTAAAAGCTCGAAAAGGGGGAAAGGGGTGGATTTCAAACTTTGCCAATCCTAACTCATCAAGAATCCAATATGGATGCCTCTATCCATTCTATATACAACCGCTTCATAAATTCGAGGAGAGACGGACAGATAACTTGTTCTATTATTATGTAGAGGAATGGATATCATGGGTATGTGTACCATTTTTCACACATATGCTAGGAACACTTTAGAAATCAGCTTTAAGCAGTAGGCCTTGTACTAATTATATCTCGTGTACAAAAGACTAAACGGAAACACTCCAAAGCAATCCAGGATTGTTTCAATGAATAGATACGATAGACAATAAGTACTGATTGCAATGGGAGGGGAGAAATTTTCTATTAACAACTGAGTGAAATTCTGCAATGCATATTATATAATAAAACAGCAATAATATATAGTAAAACTTTTTTCATTCAAAGCTTTTTCATACATAAATAATTCATAAGAAAATAAAAATGTTCTGAAATACGCATGTAAAACCATCCCAAAATATAAAAATCCTTCAAAAGTAGGAAATATTTGTAATTATTTTAACAAGCAAATCAAGAAACTTTGAATAATTAAGCATTATTAAAAAAAAATTGAATTATCTTACATATTGCATTTTCATTGAATTTTCTTACATATTGAATTTTAGTGTGTTGAGTATTTCTAACTATGTAGTGAAAATATTTTCGGACTTTTAAATTATTCAGTAAATACCAAACACTGTATTTCGAAACTATGTTTTTGAAAATTTTAAATTTAAATGCGATTGATACAAAAGGGCTGCTTTATGAAGTGACCCCAAAAATATGTACTAATTCTTGTAATGTCAATTTTATTTTGCCGTTAATTTGAAAATGCTGTGTTTTACAATTTATGCATATATGATTGGAAAATTGTTTTTACGAAGACAACGAAAGTCAATACGCTTTTTTAATCTAGCCGTAAGAACCAGGATTGCCTAAACTATGAAAAGTAAAATGTTTTAAATTATAAGATGTTTTTTTATTCGTGTAAAATAAAACTTTCTTGGTGATTCTGGTAATTAGTCATTAATTTGGTTTCAACAATTATTTGACAAGCAACAATAATGGCACAAAACATTACCATTGACATATCTCTTTTCAAAGCTAAACGATGGTCGAATGGTACGGCGTTGCTCTTACAGTATATTCTAAATAATTTTCATGAGACCTCGTGTGCAAAACAGTAGACGGTGCACTTCAAACTAAATCTCTTGTTTCAAAGAAAATGTGAAATTTTTAATTAATGTTTTTCATTGCTTCAGAGATAAATGGTATTTCTTATTCAGTTTCTGCAAGGATGATCTTCAGTGTTATATTATATATATATATATATATATATATATATATATATATATATATATATATATATATATATATATATATATATATATATATATATATATATATATATATATATATATATATATATATATATATATATATATATATATATATATATATATATATATATATCACATTTATTTAGAACTCCTGATGCAGCTAATTCTTCATGAAATATATCATAGTCTTGGAATTGTGATTTTTCAATTAATAGGTAAAAATTCTAGATAATAGGTAAAGATCCCATGTATCTTGTTTTTAATTTGTATCCTGGCTCTAGACATTTCAAATTGACCTCACACAAAAAAATTTTATAGCCATTTTTGAATCTCCCAAGCATTATTTACTGATCGTAAAGGTATTTACAATTTAACCACAGTAACATTTTTTCTTCTATCCAAATGAATTCTTGTAAGTTGTTTTCTATAAATTTATGTAATGTGGAAGAAGCTAATGAAGAAATAAGGCCTGTTTTTCTGTTCTCTACTATATAAACTGTTTTCGAAAATACGAAGAGTTATAAAAAGGTAAGGGACCTAATTTTGGCAACAATTAAAATAAATTATATTAATGATAATATGAAATGGAAATGAAAGTATTATAAATTTCTTTCTTTTTAGACATAAGTGTCATTTATGCTAAGCCATTTAATCCATCCCTGGTTCAATTTGAAAATCCCGGACCCGCTGTACACACCAAATTTGGGTCATATGAAGTTAGTTCACCTTTATATAATAAACACAATCTTCCCACATTGTTATGATCCTTACATACTGTTCTGTGAATGTCGATGAATTCCAAATAATTTTCTACTAAACATATTTTCCTCCAAATAATTTCCTTTTGTTAAAAGATGGATAACACTGATCACAGCTTCTGCACATTGGTAAGTAGTAATAGTAATCCTCATATTAATGAATTTTCAAATCTCGAATTGGCAAAATGTTACCTTTCAGTCCTGGAGTTCACTGGTTCGAATACAACTGCCGGTTTCGATTCCACAACCATTTAATATTAGCTTTAAACTTCAGGTGGTGTGTTGGGGTAAATTGCATACTAGGTGCTCACAAACTAAATCTGGCTTTTAATAATATTTTTCTGGAACTCAGTCATATGCGTATCTTCTACATTTCTGCCATAAACCACAATGTCATATTTCAAGCAGTTCTTGTTATCTTGACAGCTTTTTCTGGATTTTCTAGTGCTTTTCCGGTATGGGGTAAATATCATCCCTCCATACTAATAATATTACCACCACACCACTAGAAGATAAAGCAGTCGGTTCTTGTGATTTTACTTTCATGCTTTGAAACGTAACCACAGTGCATTAAATCTAGTTATACCAGCTAGTAATATATTTCTAGAAGAGTGATGATCATCCAATTTTTTTATATGTAACTTAATAATTAATATGATTTTGGAGTCGTATTAAGAATAGGACGAAAATGGAGTTCTGTTTTAAATAATTTGGTTACTGTTGAGATTATATAGAAAGTATATATAGTGCGAGCTATATACAATATATTTTGTATAAATATTCTTGTAAATATCAAGGATATTGTTATGCACACATGCTGACTACCAACACGTAAATACAGTGTTCTTTTAAAGTACATTTTAAAACTTTTATTCATAGTTAATAGTTTTAATGTAAAATGATAGCAAATCTAAAACAAATTCATGTTTTAAATATGATGAAAATTTAAGTCTTTGAATTTTAAATTATCTGGTTTGAAAAGTATTTTCTGAAATGTTACAATACATCATTTCTGATGAAATGAAAGTAATTAAAAGAAATGTTTAAAAACGCTTAAAGTGGGCATTCTATGCAAACATAAGAAAAATGTATTTCTTACAAATATTGTAAATTACTCTACGTCAAATCGCCAAATGATAGCAGCAATAATCAACAAAATCATTTTTATAAGCACAATATGCAAATGACATATCTTTTCTAAATGTTGCAGAACAGCAACACATCAGTGTAAATTACTCTATATCAAAAGAAGTTGAACCTATCTATATGTGTGATAATCGACATTTAATGGTGAAAACTGAAAGTCTTTTAAACACAAAAATATATAGATTTACTTAACAAATCTGTACATTTTAACTTCATTTCAAGTGACAATGTCAACAATCTATGGTCAGAAATAATCATCAAAAGATAGAGTTGCTGACAATATTTATCGTGTCATCTTAAATCCTTGACTTGACAGAGAACATCATTTGTAACAATAAAAAAAAAGAAAAATGTTGTACAAATTTTTGAGAGTCTCTGACATAACTTGATAACAAAGAAATATTTATATCTATGTACGTGTATATGTTTGCATGTATATCTTAGTATATTTATATAAAAAAAAAATATACTATAATACACGAAAATATTTTTATACACACAAGCATACATACATATTTTATACATACATAAAAATATAAGCATTAATTTTTCATGTATAGTGGGATTATTAAAGATTAGGATATATAATACAGAAAATATGTAAATCGACACATTTTAGTAAAAAAATTTTTTTTATTTTTTTTTAATTTTAAAACAACAAATATATTTACTTTCTACGCTGTAAATTTTATTATACTTAAAGGAAGTTAATGATGACAGCATCTATAAATAAATATCATCAATAATCATCAAAAGAAAATGAATTCCTCAAATTTCCTTTCTTGTCATTTTGTATCATTTGAAAAATAAGTTATTTGTAACAAAACACACAGGAAATTACTTGATGCAGTCAAATAGGTATTTTTTTTCAAGAATATCTGTCTAAGGCTTATGTGCGAGTGAATGAATAATGGTAATGAAATTACGGGTTCAGTAGAATTCATTTATTATAAATCAGAAATTATGTAAAGATTATAATCTTATTTCGTTGAAATTAATGCAAATAAGCTATCAGTCATACATTGTTTAGGAGTCCCCCATTTAAAAAAATTGAATCTTATATAAAGGCTTTATAATGTGTAGGTTGATAAAAAGGGTTAAATGCCTGAAAAATATTTTGATAAAATAGTATTGTTGTTAGTTATCCTAGATGGTCCTAGACAATCCAGATGGTGGTTACACTTTAAACTTTATCATGTTTAGATTTTAACGCTTATAGATCATGAAT
>CM063503.1:26589645-26599645 GCA_032207245.1 Pardosa pseudoannulata | reverse complement strand
TATATATATATATATATATATATATACATATATATATAAATATATATATATATATATATATATATATATATATATGTATATATATATATATATATATATATATATTTATTTATATACACATATATATGTGTGTGTGTGTTTTGTTGTACGTATTTTCTCTAAAATTTGAACAGGCTTTCTTTGATATCACCATTAAAACCGCTTCTGTGCAATATATAACTTAAAATCTCTGTATTAAAAAGATTGAGATTTCCAATAGATGTACCACTTGAGCTCTTAAAATAAAACAAATATAGTTTCTGAAATAATAATTATTTGGAAATGAAAAGTTTAGTTTATTCTTTGGAACTGTCTACCAAAAATGTTTGCATTCTGGTTTACATTATGGTTCTTAAAGGGCGAGATGAAGTCAATCAATTATAACGTTAAGGTTAATCACATAATAACGCTTAAGAAATTTGGAAAGGGATTTTATAAGAACAGTTGAGCTAGGCAGAAATTAACTTAATGTTATCGAAGTCTTCAAAGGTTACCATAATTAGAGAAGAAACAAAGGTTATAATTTTAGGGATAGAATCACCTGAAATCCATTTTTGAATATGATAACAATTATGTTATTCAGTTTAGTTAAAATACAAGCACATTTTCACAGTTATCAATAAAATTTAAAGTTTATAATAGTTTAAAAAGTGGATGAGTTTCATTATGCAAAATGATATATTTAAATGCTCTACAGTGATATATATTTGACGCAACAAGGTAAAATCACTGCACCAGAATATTGCAGTGGATACAAATCCAAATTAAATAAGGTACAATCTATTTTTACTTGATCCTTCTTTCCGTTATTTTTTCATTGGCTGTTATACATTTCAATTTTTATAATTTATTACTAATTCAAAATCTCCTATATCTGAGTTATAATAATAACTTAAAATATCTTCTCAGTATATTTCACTTTCAAAATATTTAATTTAGATATTTGTATGGTTTTAAATTTAAAAATACATGGTGAAATGCAATTGTTGAATGCGTAAATACAGAAATTTGGCTAATGACATTGAGTAATGTATCATTAATTTAAAAGTCATAATTATTGTATATATATATATATAATATATATATATATATATATATATATATATATATATATATATATATATATATATATATATATATATATATATATATATATATATATATATATATATATATATATATATATATATATATATATATATATATATATATATATATATATATATATATATATATATATATATATATATATATATATATATATATATATATATATATATATATATAATATATATATATATATATATATATATATATATATATATATATATATATATATATATATATATATATATATATATACACACACACACATATATATATATATATATATATATATATATATATATACACTCAGAAGTTACTTACTATATCTTTTAAAAGCGTTATGTTTGGGAAGATAGATTTTATAGTGATGAGAAAATGTGAAAGTAACCTATTAATAAAATAATTATTAATATTTTAACCATTTTAAAATTCATTTTTATCAGTTAACGATAAATTCCCATATCTTTTACAATAATATTGGAAAATAAAGAACTTAAATTACAGAAATCATATTTGTTTGTAAATCGTTAATACTATAATAATAAGAATATATGGAAGATTTTACAAAGAAGCAAAAACAGACAAAGTTATGAAAATTTAAAAAAGAACAATTGGAATTTATTTTCCCTATTTTTTAAGTACTTCAAAATCTGTCAATAAAAATCCCTTATCCAGTTTTATGGTAAAAACCTTAATCTCGTATACTTTCGATATGTTACATTTTTAACGAATTTTGTATTCCATTCTTTAAAAGATAAATTTGTCCCCATCTCTGCAGCTCAGAAAATCATTTTTACCATAGCCATCTTTTTTCCTTTGCTAAGAATCCCGTTTTCTGAGCTTCAGAAAATCTATGTTCTGTTAAACTTACCACTACAATAAATGCAAGATATATATTTCCACTCTCGTATTTTAAAGCGTAAAGGTAAAGCTCTGAAAATTACTAAAGAACGTTGAAATCGTTTTTCACTTTAACAATACTTACTAGATTCAAATTGCTTCTCTGAAAGAGTATAAAGTGATTCGGGTCCAGGTGGAAGACAGTAAATATATTTTCCCTTAGTGTAATTCGAGTAAAAATGTCTCAGTCCTTTCGTACAGCAATTTCTAAAGGAATACTTTATAATAATTTAATGCTCTTCTGAAAAGAAAGCAGTGTAGTATTGCATTCCCAACATGTAAATTATATAAGCACACATAATATTTCTTATCGCTATAAGGTGTACACCCAGGACTTATGTATTTCAATTCCAATGATAATTTTGTACAGTTTAGTTGAATATTCTATAAAATTGTATAATTTAAAATGTACTTTAAAATCTTTAACTATTTAAAATTAAGTTAACTATTCAAATTCTTTTATCTCTGTATTATAACTGCATCGATTTTGAAAACACACACACAGATATATATATATATATATATATATATATATATATATATATATATATATATATATATATATATATATATATGTGTGTGTGTGTGTGTGTGTGTGTGTGTGTGTGTGTAATCTATATTATAAAATATAGATTATAATACTACTTGTCAAGGAGTTGTTTATAAAACTCCTTGACAAGGAGAGAGCTCTACAGCTAGCAGTAATAAAAATGCAGTCGGGCCGACATTGAAGAGAACGGCAGAAGGATAATTTAAATTTTGTTCCAGAGCGGTAACAACTCATATCTTTTCCACTGGACAACAGACAAAGAAAAGCTACAGAGGTCACTCTGGTCGGACAGAGGTGCACCTAAGAGCTATGACAGAAAGAATTTTCCCACAGTAAAAAACAACTTAATAAGCGAATAAAATGCAATATCAGCAAAACGCGAAACCATTTGCCTCCATGAGCTGGGAAGCGTGCTGAATAGAGAGAAAGTTTACAGTTTTAGGATACAAAGCTCTATGAAGAATGTTAAGTGAAAAATACTGCATTTATTAAAGTATTTAGAGGCTGGGAAAAGATTTAAAGGAATTACAAGGGGAGAGAGGAGATTTTTAAGGGAATATTAAAGTTAAATAATTTTGATATGTATATATATATATATATATGTATATATATATATATATATATATATATATATATATATATATATATATATATATATATATATATATATATATATATATATATATATATATATATATATATATATAGAGAGAGAGAGAGAGAGAGAGAGAGAGAGAGATTATATAAATCTTTCTCATAGAAAGTAGCTTAGACAAAGCTCTCAATCTGAGACGGAACTTAGATAACTGAAAAATCAACCGGGGACAACTGGATAATATGGAGAGTGGATAGAAATTTGCAATTATAGCAGAGAAAACTAGGAAATGAGTTGGAAGAATTTTAAGTCGAGTAAAATAGATTTGAAGGAATAAGAGTGGGACAGGAGAAATTTTTTATGAGCTCGTGTAATTACTTTAATATATTACATATATCAACACAGAATCAAGATAATGAATACAAATAAAGACACTATACGAATGTTGTAATTGCATGAATGTTTCGGGTTTTAACATTTTGCAATTCTGTTGCACAGAAGTTGCTTCATATTTTCAGACTTTCAATCCTTCATTGATGTTAAAAAGAGAGAAAAAAATTAGCTGCTGATGCAAACATTGTAAATTTTTAGTTTTCAAACTCTTTAATAAATGATCTATTTTCATTCAATATTAACAAACTTATCAAGTCTTTTATAACATTACTAGCAAGTTTGCCCGTGCTTCGCTACGGTGAACTTAATATATTACTTTTAAACAAAGATTTATTTTTCGTGAATAACTCTCTAAATTCATCACAGTTCAGTTCGAGTCATTGGCATGTTTATATATTTCTATCATAAGCGTATTATATAACATTATTCAGTTTTTATAATCGAATTTGTCTTATATTAAATTTGTTCAAACTTTTTTTATTGTAAAATATAAGCTTAACCCTAAATTGCATTACTGTATTACTACTGTACGTTGATTAGCAAA
The DNA here is from genome assembly GCA_032207245.1 of Pardosa pseudoannulata. Lineage (NCBI taxonomy): Eukaryota > Metazoa > Arthropoda > Arachnida > Araneae > Lycosidae > Pardosa > Pardosa pseudoannulata. Next base: position 26,595,517 of record CM063503.1, on the reverse strand, counting down.
GTTAACAGATCTTGCCATATTACGTGATAGAATAGGAAGCACAGGTTTTGACAGCAACAGTGCTAATTTTGTTGGTAGTAATAAATGTTTTCCAAAATTAAAGAAATTTATGACAAACCACATAGTTTTGTATGAAACAGAAACGCACATTCATATCGACAGCCATATGAATATGAAGATAACTATATAAAATGATAGGTTTTATTTGGCCATGAGAGTCACTGAAATTTGTACATTTTGTACTAAGAATATTGTTGATATGCATTTCATTGTAACATAAAAATGAACCAAGAATTAAATTTAAAATTAGTTCTCTTATAAAAATGCTATAATTTGCTTCACATAGAAATAAAAGTGAATCACTTTATATCTCAAATTTCAGTTCAAATCGAATAGATACTAAGCAGACGATTTTAAATAATATAAAATAAGAAATGAATAAATGAAATATTTAAATGAATGACGTCATAATGATAGAAAAATATCATTTTCGCCTATTTATTATGTGATGAATTAAACATTTTAATCTCCTGCTTTTAACCGTGGAAAACTGCGTTTAAAACAATTACTTGGGATGACGTCACATTGCTAGAAATATTGCTTCTTTCCCTTAGATATGATGCGATAAATTAAAAACTTAATCGTTTGCGTTTAACCTGGGAAAATAATGCTTGGAATAATGACATGAAATGCTCGAAAAAGGGGGAAGGAATGAATTTCGAACGTTGAAAATTTACAAAAACCTTCCCAGGGATATACCTAAACATTTTCCAAATTTTCACGGCGATTGGATGCATAGTTTTTGAGTCTATTGAGTACATACATACATACAGACAGACAGACAGACACACACAAATTCATTTTTATATATATAGATTAGAAAAGGTAACGTTGAATTTTTAGTATCCGACTTTTGTAACTTAAAACTTCATAAGCTGAACAAATATTAATACAAGTATTATTTAAATCAGGGCTTCGAACCGTAATTTTTTTTGTTCCGGTTTTCGTTCCGGTTCAACTAAAAAATTAATATCGGTTCAGTTCCGGTTTTCGCTCCGCCAAAAATAACGGTTTTCGGTTCAGTTCCGGTTTTCGCTCCGCCAAAAATAACTGTTTTCTTTTCAGTTCCAAATGAATAATTTCATTTTATGTATATTCTTATTTGTACTAAAAATATAATTCTATCATAAACAAAAAATGTAATTCTATCAAAATTTAGAAGATTTTATTCTTTTTATAATTGGTACACTATGTGAATTGATACAAACAGCAGGTACGATAAGAGCGGCGAGCATTGGCATTGTTATCCATTATCAAAATCGCATTTGACAACTAGGTTCATGATTACCCACATTCGTCGTTTGACTCTCACATCGTGCACTTGGCCTTGCAATAATTGTGTAAAAAATATATTATTTATTTAACATATGAAAATTGCCTCTAATTATTAATATATCTTCTAACGTGGTTTCACTGAAATTACTTCTGTTGTCTCGGAGAATAAATTTCAAACCTGAAAACGCTCTTTCAACAAATATCAAAATAGGAAATCGAGAAGCAGTATACATGTAATGATAATTATAAAGTTGACGTTAAATTAGAAAATATTGATAAGTTGGTAACAGTAACAAAATGACTGAAAGATATATCGAACCGAAATAAACCGATATTTTTTTCGGTTCAGTTCCGGTTTTCGTTCCGACCAAAATAACGGTTTTTTCCGGTTTTCGGTTTTCGGTTCAGTTTCGGTTCGAAGCCCTGATTTAAATCATTAAACAAATTTATTTTTACAGTAATTATATATAAATAGTTATGAATTACATTAGCAGTTACAACGTTTTGTAACTGCAATTTGACTTACTTTAATTTCTCAAAATAACTCCCAATAGATATTATTTATTCTATTTTATGGTACTTTCTCAGTATGACGTATATTTTAAGAATTTTCTATTCTTGTGATTAACACTTAAATTTGTCTCAATCTCTGAAACGGAGAGATTTGTTTTTCATTTAGTTATTATATTCTTTCAAAAAACTATTTTCCCTCACCTTTATAGAACTTACATTGTCTTGAACTTAATTCTAAAATAAATATAAAGAATACATTTTAGCTCCTATATTTTAAACCAAAAGCTCAAGGTTCTTCTTCTGAGGGTAGAGAATACTATCACTGTTAGTTTTGTTTGTTAATTAGAAATCAGTATATATGTTGATGAAACAATGTCTCAAACGCTTTTGGAACTCTGTTCGTCCAGTGTTAAAAAAGTTATTTTTGATTATTGCCGGCATAATGAAGAATTATTTTTCTAATAAGATATTCTTTATTTTGTTGGGCGAATGTTTGTTTTTAAACTCATACGATGTTTATACACACACACACACACACACACACATATATATATATATATATATATATATATATATATATATATATATATATTATATATATATATATATATATATATATATATAATATATATATATATATATATATATATATATATATATATATTTCTATATTTGGGAAAATATCAATCATTATATTCTTGAATACTTGAAGTACTTGAAATCGGGAAAATAATTAAAGTGTATACTTAAAGATCTAGTAATTACTAAGGGATGATGAAATCGTTTTTCACGGTAACAATCCTTACTATATTCATGTTTCTTCTCTAAAGGAAAATAAAGTGATTCAGATATATATGTAAGACTATAAGCATATATTCTTTTACATTTGCCTTAGACAAAGAAAAAAGCTATTTATGTTTCACGCAGGGATTTTTAAAGGAATCATCTATGATATTTTACTGCTTCTTTTGCATGAAAAAGAGTAACATTGCAATCAAAAGGGCAAAATTTTAGTTCACATACGATTTCTGATGTTTACAAGTGAGGTATTAAGTAAATACGAGTTCAGTTAAATTAAAAATTTAAATTTCTACACTCTGTAAAATTATATACTATTAAATATTTATAAGCCAATAGTAAAGTAATGTAGTATTGTACTACACTGTTAAGTGTAAAAGAATCGTCACATGATAATCTTGATCCCTATTCATTTAATAAATGTAGAAAACAAAGAGTCTAATAATTGTTTAATCTAACATTTATGATGAAATGGAAAATGTATAAAAATTGAATACGTAAATACAAAATTTCTAAAACAAAATAATATAATTTTCTATAAATTTAATATTGAGGTACACTTAAATAAATAATCTTACAAATATTATTAATATAATTATTTTTAATTGTAATATTTCGCAATTTAATATAGTAATGTATTTCTTTATTATTCTATTTTGAGCGTAAAACTTAAACATTTTAAAATGCTTACTTATATGTAAAAAATATTTAATGATGTTTATATAATTGAACATATAATTTGTTCATGAAAAGACTTCAAACTATTTGAAAAAAAACCTCCGATATTAAAATTAATAAAAATACCAATAAAAAATGCACTGTGGTTTGTTTAGCATTTAAAAATTTATTTCTTAAAAAATAGAATTTAAAAACTACATATTGGTAATTCCACACAAAATCCTTAAAGATTATCGTAATACAAGAATTTAATACTGTTGAATCAAATCAGTAAAGATATTCATAATTTTAGTCCTGTTTTAAAGAATATATTCATAATAATCTTTTAATGTTATATTTAAAATTATTTTTAAATTACCTCAAGACACCATTAAAAAATGAAGCATAACTATTTTTTAAAAAAGATATACATAAAAATGTTTTCAGATGCACTTTACAATTTTGCAGAATAAGTTGTTTGGTGTTTAATTAAAAAAATATACCATATATAAGATTCTACGCATGTATGAAAATTTACTTAGAAAATCGTAATGAAAAATTTTTAAAATTATGTATTTATTAATGTTTGCTCATAATTTTTATACGTTTTTTTTATAGGTGTATTTATATAAGTGTTGTATGGGTTTTAGTTATCGATTTTATAAAAAAATTAATGCAATCGTTTAACTATAAAACGGATATTTCTTTCTGAATTCTATTAAAGTTACTGGATTGGAATAAATTTTAAATATATTACTAATTATTGTTGGATTAATTATTACAGGTTATTTTTAAGTTATTCTCAATGTTTCTTTTTTTCTGAATAAGCATTATACTGATACATAGAGTATGCAATAACATTTTATTATTATCATTTAGTTGGTATCAATATGTATTAGGCTCCCTATATAATATCCCAATTAATAATATAATAAAATTCTTGCACAAGTAAATAAGAAAAAAATGTTTCAATAAATTGTTTATATTTTGGGATGTCTAAATGTATATAGAACAGCATGTATATCTTTTGCTTTTAATCAGCTCATATTCGTGGATTTGTTTTACAGTATTATAAAAAAAAGTAGTAACTACTTTAAAAATTTAACATTAAAGTTATTTAATAGAAAATAATTTTCATTCATCTAAGTTATTCTTAGTTTTCTTGTTAAAAATATTTAAAACACAAATGCATATCATGTATAATCAATGTGTGGAATAAATTTATCAACATACAGTTTTTTATTGATATTCTTATACTGTTATCATATAACAGCTTGTTAATTTCTCTCTCTCTCTGCATATATATATATATATATATATATATATATATATATATATATATATATATATATATATATATATATATATATATATATATATATATATATATATATATATATATGAATAGACACACATACGTACATTCATACGCATAATACTTCTATCAAATGTCAACATAAAATTCCTAATAGACCTGTACAGCTTATATATCCTTTGTTTCAAACTATAATAGAAGAAAAGATGTTTTGTCTGACAGACATTTGCCTTCTTAAAACTAATTTATACATTGTTTAAAATTTAACTTATATCCAAGCATTTATATTATACTCTTCAGCTTCTATAGTGCATTAAAATTTCTTTTTAAGGTTGTACTAAAAACAAAATTATTTTTTTCACAATTACAGCATTATTACACAAACACATCTTCGGGATTTCGCGAGGTGAAATGATTTTTCTGTGTTTATTAGTCATCAAATTAAATTAGTAAATTTAGTAGTCATCTAAGTACATCAAAAGTTTTCTTATGTAATAAACAATGATTAAGAAAATTCATTGTGAAAGGTTTTATAAAAATGTTATCATTATCAAAGACCATGTTAAATATAAAAGTATTTAATGGCAAAACTTTCATAGAATTATAATAAAATAAAACTAAGTTAAGTAGTGAATAAAATTCTTTTAGTGTCTATCCCCAAAATTCCACTCGCTAATTTACTGATTACAATATTACGATTCGAAATGCCTTTTTAAGAGCGATTCTAAATTACATTCTAGGACTCAAAAATAATTAAGTTTCTAGGAAAATTACTTGTTCCCAGAGAAGGCAGGTGAATAACATCGTAACATAGCATATATAAATCATTCTGACATTATTGGTATTTTAACAACTTGCAGTCGTTTGCGAAAATCTTGCTTCATTACCGATTGCAATAATAGAAAGGATTCTTTATAAAGATGGATATTGATCTTTTAATAAATTTCATTTGATACTTAGGTGTAAATACATTTGTTTATTTTGAAAGGTTGTTTTTTTATTGAAACCCAATTCTCCTAATGACTAGAAAGCATCATAATTAGAAATATAGTTACACTTCCGTTAATGAAAGTTCATTTTCAGAGAAATATTTAAGATGCTTTCTTATGCTGCGATTTTTTTTTCATTTTTTTTTGTGTGCTTGAGCAAAACGATAAGAATAGTTAAGGTTTATGAGTTCGAAGCTATTACATCACCCAAGTCATGAAAGTCATCACTTTTACACACACATATATATATTCAGTATAATTCAAT
>CM063503.1:26579645-26584645 GCA_032207245.1 Pardosa pseudoannulata | reverse complement strand
ATCTAATATGTAATTTGTGCAATATTTTTTGTAATAAAAATAATTTGGGATATGTACTTTTGCTACGAATTTTATTAGGATAAAAAATATAAGAAGATACTTATCGAAACAAAACATATTTTAAAATTCAAGTTGGAATTAGAAATAACAAAATCTCTTCAAAATTTTTGATCTGACACTAAACCTAAAAATTATTTTGTACAATAGTTCAAAAGTGAAATCTGAGCCTAATTCTAATATGTAATTTGTGCAATATTTTTTGTAATAAAAATAATTTCGGGTATGTATTTTTGTTACGAATGTTTATTAGAATAAAAATATAAAAAGATAGTCATCGAGACAAAACATTTTTTTAAATTCATATTGGAATTAGAAATAACACATTTTCTTCAAAATTTTTGATCTGACATTAAACTTAAGAATTATTTTGTAGACTACCTTTTCAAGAAAAATAATATGTTAAATGTATCTCTGTTAAAAATGATTTTTAGAATATTAAAAATTTAAAGGTACGATATACATTACAAAACCTTTTTTAATTATTAAATTTTTACACATAACAGAATATTTAAGTTCTTAAATCTTTATTGAAGTACAAAATTTTATTATTTAAAAATATCAAAAGCTCTTAAAAGTAAAATCTAACCCTAAGTCTAATATGTAATTTGTACAATATTTTTTGTAATAAAAATAATTTCGGATATAAATTTTTGTTACGAATGTTTATTAGAATAAAAATATAAAAAAGATAGTCATCGAGACAAAACACTTTTTAAAATTCACATTGGAATGAGAAATAACACATTCTCTTCAAAATTTTTGATCTGACATTAAACTTAAAAATTATTTTGTGGAATAGCTTTTTAACAAAAATAATATGTTAAATGTATTTCTATTAAAAACGCTTTTTAGAATATTAGAAATTTAAAGGAACCATATACATTACAAAACTTTTTTTAATTATTAAATTTTTTCACATAACAGAATATTTAAGTTATTAAGTCTTTATTGAAGTACAAAAATTTATTATTTTAAAAATATCAAAAGATCTCAAAAATGAAATCTGACCCAAAGTCTAATATGTAATTTTAGCAATATTTTTTGTAATAAAAATAATTTGGGATATGTATTTTTGCTACGAATTTTATTAGGATAAAAAATATAAGAAGATAGTTATCGAGACAAAACATTTTTGAAAATTCACGTTGCAATTAGAAATAACAAAATCTCTCCAAAATTTTTGATCTGACAATAAACGTAAAAATTATTTTGTACAATAGTTCAAAAGTGAAATCTGACCCTAAGTCTAATATGTAATTTGTGCAATATTTTTTGTAATAAAAATAATTTGGGATATGTATTTTTGTTAAGAATTTTATTAGGATAAAAAATATAAAAAGATAATCAACGACACAAACATTTTTAAAATTCACATTGGAATTAGAAATAACACATTCGCTTCAAAATTTTTGATTTGACATTAAACTTAAGAATTGTTTTGTAGAATAGCTGTTCAACAAAAATAATATGTTAAATGTATTTCTATTAAAAATGATTTTTAGAATATTAAAAATTTAAAGGAACGATATACATTACAAAACTCTTTTTAATTATTAAATTTTTACACATAACAGAATATTTAGGCTATTAAATCTTTATTGAAGTACAAAAATTTATTATTTTAAAAATATCAAAAGCTCTTAAAAGTGAAATCTGACCCTAAGTCTAATATGTCATTTGTGCAATATTTTTTGTAATAAAAATAATTTCGGATATGTATTTTTGTTAAGAATTTTATTAGGATAAAAAATATAAAAAGATAATCAACGACACAAACATTTTTAAAATTCACATTGGAATTAGAAATAACACATTTTCTTCAAAATTTTTGATCTGACATTAAACTTAAAAATTATTTTGTTGAATAGCTTTTCAACAAAAATAATATGTTATATGTATTTCTATTAAAAATGATTTTTAGAATATTAAAAATTTAAAGGAACAATATACATTACAAAACTTTTTTTTAATTATTAAATTTTTACACATAACAGACTATTTAAGTTATTAAATCTTTATTGAAGTACAAAAATTTATTATTTTTTATCGTTATGAAATCTATGCACTACATAGTAACTAATTTTTATTTGCATTTTTGAGGTATGAATATGTGCATTAAAATACCAAAGGCTCTTAAAAATGTGTAACCTATCCTTAAGCCCCAAAAAAAGTTTGTACAAGTTTTTTCAACAAATTTATTAGGTGAAATGTATTTTTATTATGAATCTATATGAGAATGTTGATAAATAAGGTGATGATGTCGGTAAAAAAAAGATTTTTAATTATTAAATTTGACATTAAATTATTTGAAATTTTGTAAACATAAAAGAAAATCGAAGTAAACTTTGTAAACTACAATAACACATTCATTGCCATTCATTCTCTAAACGAGTTCTCATCAAATGGCCGATCGCGCGGTATCTAGTGTACTTATCTATCAAGAAACTAATAGTATAGTGACCACAGCTAAACAGCATGTAATATTTACATGGGAAGAGATCGCCTATAGTGGAGTGGAGATCGCCACAAGCTATTGTCTATTTTTTATGCTATCCAGAGCACAATGGCGATATAGTGAAAAGTCGACAATGCAACGATTTAGATTAGTTTTTGTTTTAGCTAGCTTGACGTTTGATTACTGTAATGAAGATTTTTTACATGTCCCTTCATTATATATTTTCCTTATGGTTTGTATATTTGAACCTACATTTTGCTCCTTTTTCCCATATTGTCCTATGCATGTGCAGCTCTAGCTGTTTTTTCACGATTGCAGCCTCTGTCTTCAAACAGAGCCTAGTTCGATCTGGGATTATGTTTCGGACCGAGCTTCCAATTCTGGCCACCTGCATCCGCACCCCTTAAAACTTTCGACCATAATTTGAGCCCATCGGCTCATATTCTGACAGTTACTATAGCCATAAGTTTCGGTTTGGGGGTGAGAGCCGCTCTTTTGAAAAGTGCCGCTTTGTGGTGTGTTGCCAAACTCCGCTCCGCATCGTCCTTGGCGAATTTTCACGATTGGTTTTTTGTTCTCCGCGCTCAGTGTCTCGGCTTTTCATTAGTCAGAGCCAAGGGAACTCTACGTCTCCTTGAGAGCGAGGGGTTTTCTTGGCTCCTTGTAACCCCCTTGCTGTCTGTGTTTCGGCGCTTTTGGCGTAAAAGCCGTATATGAGTTTTTCTAGTTTTGAAAGACAGATAGAAAATTTTTAAAGAACTTTGCGGACGCTTTTTTACTCCGGCCATGTTTCCGTTGGAGCCACTTCGATCTTTGGCAAGCTTAAGCACTCTCTCGTTGTTTCGTTTTTACTGCGACGTTCCTGGCGTTATTTTTATATAATGCAACAAATTAATCTCCGTAACACTTTTAAACAACGCAATAAGATGAATCTCCGTTACCCACTATAAGATCGGGGCAGAAGAAGACTATGTTATTTGTAGATTATAAAATGAAAAAAATTACATAACATCGAATACTAAATAAAAGGATGTGTCTCAATCAAGCCAGCGTCTGATTTCTGATTTTTATCTACCTGGGGTGACTCTCTTTACTAAGCCTCCAACTCTTCATCACATATATCAACCTACATACAGCTCCCTTCCTCTACATGGAGCCCCGACTCTTCAGTATAATTACTATTTTTTTAAATAGTTTTTGTTAATTTTTAATGTGAGAAGTCAACCAGAAAAAGACTCAGTGCAATGCCAGATCGTGCATAAAATTTCTAAAAAGTACAGAGGTGGAATAGGATGGATTCAGACGCTGATTTTATTCCTGGAGTGACACCAATGATATAAACTAGGAATTTGGGCATTGTAAAAACTTGAACACAATAAAACTGAACAAAAAAATTGGTCACCACACAATTCCAATTTTCAGTTTCACAATGAACGATTTAAATGAAAAATGTATTATTTCTATTAAATAGTTTGATATTTGTTACTATTAATATGGGTTTCGCTCTTTAATTTTCAATTTTGCATCATTATTGTATCATATCAATACTTAAAAAGTTTGAAAAAAAGTCACACTTTGTTGAATGATTAAATATTGTTTTATATTAAATAATTATTTATATTAAATAATTATTAAATAATCTACGTTTTATATTAAATAATTATTAAATAATCTACGTTGAAGTTTTGTAAAATAAATTAAAGTTGAACATTTAAAAAAGTTATGCAGATTTACTGTGATATCTATAGGAAATATTTGGTAAAATGTTGTAAGAATCAGCAAAATTTTAAATAAGATAAAATATGAAAATGACATAAAAATAAAAAACATATTAATTAAAAAAAACCATTTTGAATTTTATCATTTGTTATTACTTTTTATATCTTTTGTAATATTTTAATAACTCAAGATGTATGAATGTGATTTCAGGTTACGAGTTTGTATAAAACGTTTAAAATGAATAGTCAAGAAAAATAAGCAATTTTTGGATCATTTTCTGTAAATCACGGCACATTAATGCTTCCAAATGAAGGGAATAATGAATTTTCATTTCGTTAACATTCAAAATATCCATTCCGTTTCCGAATTTCCTCAAAATTTCAGCATCGTTACATTTCTTTTCCCAATATTTTCTGACAGATTAGTGGCGAAAATGGAATGACATTCCATACCTCGAGTTTCTAGAGGAATTATTACATATACACGCGTGTCAAATTCCCTGTGACGGTTATAGCTAAATTATTTTTTTTTATTTCGGTGCATTATGAGTTATTCATTTTGAAAGGGAAATGTCGTTGTCTTAATAATAGTTAAAGGTACAATTTAATTATACATTAAAATAAAATAACAATAAATAAGAAACGAGAACAAATAAAATATATTTTACAAATTTAATATGTATATAATGTCATATAAAAAGTCAAATTATGGTAAAAGTTGGGGCTTGTTTGAATTGGATCATGTGGAAATGGAATGTGGGGCTAAA
>CM063503.1:26567145-26574645 GCA_032207245.1 Pardosa pseudoannulata | reverse complement strand
ATATTAGAAACAACAATAACAACAAAAATTGGTCCTAGAGCAGTACGGATTTGGCATCTGGGATCATTGACTCTTTCTTTTAATAAGTGGGAGTGAGAAAGCTATAGCACAAAGTGTGCACATATAATTTATCAAAATTATTGCTTCTAAAATATCTATCTTAAATTCTCCTTTCCCCTTCTCATTCTTCCATACTTATTTTCTCAGCCGTAAAATACCTTATTTAAAGGAGTTAAATTATTTTTCCCAGTCTCCCAAAGATAACTGGAGAATAAATGCTTATTTTCTGACCACTGGCTCTATTTTCCTACTGTTTCAATAAAATACTTCACTCCTACAATGATTAAATTGCTGCATAACGCTGAGTAAGCTACTGGTCACACACTCGCTCTGGGGGGGGGGAATTTGTACTAGAAGTGTGTTTTCGCCATCATTAACTGCTGATATCTCGTATTCAAAGAACGTATATTATCATAGCTTCAAATAAGGGTAAAGTTCCACGTTGGACTTGCTTCTTTTTACTGGAATGGAGCAAATGCAAATTCAGAGCAAACAGATCTGAAACTCTGAAAGTTACTCAGATCTGACAATTCCTTAGTAAGCTCGGACAATTAAAATAATAGGAGCTAAATAATGTGTAAAGGAGTGTAAAATGAGCACTTTACATACATACATACATACATACATACATATATATGTATATATATATATATATATATATATATATATATATATATATATATATATATATATATATATATATGATATGTATGTGAGCGCGAATACTATGGTCTACATAAATTTTCAAGGGCATGTTAGCTCCTTATGTTTTCATAGATTCATTGTTCAAGTCAAAGTTTTTTGATGTTGTATTGTTCAAGATTATCTTTGACTAATAATTTATTACGCAGGTTTCTATTTATAAAACTCATTATAGCAATAGCAGTAGCAGCGTCGTTGTTGTCGAAAGTGGCATTGCTTCTTCACCCGTCTTCCGAGTACTAGTGCTGAGTATATTTACCCGTTAGAGTCACCTTGGCTGTCTTCTCATGAGCTTTTTGGATGTTTAAATTTTCTACACTTTAGAAAATTCGCATATAAAAGACAATGGTGAATTTGCAAATACGAAATTTGGGGTAGAACAAAGAGAGACTCCCATCGGTGAAATTTCTTAGATGCAGAAGATTGAAAAATTTTGTATTTAAAAATATATACATTTTAAAAGATATTTTTGTACATTCAATATTTCCATAGGTGGCATATATTATTATGAAAGTTGGAGTGAAAGCCGCAGTAGTTCAGTCAGCAGAGTCAGCTCACTCGGATATAGAGGGTTGCGGGTTCGGAGCCCTGAGATCAGCCATTGGACTTGGGTACTTAAAATATATTCGTGGTTATAATATCCTCCAAGTTCTTAATCAATACCTATGCGAGTAGCAGGACAAGCCTATGGGTCTTCTGCTTGGCCACTGCTTCTAAATTACGAGGACCTACTTGAGAGCATGAAACGTACTTTCACCCTAGCAGTGCTCGTTAAAACGAAAGACACTTCTTTGCCTTAATACGAGTAGCATAGAGCTGATTAAGTTGCATCAGACATAACAGCAATTACAGTTAATTATTTTTTGAAATATTTATTAATGTAAGTATTTATATCGGGTAAAAGTATAGTCGATAATGAGACAAAAAGAATTTTGTTTGTCTGCTATATTTTATACTCTTTAAAATTTTTTAAAAATGTAGTTTAAGATGGAAATGATTTTTAATCATATACATTGCAGTTTAGTTTTATACATTTATCTATTCAGAAAATAAAATAATTTCTTGAAAGAGAAAATTAATCTAAAACGTAACAACTTGCATAACAATCCATTCACATTGTTCTAAGATTTGTCTTATATAATAATAAGCAATCACACTCCAAAAGATAAATCGATTACTGTTATTTGATTCTAAAAGTTAGTCGAACCGATAGCTTTCCGTTAATGTGGATATCCAATGATTAAGTGTTAAAGCATTTGTTTTCGTCTATGCAGCGCTTATTCCCGATAATACTAAATTTTCTCTTATCTCGTCGATAATGTCGAACATTCAGCCTTTCAAATGTAATTTCCTATTTTATTAGAGGGAAAACGTTTCTGGAGGAAAGATAAGGAAAGGAAAGGAAAACTGAATAAACGTGTGTTTTGACATACTTTCGTGTGTTTTGACACAAAATACTCTAACGAAAACTGACACACGAAGTGTTAAATGCATAATAGGATAAATGATTTATATATCAACAGGTAGAGGTTTTTACTCCAAATATTTACTCATTGCCGTATTAATATCAGCTGAACAGAATGGTCGAATATTAGTGAGCACTGTTTTTAGGTACCGAAGTACGAGAACTCAAATTCCGGTGTTGAATATTCATAGCCGTATGAAATGAGCAAAAATATTCAGAAAGAATATTTTTGCTCATTTCATACGGGTATCATTAGCTTCAGTTTGGCAAAGATTAAGACTTAATATCCCAAATCAAACCTAACGTAAGCATGGAATATACTTTGATAATAAATATTTGGTGGAAAATCATATCTAACAATATCCATGATTTTACGAATTTGAACCACGTATATGGTATCATTTGAGGAGTTCAGATATCTAATATGTTGTTCAATAATTCTCCATATTAAAGTATGTTTTAACAGAGGATTTAAGTCCAGAAATTATTCCTCCCGAATTGTCCGAGATATTGTACTGCTTGCGGGAGTTTCTCACCATATTCTAAAGAGTAGACTAAAAAATTAAAATCTTTTCCAAATTTTCTGATTTTTCAAATTTTCGTACTAGTTTGACTTTCCTAAAGAGGCAAATATATCGTTATATCACTCTATATGGAGTCCCCGTGTTCTTTTTTTTGTGTGTGTGTCCTCGAATCCCTTTTATGAGTTGTATACATTTTTTTTACATATCCGGAATACATCTCCAGAAATTATTCCTCCCGAAACACGAATTATCCCGCTATTGTATTGTTTGCTGAAGTGGCTCACCATATTCTAAAGAGTATACAAAAAAATTAAAAGCTTTTCCAAATTTTCTGAATATTTTTCAAATCTTCGTACAAAATTGACTTTACTAAAAATACAAAACTGTCGTTATATCGCTCTACATGGTGCTCCGTTTTCATTTTTTTTTGTGTGTGTGGGCGTCCTCGAGTCCCTTTTATGAGTTGTATACATTTTTTTGTATCTCTACGTTCTTCATTTTTGTCCTTTATGGGAGAAAGCTTTCCAGAGATCACTTGAGAATAGCCCAACATCTCTGAAAGTTTTCAGGCATGAATGAACGGCGAAAAATTTTCTTTGAGCGATGTCGCTTAATGTGTACATACTTACATTTTATTTTTAGAGGGGGATTACAGTAATAAAGGCTCTCTTCCTTTTGTCTCAAACTCTAAGTTAATAGTCTGAAAATCTTGTATACCATCATCTTTCTTTAAGAGACGTGTACGATTTGAGTGAATATTACGTATAATAAATAGATGGAAATACAAAATTGATTTTTTTGGTTTATTCATAACATAGTCCTCTTAAAATATGATTAATCATTTAAAGAATCTGCATTTCTCATACAAATGGAATTTAATTGGCAGTGAAATGTCTTAAAATTATGATTATAATATATATATTTAAAGTAATTTTCTTTTGAAATGAAATTGCCTTAATCTGAATAACATGCTAATGCCAGTTTTATTTTGCAATTGCTACCAGATAGAGTTATTTAATTATGGTATATTCAAAATAGAACATAAAAAATGAAATACATGTTTCATGCATTTGAAAATACAAGTTTACTCATTTAGCAATTTCTCTCTTCTCTTTTAATTTTTATTCTTATTCAAGCTTTTTTACTTAATTAAATCAATTTTACCAACGATTCAGTTTAAAAAATAAAAATATTTCATCAGTAATGGGTTGTAAATCTCTCGAACTAGGTTTTAGATAACTAAAACATATTTTATAAGCAGTCATCCGTGCATATATATAGATATGTAAGTAATATAAAATATTTTACGGAAGCTATTGCTTAGTAGTTTCGAATAATTGATATTTAGTGTAAAGCACTAATGCCTTTCGGAAAACTAACAGGCTTGTCTCTGTTGAATTGTTTGGATTATAATTAATGCTTGAATAGAAAATGGTGCTTACATCTTTACAGACATGAAATATTTCATAAAGTTGAATTTGAAAAACAATCGACCACGTTTTTAATCCTCATGGGAAATAAAAGATGCTACGTGGAAAGACAATTTCAGTTTTATGATAAAATTGCAAAAAATAAAATAAAATGTATTTTCCTTATTTTACAAAAATAAGTTTGTGTTTCTTACCTCTATTTTGAGAGCACATTCAGGAAGTGCTGATATTAATGACTGTTTAAAAGATATACGTATTTTCAAATAAAAACCTTTTATTTAAATAATTACTTTGTGTATCGATAATTTAATTTGCGTAAGATAAATCTCATTTATTTTTACTTGGCTAAGCACTGAGTATGCATGTAATACATGTATGATATAGCTTCTTTTGTCTCAGGAAGCCTGTTTATATTTATGGAGGCAACAGAACACATAAATTTGTGTGCATATGTATCAACATATGTATCAATTAATGTATTATACTAATGCATTTATTTCAAGACATAATTTTTTTTATATTTTTGCACACTGACATTACGTTTAATTAAATTTGATAGTAGAAATGAGAGTATCGGAATATTATACCTTGAGAAACTAAAAAATATTTTTTAAATATGTTTAATAAAGAGTTTAGATTTCATAAATAATCATTATAGTGTTTAAAATTAAATTTGATATAATTATAATTAATCTTTTATGATTTATTGCACTTTTATCATGAAAGTATTTAAATATAATTTAAGGAAGTGAAAAATTAATCTCTAAAATCTTGATAGTGAGGGGTTTTCTGCAATTCAAACAACTAATGAATATTCTTAAAAATACATCTTTCCATCTCATAAATTTCTCATTTACTCATTTATCTTACAATTCTTTCACGAGAAAGTTTTTGAAATTTGAAATATTTTTTTATGTATAAACTTCTGAAGTTGTATGAGCCAGACCAAAACAGATATTATAACTTTCCACTAAAACAATTTTTTTGTTCTCACTGTCTAGACTGTCTTGACGGCCACTGTTTAAGCCTTTTCAAATGGGGGGGGGATAATTTTTAATGATATTTTTAACCTAAAAAATCAACGTAATTATGTCTATCTTAAAATAATTTTCTAGTGATTTTATCCTTTTTTGGCACACTTTTCTAGCAACCTTGGTGAATATATCTGTTTTCCTTATTAATTTGGTGACTTCGAACTGCCAAGCTTCCTGTTTAATATGTACATTAAAAGAACTCGTGACTCTAAAACTACGTAATTGGCGTGCTCACGTACCGACAATTATTTGATTGTTTCGTCCAGACAACTACTGAAATGCCCATATTTTGTGGTCGAAGTCCGTGAGAGAAGTTGCCTGAATAAACTATGTTTATTTTGATCTAAAAGTTTCTTTTGTCTTTGTTCTGCAATGCTTTACTCCTGGCAGTGCGACTGCAGGAAATTCAAGATGGGCTCTCCCCTTTGTGATGAGACAAAAATCTTATCTCATATATATATATATATATATATATATATATATATAATATATATATATATATATATATATATATATATATACATTTTTAAAGACCTGCTACAACTAAATGAAAGCTGTATTGCGAGATTTTAAGAATATAGGTAACGAATCTTCGTAATATCATAAGTGATCGCTTCCGATAAGTAATATTGGAATGAAACATCAGATTTTTATTACAGTAGAATAATAGGGTTTCAAAGCAGGTTAAACAGGTTAGAACCCTTTTGGATAGCCCCCATTCCAATTCTAAGGGGCGTGCGTAAGTGAACAAAGACCTGGTGTTAGACAAACATTTTTGGCAGACCTGTATGAAATCCTTCAGTATTCTTAAAGTTGTGAGGTAATAATCCTACAGAATCAAGAAGGTATTTTGTGTAATCCAAGAATTAACAGTGAATTACTTCCTAACAAAGATTCTAGAAAATTTTGATTTTTAACTTCTTACAATGCTAAAATTATGATTTTTTCCTAACCGCAGCTGACCTCATTACAAGCACATGCTGGAATTAAGTATTTAAGAGATTCAAAATCACTCTTCAAACTAATAGGCACATGAGAATTGAAATTAGGATTAGATAAATAACATATTTTTATGTTAAAGTGTAAGCACCTTTTGCACGATAACATTTATTGAAGAATAATTTTCCACAACATCAAATTGTTCAGTCTTCGAAGATATGCAGACAAGCTAATTAACAAGATGTAGATAACGATGCAAGAAAAGAAATCAGTGATGCATTAACTAAACTGATTCACATGAATATGTAAACATGAAATTGGGATAATTTGTTAAATTCAATTATGTAAACATACCTAATTAATTTATTGGTATCGCTGGTATTATATTAGTATTTCCATATTAAATCATTGAAGAAAAACCAATTTGGACAGATAACCATACCGAATATTATATTAATTTGTGTTGGTGCAAAGAAATATTATATTACAATTATTGTGAAAATGCATATGAAACTGAAATTCACTGTTTATTTTGAATATTTCCTTCATTTATTGCTTAGATGTCCAGGAAAAGCAATTGCATTCACTTGCACTCATATATATATATATATATATATATATATATATATATATATATATATATATATATATATATATATATATATATATATATATATATATATATATATATATATATATATATATATATATATATATATATATATATATATATATATATATATATAAATTCTATCTTTAATCTGACAATATAGTTTAAAATAAATATAGTTAAATGATGTAATTGTAAATTTTTATTCATATTTGTGTACACCATAACTAAAAGAAAATAAATTAATACTTTACAAAACTAGAATAATCAAAAAAATGCCCTATGATTCATACAGATGCACGCATACATACATACATGCACACATTTACAGATTTACATATACATACATTTATATTCATATACGGAGAGCCGAACAATGGCCGAATGGTTAGGGTGCTGGCCTTCGGAACAGGAGTTCGTGGGTTCGAATCCCACAGTGGCATGGATGTTCGTAGCCATTCGGAATCGGCTTTAAGCAGTAGGTCCCGGTCTCATTATCCCTCGTGTTGCAAAAAGTAGACCGTAGCGCTCCAAACCAAACCAAACCATATACGGAGAGAATGTTTGCGTTCCTATGTTTATATATGTTTTATACAGATAAAACCAGTATTTTGGAGTCTTAAAAAAGTTGAATACTAAATTATATGTTGTCAAAATTTACATTATTCTGATTGGTTTTCTTATTTCTTGCTTATGATTATTCTGATTTATGTAAATTTTAAATATAATGAAAAAT
>CM063503.1:26559645-26562145 GCA_032207245.1 Pardosa pseudoannulata | reverse complement strand
GTCACCCCCCACCTGAAAGTGCAAAAATTAACTTACACTATGCTGAAGCAAGCGCTCTAACATAGGTTAATACTGACTCGTGAAAAGGTTGCCCTTTTACGTAACAGGGTAAACATTCGATTGGTGCCCAACTCTTGCCACTAGCTTAAATTACCTAAATATGCTTACACACACATGAACGGAAAATAAGACATTTATTATTGCTACTTGAATAACAACATAACCACTGGCTTGTGGTAACAAAAAATTAATACAAACTGTAAACAATATCTTTCACAACGATCAATAACAACATGCAGCAACTCGGCAGACTTAATTTCAACTCTCCGCAGAGGCGTGGCGAACATACAGTCGCAGAGGGCACCTCAAAGTCGCACGGAGCGGGAGTCCGTATAACGTTGAAGTCGGCTGCAGGCAGCGAGAGAACGAGGCAAGTCGGCCTCAGGTGAATGACCTCTGTTGCTTGAGTGGTGGGTGCTTATATCATGAACAGTGAACAGTCCGGTTAACAGTTACAATTTCGTAAAAATAAAAATCAGCATAAACAAGTATTGTGAAATGAATTATAAACGATTATGTAAGAAATAAACTAGTATTACAAAAAATAACCAGTGCCACCGAGTCTCCACATATCCCTTTTCTTAAAGAAAACTATCTTCTTTTATCTTCTTAAAACTTTTTTTCCCAGTTTTTCCGGAAAATCTCAATTTTTAAGTGGTCAAGAGCATAAATGTTTATCACTAAGAATTTTTTGTCGTTCATCATTTAATATTTCATTGATACCCCATATAATCAAACATTTTGAAAATCCACATTCTTTGTTATTAATTTAATCTACCACCTTTAGTGTATTATTTAAAAGTGACATAACTCTCCTGGCATAAAATTTGTACATTAGTCATTTGAAACAATTACTAATAACATAAATCATATCTAATCATATCAAAATGATATGATCATAACTCATAAAACATAAATCATATCAAAATGATATCTGACTGAAATCTGTATCATTAAATTTCTTTTCGCGTCTTGTATAGACGTAATTTTTTCATAGATATAATCATAATTAAAATAGTTAAAATGTGCATCTCATACCGTTAAAATTTAGTTAAGTAATCTGAAGTATTTTATAAGTAAGTATAATTTTGTTTAATAACTGATAAAAGTAGTAAAGAGCTATTTTTATTTAAGAAATTTTAATTTTAGGGGGACTTTATATAGCTTAATTCCTCTGGGTGCATTTTATTTAACAACGTTCAATCTTTCTTCATTTTGTTTAACGTAACTTAATCAATAATATATCAATTGTGTTAAGAAAGTATTAATATTTCCTATATAAAATTTAAGAATATAAAAATTAAATATTTCTTTTCATATTATAAGTAGCAGTTACGTTCATTCACTCTTTCATAATGTTATCACTATAATCGCATCACAATTTTGATCTTTTTGAAGTTGTTTACACGATTAAAATTATTTTCATGAAGTTGTTTGAATTATTATAATCAACAAATTAATTGAAATATGCAATGTTTTATGTTGCTGAAGATAAGCTGCAGTATCACTTGTGAAGACGCTAAAACTATATGAATATAGGAAAAGTTTCGTATTTCCTCATAATAAAAACGCATAATCTAATTTTTCCTGAAGCCTTCTTCCTTCAACAAAGCATACCGAACGATGGTCGAATGGTTAGGATGCTGGCCTTCGGAACCGGAGTTCGTGGGTTCGAATCCCACTATGGCATGGATGTTCGTGGCCGTTCAGAATCGGCTTTAAGCAGTAGGTCCCGGTCTCATTAGCCCCCGTGTTGCAAAAAGTAGACCGTAGCGAACCAAACCAAAGCATGCTTTTTATTATTTTTTTTCAAACCGATTATCAGATTACTGATAAATTTTCCGACAATGTAGAAAAAAATTGGTTATAATGGTTGCTGGTTATATTGGTTATAATATGTTGCTGAAGATAAATTGCTGTATCACTTGTGAAGACGTTAAAACTATATTTATATAGGAAAAGATTCGTATTTCTTCATAATAAAAACGCATAATCTAATTTTTTCTGAAGCCTTCTTCCTTCAGCAAAGCATACTTTTTATTACAGAGAGGTTTTTTCAAACCGATTATCAGATTACTGATAAATTTTCCGACAATGTAGAAAAAAATTGGTTATAAATAAAACAAAAATTACTTATAAACACATAATCATTAATTTTTTAAAGTATTGTTTCACTCAAAATATTAAAAAAGTAAAAGTATCCCTATGTCTGTTTTTCTTTCATCTGCAGCTTCAAGCTTATAGTTGCTACTAATTTGTTCTTGGCATTATATTAAGATGTTTCTCTTTATGGTAAACATAAATTTTTAAAGATTTTTTTTAATTACAATAAATAATTACAGCTAATTACATAAGAAATAATTACAGCTTTTTAGTAAGAGTATGTTGTGTAAAGGTTAAAACAATATTGCCTTGGAATGTGAACATCATCGCATGTTAA
>CM063503.1:26542145-26554645 GCA_032207245.1 Pardosa pseudoannulata | reverse complement strand
CCTGTATATATATATATATATATATATATATATATGTGTGTGTTAAATACAAAAAAAAAATATAATGTTTAAACTCTTTAAAGCATAGTAAGACTTTAGCCATGAAAACATTTCATATGTTATGAAACATAATGTAACACATTTTGTTAATTAGTATGCCTATAATAATATGATAAATATCAAATATTCTTCTTTCTGACGAATTTTGTTTAATAAAATTGTCACTGTTCCATTAATTAATTAAATATAGTTTTTATGAATATATAATGAATGTCATATTAACCGTAACTAATGCTTAAGAGTATTCTATTGAATTTGTAAAGGGTTGCACTTTGTTCCGGTTCAGCCATTGGCTTAGATCTAGTGAGTTACGTATTGTTCTCTTAAAGGAGTGAAAGTCATGTTTCTCTCATATTTATTAGAAATTTCAAGACTCGAGATATGTTAGCATTTAGGAGGACGAACTAGATTTCAGAAGCCCCAAGGTGAAGTCCACACAAGGTATCTCTCTACTTAGGTAACGTGCACGTGAAAATTTTATGTCTCAATACATATGTTTGAAAAGTCAATATATAGGAAAGATGTACAAAAGCAACAGCTAAACAATTCCACTAATGAGGATGATCCATATTAAGTGGTTTTAAGGCGTAGAATTAAGAATACTTATAATAGAATAGACATGCCGTAACGAATAACAAATGTTAAAAAGGAACTGTCAAAACAGATTAATCTCAAGATAGATAGTGTTCCTACCCACTCCAAACGGGTGCTTATTTTCAGCTGACTTTTTTATATGCAAAGAGAAGTTCTAGATAAAATTTCTTTGGATTTTTTATAGCCGTCAATATAGTTAATGCACAAGCATAAAAAACAAACTGAAAATTAGACAGTTGCTTCATTGCTTTAAAAAAAATTACTCCATAAGTGTGAAGATTATAAAGGACATAAACTTCTGAAGGTAAGTTTTTAAGACTTTAAAATCATGTATTCAAAATATTTTTTTTTTCAATTAAATAATTTTTAATGTTTTTCAATATTAATATATGCTCTTTAAGATGAATATTTATTAGATTATTTTGGTCTACCAAAATGCCATAATATTCTAACAATATATTAATCTTATAACTCATACGAAAGGAAATCAAAAGTCTCGGTAATGAAACATTTCTATGAATATTAAAGAAATAAATCTAATATGATTCCATGTGGTTAAAGATAACTGATATATTATAGATTTTGAAATTATTATTAGTATATCTACGTATATAATTACATGGGTGCTTATTTTCAGGTGATTTTCTTATATGTAAAGAGAAATTTTTATAGCAGTCAATATAGTTAATGCACAAATACAAAAATCAACCTAAAAAGTAGACAGGTGCTTTATTGCTTTGAAAAAATTACTCAATAAGTGTTAATATTAAATATGACATAAACTTCTGAAGTTACGTTTTTAAGACTTTAAAATTCTGTATTCAAAATATTTTTTTTTTCAATTCAATAATTTTTAATGTTTTTCAATCTTAAAATATTCTCTTTAAGATGAATATTTCGAATTTATCAGAATATTTTGGTCTACCAAAATACCAAAATATTCTAACAATATATAAATTAAATACGTCATACGTAAGGAAATCAACTCTCCGTAAAGAAAAATTCTTATATTAAAGAAATAAATCCAATACGACACCATGTGGTTAACTGATATATTACAGATAACTGATATATTATAGATTTTCAAATTATTATTAGTATTTGTGAGTATATAATTACATGGGGTTATAGAGAATTTCAAACGGTTAAATGTATAGTATTTAATCCTTGGAATTCCAATCCACAAACACTAATTTTGAACGCGAACCAGCTAATACTGATTAATGTAAAAAAGATAGAGATTTTTGTAAATAAATTACTTTAGCAAATCTTACTACTTAAATTTAATTCACATATATTTACTGTTCTAGTATTAATTTTATATTGTATGTAACTCATCAAAAATTTTTATTTTCTAATGTTATAAAGATACATTTTTATATTTCTTAATAATAAAGCCTATATTGGAAAATGTAAGCCTCTTAGCTATCCAGTCAAAAAACCAATTTCTAAATTAAATCCAAAGCAGAATTATTTCGCTACAAAACGTGTTGTTAAATATAATGTTATAGTACATTTCATTTCTTATCTCGTAGGAACTGCAGTAATAGAAAACTGTATTAATTCCATGACTTTAAAATGTAAAGAATAAATAGATTTTTGCTTCGAGATATATTAAATTTGACATGTTTTATTTTCTGCACTGCTTAAGCCGTGGGCTTTTATATGCGTCTAAGATCGAAATGCGTATGATGCCAGATACTATAAATTTTATTAATCCCCTAGCTAGGAAAATAACGGCATATTTAAATACTCTTCCCGGACTTCGCCAGAAAATGCGTTTTAGTTTAATTATGTATTGTTTACGCACATGCTGAAAATCCCCGTTGCAGAACTTTGAATTTACATATCCATAGGATTACACTATTCAGGATGGTGCAAAGAAATAAATATTGGACAGAGATTAAGGTACGTATAAAGTTCTGCGTTCCTAAAGTTTTTTAAATGCTTGTTAAATTATCGTGTTATTTGCATTTGTTGTTTAAAACAAGAATCTAATTATATCTATTTTTTATCATTACAAAGCTTCCCAATTTCTCCCATAAAATAACGAAGCATTCGTTAATTATGTTCAAATATCTATTGAATCCAAAAGCTTAATATCAAACCTGGAATGCTTAAAAGGAACACTATTATAATTCAAAAGCAGTTTGAAGTTCGTGCGCATGAATATTTAAATGGAATAGAAGTACGCTTATAAATACAAGCATGATTAACTATTTGGTTGTCAAGATAATAAGTTTATTAAAGTTTTTTATCTTAAAATAAAGTTTTATTTATCCTATATTTGACGCATTATGAATAAAACTAATAATAAAATTCCCTTTTACGATTTTTTATATGTCAGTGGCGTAAAACTAAAGAAGGATGCTAAAATTACTTTAAAAAATAATTAATTGTTTAAAATTAAATTCATTCAAATTATCCTGATATTTATTATTCTCTTAAGTAAAAACGTAAACTTTAACATTTGAGTACAGTTACAAAAGGGAATTTTTTTCCCATTCTTGTCGCATTATTTATTCAAATAATATATTTGTCTTTTCTGTAGCAGAAAAACAAGACTCAAACTTTGTATATTTATTGTCATAGTTTCTAAGATTGGAAAAATAATTGGGTAAAACAATCATATTTATTAAAGGTTTTTATTTGATGACGTCAAGGTTCGTATTGTAATTCGACAAAAGTTTCTGAATTCTATGAAAAATTTGTTTTAAATTTTCGTTTAAATAAAATATATTGATAACTCCTAATGCTTTTTGCAAAATAAAAAAAAAACATTTAGTGTTATGTATATACAGAGTTTTTCTAAATTTTTTTTTGTTTTATTGTCATCTTAAGAGAAACATGTATAGTATATTTTAAATTTTTGCATAGAATATTTATTTAGATATCATGCTAGTAATTTGTAAAACCTGTGTTTTAAGTAACATCAATTTAAACTACTTTTAATAGCATAATGCTACTTATTATATTTGCTAGATTTTTTTTTTATTATTTATTAAAATTAACAGTTGGGCTGAAAAGTTCATATGCTGAAACATAGATGGCGCCACTAGTATTAAATCCATATGATTTTTAGTTAGCCTTAGCCTTCAAAAACACGGGTATAAATTTGACAGCTGTCGGACTATTAATTTGTGAGATATAGTATTTTGAATGAAGCAACTTTTGTTAGTTTGAAAGCAATTGATAAAAAGGAATTTCGTATGTTAGTAAAGCACTGCTTATTAGAAAAAAAATACTGTTGAAGACAAAGATTGGTTTGATAAATATTATTTTGACTCTGCACCGAGAAAATAAACAGTTGAGTAGTGGTTTGCTAAGTTTAAACGAGGCGAAATGAGTACCGAGGATGATGCACGCAGTCGACTTTCCAAAGAGGCTGTTACCAACGAAAACATAAAAAAAGTCCACAAAATTAGTTTGGATGACCGTAAAGTAAAGATGATTAAGGTATCTGAGACTCTAAAGATATTAAAGGAACGTGTTCGACATACCGTGAAAGAATATTTGTTTATTCAAAAGCTCTGAGAAAAGTGGGTGCCGCGAGAGCTCACAATCTACTAAAAACAGCAATGAATTAATGATTATGAGCTGTATTTGAAGTTGTTTAATCGTAACAAATACGAATTCATGCTTTGATATGTGACAATGGATGACACATGGCTCCATCATTTTACGCTGAAGTCATATCGACAGTCAACCGAGTGGACTGTACATGATGCTCCGACTCCAAAGCGTGGAAAGACGCAAAAGTCGGTTGGCAAGGTTATGGCATCAGAATTTTGGGATGCGGATGGCAAAATATTCACCGACTATCTTTAAAGGGAAAAACCATCAACAACGATTGTTACAAAGCGCTATTGGAGCGTTTGAAGGACGAAATAGCAGAAAAACAGACCCATATAGAAGAAGAAGAAAGTGTTGTTTCAAGAAGACAATACACCGTATCACAATCAATGAAAACGATGGTAAAATTATATGAATTGGGCTTTGAATTGCTTCCACAGCCACCGTACTCTTCAGATTTGGCCTCCAGCGACTTTTGCTCGCTGGGAAGAAATTCAACGCCAATGAAGAAGTAATCGCCGAAATAGAGCTAAGGCTAAAGACAAATCGTACAGAAGGCTAAAGACTAAAGACTTAATGCTAAAGAGAAATTGTCGCCCTTGTAGCCCTTGTTGATGTATCGCTCTTGAAGGGAACAAAATTGAATAATAAAATCAAATTTTATCAAAAAAACATTTTTTTCTATATTAGCCTACGAATTTTTCAGCCCAACTGTTATAGTTTTGAGAACATATTTATTTAGCTGCATAAGATAGAAAATGAAAATAGCTAGTATCACAACAAGAAATCGATTTTTGAAATTTAAAAGTTTAAGTCTCCCATTCAATAAAAGAGAATAAAGACGGATTATTTATTTTCTAAATAATGGTCTTACTTGGATATCGATTAAAGAAACTAACTACTTTTAAATTTCTAACACTTTTAAGTTTTATTTTTAAAAAAAAGTATTAGAGATTGGTTGTACAGTTTAACACAATTTCTAAGCTTCTTTAACAAACAAGTTATAAGGTAAAACGTATCAGTTGATAAAAAGTTAATACAGTCTTGATAAAATTTAGTCAATACACAAAATTTTATATTTGTGCCCACGCAGCACTTTTCAACAACCCTCGATGAAATTTGATAATATTTTCAGTATGTATATGCATTTAAGATCTTTACTTTGAATCTAAATTTAAACACTTGTGTGCGAAAAATATTTTTTATACATCCTCAGATGTTTGAAAAATTTGAAAATTGTCTTATAGTGTTCATTATTTATTTTTAAATATACTTAGACCGTTCAATAAGTAAAAAGAATCTCCTTTCACTTAAGATAATTTCTGAAGAATAAAAAATGTCTGTGTCTGTATTAGCAAAAGTTGTAGAAAGATGTCACATGCAAGCGCATATAACAGTGTGACACATCATTAAACGAAGTCTTACTTTGTGGCCTACCACTCACGTATAGACATTACAAACATGCAAAATGTTTCAGGTTATGTACGTAAAAACGTTGTTATTCTCCCTAAAGTCCTGATCTCCTACAATGCAATTACCGGCTCTGTCCTCAGATCAAGGAATTCATTTCGAAATTAAGAAAGCAAGAGTAAAACTGAAGAGGCGATTGAAAAACTGTCATAAAACAAACTTTCACTTGTTTAAGAAGGTAGGGAAAACGCTGAGACAAATGCATTGTGCCCCACAGTAGTTATTTTTTAAAATACCACATAACAAATGTCGATTAATAGTAATAGGATTTTGCATAAATATAGTATCAGAACTAATCAAATAGCCTTTGTATAAGAATTATACGGGAAATACATTTTAGATCCCACCTGATACTCATTAAATAACTTATAATTTAAGGGATATTTCGCATATAAGATTAAACTAAAAAAGCAATCCAATGGTACATAGCTAAAGTTTAAATTTAAGAGCATGGTATTTCAATTACATAATGTCTTATTCATTTACCCCTTATTCAATTCCATTTTTAGAAAACCAAAGGATCATATTATATATAACAACCTATTTATTCATTTCTTTCGGTTATTAGATATATAGCAAGTTAAAAATTATTAATTTTCTTTTAATAATCTCGTCTTTAACAGTAGCTCTTACAGCAAGTTAAAATTAAAATGATTCTTACAACGGGTATATTAGGCATAAAAAGATACATTTGACTTCACTAAGATTATGTGTTACTTACGTTTCTTGATTTCTGAATAAATAAAGTATCAGTCGATATTTATCGTACGAAAACAAACCGAGTAGTTCAATAAAGCAGTACTTATACTAAGTCATTGATTATAATCAATTATATATCTATCAAATCTTTTAGTAAGTGTATCATCATACTTAAGAGAGATTCCCTTTTACCTAAACGAAAGAATTTTTTTATCTACTCTGAGTACATAGAAATACTAGAATTCTATTTGAGCGTATTTAGTGAGAAAAAAATATTTCTTATGTAACAGAGAAATCATAAATATTTTCTATATATTTTTAACTATTACAGCCACAAAACAATGTTTATAGAAAGTTTGTAAATGCTACTGTTCTACTTGCTCAATTATCAACAATTTAGATAAACACAGCTTCTATAAAATTTATAATTTCACCATTAAGTCCCAGGGAGTTTGTCATTCAACAATAGAAATGGTTTTTCATATTGTTTAATCGTTCTGCCTATTTGTAAACATGATTACGCACACACATTCTATCACACATACACAAACACATAATATTTATATATATAGATAGATAGATAGACAGATGCATCCCTCCGTCATACATGATACAGAGACAGTCTTGAAATTTGCCCTCTCACGATTTGCCCTCTCTGTGGTGTGATTTGGTTCGACTAGTTGGACTTTTCCCATACCGGATGGGAAAAG
Source organism: Pardosa pseudoannulata (assembly GCA_032207245.1). NCBI lineage: Eukaryota > Metazoa > Arthropoda > Arachnida > Araneae > Lycosidae > Pardosa > Pardosa pseudoannulata. The sequence continues at coordinate 26,547,539 of CM063503.1, read as the reverse complement.
CCGAACATAAAAGACAACCTTATTCCACGTACGTCTTATCCAAATGTAGCTCAAAAGAGTCACGTGAAACGGTGGTCAGTGCGAACGCAGTGTGATAAGTCCCTAATATGTGGCTAAAAGGAAAATGGAATTAGTAATTTATTTCTACAATTCTTAAACTTCTAAAAGTTTATGATTAGTTTATTTTTGGAAAAACTGTTTATTGAGAGAATATAATCAAATAAGGATAAAAGAAAAATAAAACTCGAAATTATCCTGTTTGCTTTACCGATATGAAGATAGTCATTGACAATTGTTTAGCATAACTATTTCATGAGAGCACATCTACGTGTAATAGTGTATTTTCACACTACTGGACACCGAAAGAAAGTTTCTTAATGGTACTTTGAAAGTTTACTATGAATTTAACTCAGTATTTACTTTATTATGATTAAATCATATGCACAGTCCAGTAGGAATTGTGTGACGGCCTACTTTTAACGTCAACGGTAAATAACCAATCGCAGAAGACACGTGTCATCAGCAAATTTAATAGATATATTAAGTGTGTTGTAGGCATTCTGAAAACATTTCAGCTCTTGCATGCCAAGCGTGGAATCGTTTTCTAAACCGCTAATTTTGTATACTGTTCGCAAGCCTCCATGGTAAAAATGTGCCGTATAAGTCAAAATGGCACTATCCAAATCAGAGACTTAAAAAATGTGTTGCACCACGGGGTGAACGAAAGTTACGGAGATGCGTTCGGGATAATAGACATGTAACCTTTGAGCAACTGTCTGCCCAGATCAACCAAGGGGGTACCAACAGTGTCTCCTTAATGAACGTTGCTGCATATATTCTCCTCTGCAGACATTTGGTTAATGAACTTTTGCTAACTAATGTTCATCGAAGGATGGAATTTGCATTCCAGTATCTTAACTGGACTTCCATTGAGCAGAGGAACTTGACTATTTCCGATTTAGGCTCCAACGGACATATGTAGCTTGAATTGTACAGCATGAAACGTCTGAAAGAAAACACCCTGCTAGAAGAGTTCCAATATAGAGGAGGAAGCGATGGTGTGAGGATATTTTCATGGTATTCTCTGTGTTCACTCATCATTGTGGAAAGCACAATGGATTAATACTATTATGCATCTATCTTTGTGGACTATACTCACTCCTACATGCGAATTCTTTTTCTTCGGGATGATAGCATGTACCAGCAAGACTATGCGACGTGTCATAAAGCTCACAGTTTACGTGTGTGGTTCAAAGAGTACTAGGATGAGTTTTCTGTACTCGATTGTCCAGCAAATTAAACCTATTCTTGAATATGTGGTACCCCGTCGATCGGTTTGTTCAGACCACGGATACTCACCATCGTAACCTAGCGAAGCTAACACGGCACTGGAGTCGGCATGGATCAATATCCCTGGGAAAAGTTCAGGAACTTAATTGACTTTCTTACTGTATGTCTCACAAAGGACAGCTTAGAGAAATGTGGCTATTCTGGATTTTAACATGCGGTCGTATTAATGTGACTGGACTATGTAGAATAATGATGAGTTTTAAGTAGAGAAATTTAGTTCTCTAGTTTTTAAAAAATCGGAATTATTTTCAAAGCTTTTTCTAGTTTTTCAGTAATAAAAAAATAGAGATTAAAAAAAAATCAAAATGGTACTTTGATTGTAAACTGTTAATTTAGGCGCACATGACCATTTTCTTATTTACACTTAACTCATATAGAATGATAATGAAAAGTTTTCAATTTAATTTTGTGATGTTATCAAGTTTTACGATGTGGAAAACGAGTTTTCGTTGATGTGTACAAGGAAGAAAAAGTAACTGGAAGAATTTATATAAAACTCCATTTATTTAATAAAGCAGTTTAGGTGTCACAGACTAAATACAGATAGGTTTAAGAAAACTTTAAAAAAAATGCCGTTTTTAGGGAATTGAATAAAAAATTCAGCACAGAAATGAGGTTGAGATGTTCCTTTTTGACATAAGATACAGTCTGTACTAAGAGTTTAAACTTGAAAAATAAATGGTATATCCACTTTACTATTGATATATTATAGTATTTGAATAAAATAAGAAAACGACTTTATTTATTTAATTTTTTATTAGTTTATTGCACTAGTGTTTAGTTTCTAATAAGAATATGACAGAAAATGCTCTGATTACTCGTTGAAATTTCTGATCATATCGAAGAAGTGCTTAAGAAAAACCTTCCAAGTAGGAAATGATCATACTAATGTGGCTGGACTCTGTATATGTTTGTGCGCCAAGTAGGTGAATGTGGTGTTATTCATAAATTAACATATGTAGGAAATTTCAGCAGAATAAATAGCTCTACATCTCTAAACAACTAATATCTCCTATTTACTTTATCCAATTTCTAAATAAATACCACTTCTATTCGTATCACTCGTAAAAAGCAAACATAGTAGTTAAATAAAACAGTAGTTTCCTAAGTCATTGATCGCGATCAATTGTGTATATATCACTTCCCTCAGTAAGTGAGTCATCAAGCTCAAGAGCGGTTTCCATTCACCTAAAGGAAAGAATTTTTCGATGTATTAGTGCTCTTCTTTCAGATAAACACATAACTCTTATTTGGAGGCAATAAATTTATTTTTGTTATGATAGTGAAATCGGTGATATTTCCGAAGCAGTTTTTACTATTTCATCAAGAATTGAAGTTTTTAGAATATTTGTAAGTGGTATTCATTAATAGCTTCCCGGAGAGTATTTATATACAGGTTTATCTTTTTATATTACATTAAGTTTATAAAGAATTATAATAATGACTATCTATTTAATCGAGAAAGTCTTTGTCATGACATGAAATAATGTTTAATTTATATGTTTAGACAAGTATAAAGGAGAAATAAAAATATTTACGTCTTTGAATATAGTAAGTATAATGGGAGATGAAATGGAGTTTATGATTTATGATTTAGATGCAATTTGCTAGTTTCATGATACACTTGGAAAGTAGATATTTTCTTGCAAGATGACAAATTCTAATAACAATATATATATATATATATATATATATATATATATATATATATATATATTTATTTATTTATTTATTTATTTATTTATTTATATGTGTGTAACCGGCGAAAATATTTCTTCCCGATTACACAGGAAATTTGCCCCTATTATTTCAACTGCCAGGGCTTGCTTGGAAATAAATATGCCTAAGTAATTTATGGTCAGCCATTAAATTCCAACGTTTTGGAACTTCGAATTTGTTGAGAGAAAAAATTTGTGGATTGAAAGATCGCCTTTACAAGGCAAGAGTTTTGCATTGAATGCTGAATAATTCAAATTACTTTCACAACTGCTACACCCATGAGGGATTGATCACATGAATCTTTTCCCAAGAGACTTACGATTATTACTCATTTCTTGGGAGTTCAGAATGAATTTGGTAATTTAAGTTAGATCAAAAATCTTACAGGCCGCAATTTAGTTACAGGACTAGTAAAACTAATTTCCTAGAAAAACTGTAAAATGTGGATAGAATGAATTTAGTTTTGGGAAATTATTTTGAGAATTTAAGTCTGTGAACACTTCTTTAAATCTGACATTTTAGGGCTGAAAAATCAGGTTTTAAAAATGAGAGGGGTAAAGGAGAATTCTAGATATATTAGGTGTAAAAATTTAGATATATAACACACGCACACACACATATGTGTCTTTGAATGCCCTTGCTTGTGTCTAAAAGGATGAGGTTTTTTCACATATGTTAACAGTCACCCGTTTTCAAAGATTCCAGGCAGAACCCCATATAATCTATGTTTTACCAGTCATACATTCCGCTTTTTTATTATTAGCTAGGAACTGATACAGTAAGAGATAAACACTCACATAATTGTCGACGATTAGAAGGTGACCGTACACTTGTGTTTGACGAGAGCATTTTTTAATAAGAAGTCACCCACTGTTTGGTGAAAAATATAAAATGTCCAATATTAAAGATAACATGATATTATGTCTCATAGCAATGTAATTTTATTCCCCATATTTGTATTTTCTTTTGGTAAGATTTTCAAATTTTAAAATAATTTCATAATTTTTACTGATATCTCCGTGGATACATATTGATGTATTCAATAATCTTCCATTAGTCAATAATGAAAGGCTGCACGTAGTATACAGCTTGTTTCACATGTCCTTTTTTTGCTTTCTTATTTATTCTACTTTTAAAGTGTTCAGTGTATGTTTTAAATGGTTTAACTTCAGAAAAATTGCTTAGTTTTCTCCGATAAAATACACTTAAAAGACTTAAAATATACTCCAAAGTAAAAATAAACACAAATACACTTACTCTCAAAATAACTTTTCAAGTGCGTAAATTAGAAACTATTTTTATATGAAATAAAAAAACAAAAAAAATTTTTGTCTTTTTTATTTATTTATGTAATAGTAAACTTCACTTATAATAACACGAGCGATTTAATTTAGTTTTATAGCATAATTTAAAATTTGGAATTAAGCAGATACTTTATTTATATTTGATATAAAAATTCAATTTCTAATATGCATATACGATAATTATCTTGCAAGTAAGTAATATTCGGTAGGTATTTATGTGTCATTTGAAAAATTCTTACTACTTAAACTGAGAGAACTATAAGTTTCTAATTTTGGAGGGAATTTAGAGAACTTACAAATAGTTTACTCTAAACGAGAGGAGCTTCTTATTTTTTAAGTATTTCAAAGAAGGATGTTATAATAAATTTGCATGTCTCCTTAAAAGTAAACCGAACGATGGCCGAATGGTTAAGGCTCTGATCTTTCGTACAGGAGTTCGTGGGTTTGAATCGTACTGTGGAATAGATATTTGTAGACAATTAGTAATCGGATTTCAGCCGTAGGTCCCTGTCTCATTAGCAATCATTTGGCAAAAAAGTAGACCGTAGCACTCCAAATAAAACAAAACCTTAAAAGTAATGGTAAATATTAATAGTAACAAGTTAAAGTATATAAGAATGCTGTTTATAACCAACTCTAGAGAGTGTTACGTCTATAGCATAATTAGCCACATAAGAATGACTGTAAGTGCGTTCATAATACGGCTAATAAAAATCAAAATTTGAAAAGGAAACTTTTCTGATTAACTTTATGCAACTCGTTTAAGGAAAAATTCCAATGTATGGGCGCAATCAATAAACGTGTCAAATTTCATTATAAAAAGAAAGTATAATATGCGGTTATTTATATATTGCAATCTTTGTATGCATACAACACATACACACTTACTTCTAATCGAGAGATTTGAAAATAAGCTTTAGATCACAAAATTTTCTTTAAAAACAAAGTTTTAAATTGCCTCTTAAAAACTATATATAGAAATGCTTTTAGTGTACTATTTCTGAAAAGATTATGTTTCGTA
>CM063503.1:26517145-26534645 GCA_032207245.1 Pardosa pseudoannulata | reverse complement strand
CTTGAGCGGATGGATTCTGTTCCTCTGGACAATCTGCCGCTCAAGGTTGCTAGCACAATGTTTTGGAGAGGGGCCCTGATAGTCCAATGTGGGGATTGTGCCACAGCGGACTGGATTAGGAACTCCCTAGATGGTGACAGACAGGTCTTTGGATGGGGAGGCACTCAAGGTATTGAGTGCTAATGAGCTACCCAAACCCTGTAAAATTGCATTCAGAGCCAGAAACGTATATACTACGGATTCTGCGATCATACTGAAGCGCCTTCAAAGGTTCAATGAAGGCCTTTACACCGATCACTGGAGAACCCTACATGTCTCTGCTGAGGCGGATAGCTCCAGATGGATCTTTGAGGTGGATGAAGCAGATGTGGATTCCATCAAAATGCTTAATTTAAGAGCTTACTCGGGGTTGGATCAGGGTGTTTTTAAGATCCTGTTCGACCCAAGAAGCAAGGTGAACAGCGCTGAAGGGGGTCCCTCTGTGAGCAAACCTCCAGAGGACAAACCAGAGGCTGCTACCTCGGAAGCTGCATCTGGAGTGGAATCCTCAGACATACCTGACCTTGAGAACCTTGAGGTCACCTCTGAATCGGGTACTGTCTGTGGGATGTCGGAATGCTCCACCTCTGAAATTGACAAGGCTTTGGAGCAACTAAAGGAGGAGGGCGGAGTTGAAAGTGCTCCCCCTGTCTTAAAGCAGTAAGGGTAAGTTCCCATTCTGCCTTTTCTTTTCCCTATTTTTGTTTTTGCCTTCGTGCTTGGAATTAAAATAGGACAATTAAATCTCCACCACAGCAAGGAAGCTTCTGCTCTCCTTGTTAAAAAACTGGTAGGTGGAGAACTTGATATTGCTCTTATTCAAGAGCCCTGGATTCGTAACGGTAAGGTTATGGGTCTTAATGCTAGTGGGTTCAATATTTTTTATGACCTTCTCAGCAATAGACCTAGGGCTTGCATCATTGTGCTCTAGGCTCAATGCCTTAAATCTTGCCAGCTACTTATGTGGAGACTTGGTGGCTGTTAAGATTTCTGATAATAGATCCTTGGGTGATTTTATTTTAGTTTCTGCCTATATTCCTTTTGAGGAGAGTGATCCTCTGGATAATAGGTGTAAAGCAGTTATTCAGTCTTGTAATACTGGTAAGAGGCTCATCTTTGGCTGTGATGCTAACGCACACCATACTGTGTGGGGTAGCAGTAATTGCAACAAGCGTGGGGATGAGCTTCTGGATTACATTTTGTCTGCCAATCTGTATATCCTTAATAGTGGCAATGCTCCTACCTTTGTCACTAAGAACAGAAGGGAGGTCATTGATCTCACTATCTGTAATTCTAACTGTGTTAATTACATTAGTGATTGGAGGGTGTCTGATGCAGTTACTGCCTCAGACCATCAGCTAATTGTTTTTTCTTTAAGGGGTCTAGAATGTTCTAGAATTGAGAGTAGGAATCCACGTAATACTAACTGGTGTTCCTACTATAATGACTTAGAGTGTGGACTCAATGCAGTTCCTGGTGAGTTTAATTCCATTGCTGATTTAGAGTCGGCCGTTGACTCCGTGCAACATGCCATTCTCTATGCTTATCAGCGCAATTGTAAAGCTGTAATTGTATACGAAGGTTGTCTTTATTCCTAAACCTGGGAAAGATAACTACTATGAGGCTAAGTCTTTTAGACCTATCAGTCTCACCTCTTTTCTTTTAAAAACTTTAGAAAAGCTTGTTGACAGGTACCTTAGGGATTCTGTTCTTGTTGCTGATCCCTTGTCGCCCCGGCAGCATGCGTATCAGCCTGGCAGATCAACGAGTACTGCTTTGTATGAGCTTTCTTTCCTTTTGGAAAAAAGCATTTACGATAAGGAAATTGCACTTGCAGTTTTTTTAGATATTGAGGGAGCCTTTGATAGGGTCCCCATTGATACTATTGTTAAGGCCCTTGTGCTAAAGGGTACTAATTACATTATTTCCAATTGGATTAAGAATCTTCTGGCCACTAGGTATATTTGTGTTAATGTTCTTGGGGCTAGTAAGGTTGTTCAGGCCATTTCTGGCTGTTCTCAGGGGGGAGTTCTATCTCCCATTCTCTGGAGTATTGTGGTGGACTCCTTACTTGTTCACCTCACTAAAAGCGGCATCAGCTGTTTAGGTTATGCGGATGATGTTGCTATTATTGTTAGGGGTAGGTTTGAACAAACCATCTCTGGTATTATGAATTATGCACTCAAGCATACTGTCTTGTGGTGTTTTGGCTTGTCTGTAAATCCTTCTAAGACCAAGCTTGTTGCTTTCTCCCGGAAGAAGAACCTAAATCTTAGGGATATTATCTTCTATGGTAAGAAGCTTACTCTATCAAATGAGGTTAAATTTCTTGGCATTTATTTTGACAAGAATCTCAACTGGGGTTGTCATGTGTCCTATTGTCTGCAGAAGGCTAAAAAGATCTTCTGGAGCTGCAGGAATTCGATTGGCAAGACCTGGGGCCTTTCTCCTAAGGCTGTGTACTGGATCTATAATATGATTATTAGTCCTATTATCACCTATGGCTCGATTGTCTGGTGGTCTAGGGCCAGAATTGATTGTGTTAAGTCTGAGCTTAATAAGCTGCAGAGAATGGTCTGTATTGCTCTCACGGGTTGTATAAAAACTACCCCTACTGCTGCCATAGAACTTTTGCTAGGCATGCTCTCTGTTCATCTACGGATTGAAGCTGAGGCTATAATCTGTATGAAGAGGTTTAAGAGTCTGGGTCTTTGGAGGGATTACTCTTCTTATCTCTCTTGGGGACGTTTTGACTCTTCCGTGGCTAACAAGGCTTTTTTTATAATGCCTACTGATGTTATCAATACCAGGTTTACTTTCTCTAAGCCCTATAGTGTTCATTTCCCCTCTCGGGAGGAATGGCTTAAGAACCCTAAGTGGCTTAAGGGCAACTGCAGGGTTTGGTTTACTGATGGTTCTAAATTTAATCATCAGGTGGGTGCTGGTGTGTGCTGCCCTATGGACGGCACCAAGCTTTTCTTTCCGCTTGGTAAATATGCTACTGTTTTCCAAGCTGAGGTCTTTGCAATCTATATGTGTTGCAGGACCTGCCTTGGCAGGGGTTTGCACAGGCAAACCATTCATATCTGTTCTGATAGTCAGGCTGCACTCCAGGCCTTGTCGAGGTGTAGTGTTACCTCTGCACTGGTTTGGGAGTGTCTGGAATCTCTTCGTGACCTTGCCTTTGGCAACAAGGTTAATCTTTACTGGGTTCCCGGTCATATGGGAATTCAAGGTAATGAGCTTGCTGATTATTTAGCTAGGAAAGGGTCCAGTACTTTCTTTACTGGACCTGAGCCTGTCCTTGGTATTGCTCCGGGGTCTATTAGGAATTCTGTCTTTAGGCATTTTAGGTGCCTTCAGTATTCCAAGTGGCTTATTGGGGATGGTCATAGGCAAGCTAAAGAGCTCAATCGTGACTGCCCCAGTCTGCGTAGTAAGGAGCTCTTGTCGCTTCATAGAAATGGTCTGAGGAAAGCAGTTGGTCTTCTTACTGGTCATTGTGCCCTCAATAGGCACCTCAGCATTATGGGTATTAGGTCTGATCCCTTGTGCCGTGGCTGCCGTCTTGAGGAGGAGACTGCTCGCCACATTTTGTGTGATTGTGAGTATTTCTCGGCTCTTAGGTTTGAGCACCTTGGTCGCCACCTCCTTGAGCCTTGGGAGCTACAGGACATCCCTGTTAGCTGTTTGCTGAGATTTGCCTCAGCTTGTGGTCTTTTCTCTTAGGCGCACTTGGGTCGTGTTTTGTTCTTCTTGGGTTTGGGTACAATAGACCTCTGGTCGCGGTGCCCTGCTCTTGGGGAATCCCCCAGGGGCTGCCCTAAAGGTGAATTCATTCATTCATGTCTTATCTTAAGTGACTTATCCTTGTAATTTAGAAGCAGAAGGTCCACAGGCTTTGTCTGGCACCCACAGAGTTGTCGTTTGAAAACTTAAAGGACATTGTAACTAGGAACATATTTTAACTACCATTAACATAACTACCATTAACATAATGAAATATTAGTGATAATTTACTAAATTCTGTGCTTTAAATTCTATACATTTTCATACATTACAGAGTCGGACTACATGAACACTAAGTTGTAAGGGGAAAAATTTTCGTATTACTTGATAAAACAGAAAAATGCATTTCAAATGACTTTCAAAGTATACATTTAAAACAAAGTAATTACATAATATTTGTAAAATAATATTTTGCAGAAAATAAGTTATTGAATATTTTTGATGCGAAAAAGGGTACGTTTTAAACAACACAATAGTATACGATTTTACAAATACATGCAAGGCAATAAAATGCAAAAATCTTATACGAAATAGCTGAGTAGAAGAAACTATATGTAAGAATATATATTTACCTCTTTCAGTTAGACTTAAAAATTCGTTATTGACACTAGGTTTTTTTTTGTTTTGTTCTCCTGTATATATAAATGTATCTAATAATAATCTATGAGCGAAAGGTCACACGAGAAAATATCTTACCCCTTTTCTCTTTTTCCTCCCCTTTTTTTGATGTTATTTACTCTTTTAAACTGGTGAATTTATTTTCATGTCAGTACTGAATTTTGTCATCATTATCTTTTTCAATACAGCCTGAAAAAAATCGAATTCTCTTAGACTTAATGTGAAATTTCATGTTAAGCGTTTTCACCTTACCGATCTTTGATTGTATATATATATATATATATATATATATATATATATATATAATATATATATATATATATATATATATATATATATATGTGTGTGTGTGTGTGTGTGTGTGTGTGTAAACATTTGTATGTGGATATCGACCAATACGTGATACACATTATATACACATTATACGAGATACACACATAAGTAAGATTGAAGAGTTCCTTGACTACGAACTAAAAAATGTAAGTACCAAAACGTCATCTATCTATTAAATATATTTACATTAGTTTTTATACCAGAAATGGTCTTTTTATCAATTAACGCTATTTTTATATATCATTATGATTAGTGACACGTTTCCAGTATGCAAAGTTTTGCTGACGATATTTCCCAAGACCAGGTACAAAGGTAATCAGAGAGATTTCATGCTAAAATTTTTAAATAAAATATAATTAAGTTGTAAATAAAATTAAATAAGACATAATTGATTTTATGTGAGTGGTAGGTAGCCAGAACCCCATCTGCGTAGCATATTCCAAACAAACATGCTTTAGTTGGTTGGTTGGTTTGGAGTACTACGGTCTACTTTTTTGCAACACGAGGGCTAATGAGGCCGGCACCTTCAGTTTAAAGCCGATTCCGAACGGCTACGAACATCCATGCCACCAAACATGCTTTAGAGTTTGAATTTTCGGAAAATACACTAGTCATTCTATTCGTCTGATTCCTTCCTTGAAAAGAAAATTCTTCACAATGTTATTCCGATGTAGTAATTGTTGTCCATTAATATTACAACATCTCCAATTGCCACATGTTATGAGACTTCAAGAAGTCCAAGTATATTACCCTTAGATTGGCGACCGGTCAATGCACCATTTCGATTGAGGGGGGGTCATTGTTACACCAATGAATTCAGATACCAGCAGAAAACTCTCCCAAACGATGGGGATGGTAGATTATCACTCTCTCACTGACGAATCTGAACCTTTTGTTTTAGATTCAATGGTGACAATTCTAGCCCTGTGTCTAGTACCACACGCCCTTCCAATTGAAAAACACTTATTATTATGATGAACAAAAAAGTGAGAATCCTCAGAGAAACTATATTGCGTAATTCAATTCTCTACAAGTCCACAGGACCTGTTGCCCAATCCCTCGGGGAACTACACTGACTTGTTGTTAACACCATTGATCGGCAATCATAAAAACTAACAGCGAGGACACAGTTTCGGACAGTCGAAATTGTGGTGTGCTTAGCCAAACAAAGTTGTCGCTACAGAAGAATGACTTTCATATTTCGGCGTCTCCGAGAGTTAAATACCAGTTTTCATTGAGCATTACAGCACGTCTGCAACCTTAGCGAAGTCTGAGGTCTCCATTTAAAATATCCAAAAAAAAGGGAATTCCAAATTCTAAAAATCCCACTTTGTAAAACTCCAGTGGATTCTACTAATTTGGCTTTTGTTTGGCACCCTCTCTAACAGGCCTTCTTCAAGTTCCTTAATCTTCAAGTTCCTTAGGGCTTTCTCACCAAAGCCGTTTAACAGCTAACCGAGATTAATCTCTGTTTAAACGGAGAATTGCGTCCCATTAGTGGTTGGCGCCACGAGTTAATCACGGTTAGCGGCTAAACGAATTTGGTGAGCCAGGCTATTAATTCGTTCAGTGATGTCGTTGAGGCATCTCTATCATCGAAACAAGGCAGTTACTTAACGTCGATCATGTTTTCTGTTTAGTCTACATACATGCATACATACGGATACACACACACACACACACATATATATATATATATATATAATATATATATATATATATATATACATATATATATATATATATATATATATATATATATATATTTATATATATATATATATATATATATATATATATATATATATATATATATATATATATATACATATATATATATATATATATATATATATATATATATATATATATATATATATATATATATATATATTTATATATATATATATATATATATATATATATATATATTATATATATATATAAATATATATATATTATACTATATATATATATATATATATATTTAATATATATATATATATATAATATATATATTATATATATAATATAAATATATATATAAATATATGTATATGTATATGTATATATATATATAATACATTTATTTATCAAAACAAGAAGAATCATTCGGTATAAACACTAGATTGCCCAAGGCAGTCATTTTGACTGTTTTTTAATTTCAAATTGAAAAAATTATGAAATATAATGACACAATTTCTTATAATTTGGTGACTTTTTCTATAACATATAAATGGTTTAAGAATAATTGTTACTTGTATTTATAATAATATTAAAATAATTTTAAACAATTCTTTACATATGTTATTTTTTTCACAATGCAGTCATTTTATTTTTTTAAATACAGTATACAAAAATCTCGGCAATCTATGTTAATCAATCAGTTATCGATAAGCAATAAAATATACATAAATTTAATAATCTATAACGACCGTAGGAAAGTTTTAAAATGTAATCTCATGCTAGATATATTTACTGCTTTAGAAAAATTAAAGATTTGTGCGAAGCAAATTCTAATTATTTTAACAAGAATTATATTTGATCTTTTAATTACTTTGAGCAGAAAGGGATTAATTAATTTTTTATAGCTGAAAGTTTACATAATCCTTGGTTAATTAGCACTTTTTATTTACCACCATATTTTATATTGTTTTTATACAAAATGCTCATGAAGATATATTAATTTTTAAGCAGTATATTTTTATTGCTTTAAATGACACTTCTGACACATATGACAAAGTTTAATATTTTAAATTATTAGCCTTATTTTATTAATTCAAAATAAATGACAGGATTCAAATATTTCCCTTAAAAAAATGAAGTAAATTTTCCGAAATCTTATATAAAATATTTTTAGTTAAGAAAGAAAGAATATTATTTATGTTATATAAATAACATTGTATTTGTATTTCGATTTTCTAATCTATATTAACTGAAATCCAATATCTGTTACATTTACAGGTAAATTGTACCATAGCTATGAATCATCTTCATTGCGCCAGATGTATTAAAGAACAAAACCTATTTAATCTTGAAGATAATTACGAAACAAAAACGTACTCTTTTATAAAGGAAACTATTATTCTATTAAAAGAATAGAAACTTCTCTTTCTTTGATAAACATAGAGCTAACACTATAAACAATAAATGATAAACAGGCATGACTCATTGAGTTCAGAATGAGCACTGTACTTTAATGAGGTCCTTAAATCATTCTAATAACTAAAGAATTTGTTTCTTAGAAAATACATACACTTAATTGTTTTATGCAACTCACAGCTTTTCAAGATTTTTCAATAAAATTGCCACTATGCATCAGAGCCAGATGTTTCATTACTTTCGGCAATTATTTAGAGTTATATTAATGTGTCTAATAAAAAGGAAAGCTTTATTTCAGTTAAACATTAAATATAATCATAAAAGATAGAGTATTCATGTAAATGTATGAGTAGGTGTCTTTAATGTAACTTTAATATAAGCTAGTTTTAATAGCATTGATATTTTGGTGTGCTAGTGATATTAATTAGACAGAATATTGAATGATGTTGACATTACAAATAAAAATTTCAATATGTAATGGTCTTTAAATTATGAATACATTACTGTCAAAAGAGCGTATTCATAATTTAAAGACTACTACATATTAACCATAATGTAGTCACGTATCTTTTGAGAAAGGTAGTAGTCACAAGTCAATTATTTCTCATGATTCATGGGGAAAAAGTATCGATACAAATGTAATTTTGATTTGATATTCATTCAAATACACATGAGATGAACTGATTTCTGCGCGATTATTTCATCCAAACTCAATAATACCATCATCACTTTCTAAAAATATTGAATTGTTGTGAAGATCCAGCTTCATCACTCAAAATTTTTATCATTTAGGTTGTAAAACTTTTGTTAAGTTTCGTCAACTTCTAAGGGTATCTTTATAAATCATAAAAAGCTATAACACAAAAACAGAAGAAAGATTAACATACCGATAAAGAACACATTTTAAGTGTAAAGTTCAGCCAGATGTAAATCCCCGTTGACTATTCGTGCTACCGTTGTAACTACCGATTTAGTCTTTTCAATGTAGCATCTTCTATTGAAAATAAGAGAATATCTTAGTAGGAATATTAGATAAGTTGTGATAAGAGCAATCTTTTTTGTGTAAGTTTAAATGGAACAAAGTTTGAGGGAAATAATTAAAAATAGCGGGAAATTGACCAGCGTGCGATAACTAAAGGATTTAACGCAGTTATTAGATTTTATTAAATGTTAATTCTTTCAAAAGGTAATTATTAGCATTTTTTGATGGAATTGACATAATTATAACCAAATAACATTACATAATAAAACTTGCAATAAAGACTACAGTAACTCATTGGAGTAAACTCTTAAACAATTCTTGACACCATGAAATATTTCGACACAGTGCAGATAGGATAGTCACATATAATTTCTTGCGGTTTGATAGAATGACCTTTAAAACGCGTCTAACATTTCTATCTGACAGCTTTAAATGATGAATATTACAAACGCTTTTACAGAGAATGTCGCGACAGCTAATCCCTTTCGGAATCAGGCAAGACAATCTCAGATTCACTTTCAAGCATTTATAAATCTCATGTTTGGGTTACATTTCCATTTGAGACGCTGTAATAACCACATAGGTTTATCTAAAATGTATTCTGTGTTTCCTAGTTCTCTATACGTACGCTGAGATTCATACACTCTTTATAAAACATATTATACATACACAAGCCCCCCGTATATATATACATACATATATATATATATATATATATATATATATATATATATATATATAAATATATATATATATATTTATATATGTATATATATATATGTAAATATATAAATGTATATAAATATAATATATATATATATATAAATATAATATATAAATATAATATATAAATATTATGTATATATATACATACATATATATATATATATATATATATATATATATATATATATATATATATAGGGTGGCCATGAAAAAAACTTTTCCAACATCTCTACTTCTAGCGTGCGTTCCGGTTAACCAATCAAGATGAGATTGCAAATATAGTTATTCGGAGGTATGAGCTCGAGATTCTGTGAAAAGCATCACAGTGGTACTCACGGTTACGCTTATAGTTACAGAAAGTCAAAAATGTGGCAAAGCCTACTTTTTTCTTTCCCGATTCACAGAATCTCGATCGCATACCTCCGAATAACTATATTCGTAACCTCATCTCGATCAGTTATCGGAATGGTTAGTTAAAGATAGACATACAGAAACATTGCCAACATCTGCACCAGAATTGCAGATGTTGGCAATGTTTCTATATGTCTATCTTGTATATATATATATATATAAATCTATATATATATATATATATAATTGCTCTTGGACATGAGAACTCTCATAATTCTCATTTTATTTTTTAATATTAATTTTAACAGTCAACCAAATTTAATCAAGGTTGTGATTCTTTCAAATTGCATTCCTTCCCAAAACAGAAAACTTAAATAGCTGCCTGTTCTCACACGTTTTAAACTCTATGTCAGTGATTCTCAACCTGTGGGGCGCGAGCACACCAATGGGGGGGCGCGAGCATATCCAAGAGAAAATGTTATTTAAAAAAATTGATTAAGTGACTGAAAGGAAAGAACACACACACACATACAAAACAAAATACATTTCGACATATTTAATAATTAACTTATTAAATTAAAACAACTTACTAAATTAAAAACAAATTTAATAATTATTAGTGACTTCCTTGGGCCTGTCTTTCAGAGCAAAGTTTTTCGAAGGAGGGTTTAATATTAGAAATAGACACTCTCAGTTCTTTTTCTATATTTAGCTGAGATCTATATTTTGTCTTCAAAGAAGCCACCGCAGAAAATCCAGTTTCACAAAGGTAAGATGTTGAAAATGGTAGTAGAATGCGAAATGCCCTTGTTTTTAGTGCAGAAAACTCATCATCCACTCCTGCCCAAAATTCAAAGAGTGATTTATTACTAAATTGTCTTTTGGTTTCGCCGCTTGCCGTGAAGTCTATGAAGGTTTCTTCCTCTTCAATTGAGAGTCCTTCGGGAGTATTTTGAAATGGATCCCTCACCCACTTGTAACTTGATATCAGTTTGTCGTCAGCAAGAAAGTACTTTTTAAAATTCTTTGCTAGCATTGCTAAATGATTTTCAATGGTTGCAAAAACAACTTTTACATGTTGTTCTTCAGCCTTGTAAGTTTTAATACAATCATTCAAATTTGCAAACATTGTTAAGTTTTCTTGCTTTAAATTTCTGCTCCACAATTCCAATTTCCTACAAAAAGCATTAACTTTATCACTCGTATCCAATATATGTGTATTTGCTCCTTGCAGATGAAGATTCAAGTTATTTAATTTCTCGAATATGTCGACCATGTAGCTCAATTTCATCACAAATAAACTATCGCGAAAATTCTCAGCTTCCGGTCTGTTTTCCTCTTCTAGGAAAACGGCGATTTCTTCTTTTAATTCATAAACACGTTGCAAAAATTTCCCTCGTGATAACCATCTTGCCTCGCAATAAAATAGTAACGCTGAATGTACTGCACCCATGTCTTTACAAAGTGCGGAAAAGATTCTTGATTTCAGGGGTCTCATTTTTATATAATTTACTACGGTTACAACCGTAGTTAACACAATATTCAAACCAGGACTCATTTCTTTGGAAGCCAAAGCTTCTCTGTGGATCATGCAATGTGTCCAGACGCACTGTGGCGATTTTTGTTTCACAAGTGCTTGAATACTTTGGAATCTTCCGGACATAGAACGAGCACCATCGGTGCATATTCCGACGCAATTTTTCCATTCTATGTTTGCCTCGTTCATAAAATCATTTAAGATAGCAAATAATGCGAGTGCTGTTGCTTTGAGTTCTATTGGTTTGCAGAAAAGTAATTCTTCTACTACTGACAAATCATCACAAAATCTAACATAGGCAATGAAATGAGCATCTTTATTACTATCTGTTGCCTCATCGAGTTGTATTGAAAACAATTTGTCACGCAACTTCGACAAAAGCTGACACTCTACATCTTCAGCTATATCAGCAATTCGACGGGCAACAGTATCATTTGAAACAGGTATAGACTGCAATTGTTTTGCAAAATTATCTCCAAACATAATTTCTACAATCTCAATTGCGGCTGGCAAAATAAGCTCTTCACCAATGGTGTGAGGCTTTTTACATCTGGCTATTTTATATGAAAGTTTGTAAGAGGCAATTAAAGCTTTTTCATTCACAGACAAAGTTTTTTTAAACAATGATTTTTGCTTTTCATATGATTTTAATTTTAATTCGAAGAATTCTCTGGGTTTGTTTACGTACTCACTATGAAGCGTTTCCAAATGTCGTTTAAGTTTATTAGGTTTCATGCTGTCTGCCGCCAACATTTTTGAGCAAATGATACACAGGGGCCTTTCTTCTTCATTTACTTCAGTACTAGTGAACCCAAAATTTAAGTATTCTTGAGAATATTTTCTTGATTTTATTTTCGGAACCACGCTCGTCTGTGTACTTGTTGATGCTTGTCTATCGTCTAATGCTCGCTTACGCCCGCTTAAAAATTTATCCATGATTCTGCATAAGTCTGCTGCCGTGAATATTTAATACCGTGAATTGCAATTACACGAAAATATATATAACATACACATTAAGAATAGATTCAATAGCGATAAGAAGGATCGACTCGAATGAGATTGTCTGGAATTGAAATTGGCGTCATAGAACTTTCTCCTTCTCCCTATGAGAAAACATTTGTTCACATCTGCGCACGCTCCTAACTTAACTTTTAAGCTGACCAGACAAATTCCAGACAAATCGAAACTTCTCGCGAAACCGTGAGAATGCCCGACATGGCGGGACGCAAGAGCAATAAAAAGGCATAGGATTATTGTTTTTTCAATGCTGAGTATCAGTGTTGCAAAATGTCAATAAATTTCCGTATTCTTGGTAATTTGCAAAGTTTAAAATTAAGGTTGTAGTGCAGGTTTAGCGCCATAATGCTCAAAATACATTATTATTGTATACATTTTATTGTACGTGGTGGGGAGGGGGGCGCGATGAAAATTATGATTGAAAATTGGGCCGTAAATACTAAAAGGTTGAGAAACACTGCCCTATGTGAATTTGAGGAAGAAAAGGGTATTTACATATACCCTTGTAAATGTTATTCCGATGTATGTATTTTTTTGCTTACACGGCTGTTGTAACTCGCCACAATATAATAGTCTTTTTTAACTCTCTGTCATGAGAACTTAAGCTCGTGATTATCCTCCCTCCGTCATCAAGCCATTTTCACAAATCAGTAGATAAACTGTTTGCTCTTGTCTGTGTAAGAGATTTGTAGAATGTCTGGGTTTAGAATAAAAAATATTAAGTTTTCAGCCTGGTATTAATGATCCACTATATGTTTTCATTACTGTTGCATCTAAGAACTACATTGCCTAGCAATTTAAAACATGCCCTAATATGTTATTGATCGCTAAAGGTGAATTTTCACAGAATATATAATGGTATTTTAACACAATTAATTGATTTTTAATTTAATTAAAATTAATAATTTAAAGAGATATACTCTATCTCTAGAATAATTTATGTATGTCATTTGACAAATTCATATTCTCTTCAGTTGTTTTAAGTAAACCTATTGCCAAGTGATATTCGCCAAGTTAATTTTTTCACGAGTTAGTGATACTTATAGAATATTTGTATAAAATATTAGCAATACGTATAGAATTATTACACCGTATAAGTATTTAATAATTAGCGATAAAATATTGCATAAATCTCTAATACTAAAGAACATTTTCCTTTCATTTAAGTGGCATGAAATTCCTAATTTTCCCGAAATTCAATTTATTCACGTTGAGCATAATGCGATAAACTTCTGAAGATTTTTTGTTTTCATTCAAATATCAATTTTCTACTAGCACGAAATAATTATATGGATAGTCCCAAATAATCGGAAATAAATTATTATCAGGCTGAAATTTTAATTTATATCTATGTTATTTAATTATCATTCTAATTTTAGGAACTCCAGAAAGTATTTACAATGTAATACAAAATATAATTACATATGTTATAATTACAGAAAAAAATTATAAAATGGTAAAAAGTAGTCATAAATCATATGATTAAAGAACATCATTTCTACAATAAACAATTTAAGTATATCAGTACTTTATTAGATTTATAGATAAATAAAATAATAAAATCATTTACAATTATTGTGTTCCGAAAAATTTGTTCATTTGTGTCTTTAAATTTAAAAGGAAATAATAAACATTAATAAGCATAAATTCAGACAACACACACACACACACACAACACACACACATATATATATATATATATATATATATATATTTATACATGTGTGTGCGTGTGTATGATATTCACATGTACATAAATCACGTTGCTTGATGCTGGGTGCGACTGAAAGTGTCAAAACCAACAACAGAGGAGTCGAAATCTTAGTAAAATGTACCACGAGAAATTTGACCGATTTAGCCTGAAACGTCATAAAAATGTATTTTAAAGTCATTCGGAAGGAGTTTATTGGCTAACGACGATGGATAAAAAAGATACCATCATAGATCATACACACACACACACACACACACACACACACACACACATATATATATATATATATATATATATATATATATATATATATATATATATGACATGGACGAATGGTTGAGGCATGTAAGACACATATGATTTCACAAATAAAAACTTCTGTATTGTATTCCTTCTGTCCATGGCTATGTCATTTAGATATCCTTTGGTCTCATAATTTGCCACGATAAGCGTGGAGGATGTTATTAGCTCGAGTTTCTGCTCAGAACTGACTCTTTTGGCGTTGCTACCTCAGCAAAATGCCTATGTCTACTTCCGCGTCAGCTTCTTCTGTGCATAATTTCGCTCAAGGGTGCGTCTTTTTCCTATTACGTTATCGTTAATGAGTTATAGCTATTTTTAATTATAATTTGCTTAATTTTTAACCCTTATTTTTAAACCTAATATATAAATATAAATATATAAATAAATAAATAAATAAGTAATATATATATATATATATATATATATATATATATATATATATATATATATATATATATATATATATATATACATATATATATATATATATACATATATATATATATATATATATATATATATATATATATATATATACATATATATATATATATATATATATATATATATATATATATATATATATATATATATATATATATATAATATATATATATATATATATATATATATATATATATATATATATATATATATATATATATATATATATATATATATATATATATATATAAGGACAGTTGGCGCGAAGACATTGAATTGTCAACAGCCTCTATGCTTAGTTTCCCCACGAATCAATGAAAATGGCGCTAGTGACGCCTTAATAAGGAAACTATACTTTGAAACAAAGAGATTATTTAAAAAGAAAGACTGCTTCTTCCATTTGCCTACCAACAGATACGACATATATACATACATATATATATATATATATATATATATATATATATATAACACTATTTTTATGTGTATATTCTTTAATGTCTTTTAAGTATTGATACAAATATTATAGGAAATGACATAATAAAATTTTTAATTTAGAGATTTATCAAAGAAACTTTACTATTCATTACAATAGTTTTTTACTTTTAATAAATTTTTTATATTCAAATGTTTAACTCAATATGCAGTATACTGTTTACGAATAAAAATAATTCTATGTATTACATATATATATATATATATATATATATATATATATATATATATATATATATATAGAGAGAGAAGTAGATAGATTGATAGATAGATTGATAGATAGATAGATAGATAGATAGATAGATAGATAGATAGATAGATATACACTAGAATATACTTGGTGCCATCATGCAGAAAAATTCCTTTATTATTCTGTAATGCTGTTTTCTTTCACTTGTCTCACTTCCTTTGCACATAAAAAAACTTGGATAACAGTAACTTCAGACATATATTTCTCTCGTATTTGCAGAGTTACATATCAAATGTCTTCCTTATTGACTCTGAAAATAGAAATGCTGAGATTCCCAAAAATATTACGGGATGATATTTCATTAATTTAGATGACGGTAAGATCGAAGCAGATGTACGACAAGGAAGGAGAAAAAGAAATTCAAAGGTTAAAGTTATACCGTACGACTGGTTTCCTCAACAAACAAAATGAAACCCTAAATACACAGTAAGTGCAAGAATAACTTTTCTTCTGGGAAAAATTTGGAAAGTTTTTTTTTTTTTCGAAATTCCAATTTTAATATCATTGATAACATGCAAAATAAATACACGATGTAGCTTATGGCTGAAGATGGCTAAGATAAATTAAATTTTAAAAAGAAAACGATTTAATGAATCTGACTGAGATTAAATAACGCTTTTTGGTGAAAAATTAGAAATTCCCCTTTTTGATTCATACAAAAAACAATAATGTTAGTTTTTCAAAAAGAATTTTCATTTGTTTTTCAGACCTATGAAGTACTCATGAACTTTTTTATCGACAAGCTAGAAGTTTTTTACAAAAATGAAAGTTTAAGGTTATATGTATTTTATTTGTAAACTCATTGTTAAATTTAAATTTATATTTTGAAAATAGACACAGGGAATTTTTATGAGTCATGTGTTTTATGGTAACAAGTGGGACTCTAAATCACGAGCAGGAAGTTTATATATCTTATATATTAAAATCTGACAGTATCTATCTATGTGCGTTTATCTCCTCGAGAAAAGCTGGACGCAGAAGGGCACAGAAGATACCAAAAGACGCAGAACGATCCAGTAATGTCATTTTTCCCATTTGAGTTTCGATATTCCTATATTTCTATTAGTTCGAAAGATATTAATGAAAAACCAACCAAAAGGGCACTTTAATTTTTCAGAACGCGCATTTCCATTGTTGAGTTGGTATCAAAAAGTGACAGTGTTATTTAATCTTGGCATTAATATCACCTGATATTGGATATTCCGAGTAGAATAAAAATGTGTCTATGCCATTAAAATTCAAGTGCAAAGAAATATTTTCATGATAATTTATATGTATATAAGACTATTTTTGCGTCTGCTAAAAGCTGAACTCATCTTTTATAGATAGCATTATTTTTTCTATTTTATTATCTTGGCGAGATTTTTGTTTCCAGTAATTATAA
This sequence comes from Pardosa pseudoannulata, assembly GCA_032207245.1. Classification (NCBI taxonomy): domain Eukaryota; kingdom Metazoa; phylum Arthropoda; class Arachnida; order Araneae; family Lycosidae; genus Pardosa; species Pardosa pseudoannulata. The sequence goes on along the minus strand of CM063503.1, from coordinate 26,517,561 downwards.
ACGATCCATGTTCTCTCAAATTTTTGTTTGTATTTCGCAGTTGCCATTTCTCAAACAAAATAGTATTGTTATAGGTTTCGATATATTAAACTAGATGTTTATTATTTAGTAGATATAATTTTCATATTTTATCTTGAAGATATTTTTATTATAAATAAGTTAAAATCGCCATGTTCCATCAATATTTTTTATATGCTACATTTGTTATTATTTAAATAAAAACTAACTCGTTGCTATACGTTTCACAATTTAAAATTTTTATATAACTAACCCATCCACTCTTAAATACAACAAATAAGGGTTTTATTTAAATACAGGTCCACTAGTACATTATATAAGTACTGCTGACTGGTACAAAATTTAACTTCATGACAGTGGGTATGAATTCATTTACTAAAATTTATTATAATAAATTA
>CM063503.1:26474645-26512145 GCA_032207245.1 Pardosa pseudoannulata | reverse complement strand
TCGATCAGTTTTCTGCCGGCAAAGACCAAAACTTTTATGAGCGTGGAATTATGCTACTACCTGAAAGATGGTAAAAGGTGTTGGACCAGAACGGCCAACATATAATTTAATAAAGTATTTGTTTATTATATGAACACTGTCTTTCATTTCCACAAAAAAAAAAAAAATTATTTTTCGAACAACCCAATAGTAAGAATAATACCCTAGTCATAAATTGTTTCGATTCTCTTACATACTAATAGCACTAAGTCAACTATTTAGTGAAATGGTGCAGACATTTCTTTTATAATAATTTTATTACTAGTAAATGTGAAGTTTGCGATAGGATGTTGTTTATAATATTTGGGAGCATTAAACAAAACTAAAATTCTAGGTTACTTTAAAGAAGATATTTATACTATTCTCTTTTACATACTATTCCTAACAGCTTATTATAATATTTTACTAATCTTTATACTAGAAATTTCTTTCAGTTGTTACAAAAGATGAAATTACCGACGTCATATCGCTTGTTATCGAAGATAATTTTACATGAAGCACAAAATGTAGGCTAAAACGAATTTGACTCTCTTCTCTACATAAAATAAACGTTAGGATATTATAATAATTCACAGAAGTATGTTGCAGAAATTTCTTCCATTGTATATATGTAATTATTCTCTATGACCTGTTTGTAAAAAATATTCTTCATAGGAAGCAAAATGTCGAAAAACACTAACTTTGAATATAAAAAAATATAGTGATGCTCCATAAAAAAGTATCTACATGTTGCTTTAGGGCACGCATGATGAAGATAAAATTCACATTTTTATTTTTAATAATAGTAAGAACAAATAAAGACTATTTAAATATGTTTTTCATATTTTTTTCATAAAAAGAATTCCATAAGCTTTAATTTTTGTACATTTAAACATAGCTTTATTTCTACTAATTATTTTTACTATTAAAGTGAAAATAATAAATATAGTGAAATAAACTTGTTTATTAGGCAACATAAATTAACTGAAATTTTTATTTATACCTATAAATGTTCTTCCCTATTACATTAATATATCATATGACTGAAGGTAAAAAAAGGTTTGATGAAGCAAAATTGGATTCAATTTTTTTTATCAATAGAATATCTAAAATCTTCTTTTCTTTTTTATATACGAAATACTAAGGAATTCCAATCATTATGCAAATAATCTCAAATTTCTTTAGATGAATATGCATACTTATTCTAAGAAAACGTAGCTCTATTTTTTATAAAAAAAAAAACAATTTTAAAATAATGATCTAAAGAAGTGATGTTTTTAATTTTTTTTTCGTATACTGTTATATTTTTTTCATTTAGAAGAACTATTCTTTGTAACAAAAATTTGATTCTTTTTTGTGTCAGTTTCGTAAATAACATCATTTATAAAAAATACATCTCTAGATATCAGGTTTATAAAAGAAAGTGGAACTATTAAATTACTAGTTAAACAAACTTAACTATTCTAAATAATTTGAGTATTATATTACCCATTACTATGTTTATTAAAATATGATCCTGGAGTTTCATATATTTGTGTAAAAGAAACAAAATGCGTTGTTTTCTATAAATAAAAATATTTTTTAATATCGACTATGTCTGTAGGGAGATTTAACATCTCAGTTTATGTTTTATTTATTTTTTAAAATCTTAATTAAGGTGAATAGTGAAATACGATTGATAATCTGTTCCCTTATCTATTTCATGTCCTCTTCCCCCTACACACATTTTCACAAATATGTGTGAATGATAAAGAGTAAAACTACAGATTTTGTTTCGCTATAGAATTCACTTAAGAATCTAATGTATTTTAAATATAAAAACTGTTTCTTTAAGAAGTATTAGGCCAAATTTTAAAAATATTAGATTTAAAAATACAGGGTGTCCCCGAAGTCCGTGTACAAACTTGGAGGGGAGGTAGAGAACATTGTGAGGAGCCAAAATGACATAGGAAAGCATGGGCGGTAAGCAATAGGTGGCGCTATACGTGACTTCTCAAGATCGGCACGTGTGATTTCCTCAGTTCAGACAGACAGCGTGCGATGAACTTGAATAATTTTACGAACGCCGAGTGGGCAGATATCTATTTCATCTACTGTCTAGCCAACGGAAATGGACGTGCTGCTGTTTAGTTGTATCGGGAAAGGTATCCAACGAGGCGACAACCGAATCATCAAATGTTCTCCCGGGTGCATCAGAACCTCGCGGAACATGGATCTTTCAGAGCCACGATTGAACGTTCTGGACGGCCACGAACACCCGTATTCGAAGGTGGCGTGTTCGTGAGCTTTTGGACCGGAGATTTCCAAACCGGTGGATTGGGCGTGGTGGCCCCGTCGCTTGGCCTCCCAGATCCCCTGATGTATCTGTTCTGGATTTTTTTTCTATGGGGTGTCATGAAGAGCTTTGTGTATGACACGTCCGTCAATTATGAAATGGACCTGGTGGCATGAATATCCATTGCTGCTTCTATGATCCGTAAAACGCCCGGCATTTTCGAAAATGTCCTCCAACCATGTCGCGTCGGTGTCGTGCGTGCATTCATGCCAATGGCAGCAATTTCGAACACCTCCTGCAGTACTTTTTATATATTATTATTGTTGTTTTTGTATAATAAAGCGTTTTACACTACATTCTGTGCGTGTGTCTTTATTGTCTTTGTGTATCTTTATCTCGTAAAGATTACGTTTCCGCCTATGCTTTCCTATGTAATTATGACTCTTCACGAAGTTCTCTACCTCCCCTCCAAGTTTATAAACGGACTTCGGGGACACCCTGTATAAAGTAATTTCCTTTTTATGTTTAATAATTAAATTTTGAAAAATAAATTTAAATATAGATATTTTTATTCACATGTATCTAAAAAATGTAATTATTTTTCAAAACACCTATTCGTATTTCTAAATAAACAGATTTATTAAGTTCTCGAAGATTTGTGTGCTCTTTATTAATGTATTATAGTTTAGTTGTACTGTGGGCTCCAATTAATGTGATCAGTTTGGGACACTGGGATTTTGATAACAATAACCGATTGATAACAATAAACGGTATGCAAAATTAGATAAATTTACCCCCTACCTTTATTTCACATGTACTACATTTCAAAATAAAATGAAATAACTCACCTTATATTTATGTACTGTATATTATCCTTTAAGACACATGAATTGTTTATATAATAAAAATAATTGATCAATTGCTGATTGTCTTTCTAACAAGCTCATTGATAAATCGTTCGTAATCATAATGATTTTTAACCCTCCGAGTGGAACACACCGAGGAAAAAAAAGTCTCCAAAATTACGCTAAAGTTTTATTGTGTCAATAACCAAAGCCTTCTATGATTTTTTACTTCACCCTTTGTCGACTAGATTGGAATTCGGGAAACCCACAATCGTTATTGTCCCTTTACTCCCGGTTATAAATAGATATATAAATAGATGTTATAGATTGTTAATTTTTAATACACATAAAGCTCGTCGAGTCTCGAAGATCATTCCATAAGAAATAATGGATTCTAAAAGTACAAATAAAAATATTCTTTGAAAGACTTATTTATATTTTTTTACGAAAGTCATCCAAGCTATTGAAGTGGTGCAATTAGAGATACGTCCGCAAACGAAATACTTCGAAATAGAGATTTACAAAGCCATGAAAAGCTATCAGCGTCTTTGTGCCTCAGGGAGTAGGGGTGCAATTCCTAAACAATCGACCTGACCCTCCTACCTCAAAACTCCATGATGGAAAACACTGGCAGAAATGTACAATACATCCATTTTCGGAATGTTTTTGGAGGTCGAAAATTGTGCGTGACGACTGCTTTGAAGACATCATCGGTTTGGCGGAATTACGTGCAAACCGCTTAGAAGGTTAAAGTCATCGGAGCGGTGTTGTACTACACGGTTCAACACTTTCAATGCAATTCAGAAGCTGAGAAACGTTTAACTGCGTTGACTCATATTTGGTAACCTGTCATAACTATTTAAAATTTCGCTATTTAGTTTTAATGTTAAATCATTTCGCTTTCTGGCTTCCATATCGACAAACTGCATGTAAGCGAGCAAGACATAAAATGTAAATACGTTCCTTCTCAGTTCAGAATAGAATTTGTTGCCTTCTGCTTATCTGACAACTATTGACCACAAGCAGGGTGTGCGTATTTCTTAAATATTCCTTGAATGTGAATTATCGACTCCTTTGTTTATATCATTTTCTCTAGGTGGAAGAGGGAGAATTCTCGGAAATTAAAACAAGAAAGAAAAGAATGGTTTCCTTCTGAATGCATTGTGAATATTCCTTCGCCAGTTAAACTGAGGTTCGCCAGTTAACGCCAGTTAAACCCCCCCCCCCTTTAATTAACACGTATTACATTTCAAAATAAAATGAAAAACTCACCCTATATTTATGTACTGTATATTATTCTTTAAAACACAAGAATTGTTTATAAAATAAAAATAATTGATCAATTGTTGATTGTCTTACTAAGAAGCTCATTGATAAATAGTTCGTAATCATAATTTTTTTTAAAGTCATCGGAGCGATGCTGTACTACACGGTTCAACAGTTTCAATGCAATTCAGAAGCTGAGAAACGTTTAACTGCGTTGACTCATATTTGGTAACCTGTCATAACTATTTAAAATTTCGCTATTTAGTTTTAATGTTAAATCATTTCGCTTTCTGGCTTCCATATCGACAAGCTGCATGTAAGCGAGCAAGACATAAAATGTAAATACGCTCCTTCTCAGTTCCGAGTAGAATTTGCTGTCTTCTGCTTATCTGACAACTATTGACCACCAGCAGTGTGTGCGTATTTCTTAAAAATTACTGGAACGTGTAAAAACCGACTCCTTTGTTTACATCATTTTCCCTAGGTGGAAGAGGGAGAATTCTCGGAAATTAAAACAAGAAAGAAGGGAAAGAAAAAAATGGTTTCCTTCTAAATACATTGTGAATATTCCTTCGCCAGTTAAAATGAGTTTCGAAAACTGATAACATTAACCGATGTAACGATCACATAAAGCGATAATTTTAATATACAAATGAATAGTGAAAATCGGGACCAAGGGATTTCGATAACAATAAGTGATTGATAATATTAATCACTATCACATTAAGCGGAGTCTTCTGTATTAACATTAAATTCTTTAATGAAAGATTAAAATAAAATCAATAGTTATCTGGACAGTTTTATGAAGAAAACAAAATAGAAAATCACTTATATTTATATATCCATATTTTCACTATATTTTTAAAATATGCTTCAACACATATTTCAGATAGTTATTAAAAAGAGAACACTAGAAATGTTTTGATTAATTTAAAATTTGTTTTATATTCTTTTTATTTTTTTTTATTCAGAAAATCCCAAACTACTTTACATAGTTTAAACTTCCTTCTCAACATAATAAAATAAACCTCGCAAAATAGTTTCAATCTTTAGAATGTTTTTACTGATTATCAAAGGGAGAATAACATTTAAGCTATTGGTGTATACTTCTAGATAATTTGTATGAGGAAGTAAATTACTTGATAAAATAAGAAGATAGATTCTCCTTAACAATGGGTATAGTAAATATTTTGTTCTTTATAAGAAAAATTCAAAGGATCGTTGAAAAAATTTTCTTTGCTTTTCATTATCCAGGAATTACTTTTTATTTTCGAGAATTTTTCTAATTCTTTAATTCGATAATTTTGTTTTTGTGATAAAGACTTTGTTAACAACTTTTTATTTTTTATACATAAGATAACATACTGCGTATGTAATGAGGAAAATTTGAGATTTAATAAAATTGAAAATATAAAAGGTTTTTTTTTTAAACCCTAAGATTTAGTATCATAAGGTATGCTGTAATTTGTAACAGTGCAGAGTACTCTTTCGATATTTTATTTCTTGTTTTATGTTGATTTATGATGCGCACAGTGGTTTATTACTTTGTATCCTATAAATTTCGCAATTTTTAATTCCAAAAATTTGTTATTAAATTTTTAGTTAAACATTTCACTTTTGTTAAGTATAATAAATCATAATATTTACTTTTGTAACTCTAGCATCCTATGTATTATTTTATTAAAAATTAAAGCAAGAACTGCATCGCGTAGTTTTCCATGTTCGAAACTGGTCATTATCCTGAGTTTATTAATGCAATAAATGAAAATTCGATAAGCAACTCTGAAAATGGATTTCAGAAAATCTACTTAAAATCCGTTTTGAACTAAAATCCTCTGGTCCTAACTTGGGACGCCGAACTACGACCGAATGGTCAGGGCACTGATCTTCGGAACCGGAGTTCGTGGGTTCGAATCCCACTGTGGCATGGATGTTCGTAGCCGTTTGGAATCGGCTTTAAGCAGTAGGTAAAGGTCTCATTAGCTTTCGTGTCTCAATAGGTAGACCGTAGTGCTCCAAACCAAACCAAACCTAACTTGGGACCATGGACTACGCTGCCAACCTCCGTTTTCTAGACCAGAGGCCTAAGGGTGGGAAGCATACGTCCCGATTAGGTGGTGAATCTTATATGAAACGCCATTCTTTAGTTTCCAAGAATGATTGGTCCTCAGTTTGTCTACCCTCTTAAGGTATGGAAGGCTGAGTCATCCTTCCCCAGCCCGAGGATCCAGGCTTGGTCCTGCGTCTTGGGAGAGAGAAGCGCTACCTGAAAACCACTGGGCATTAAATCTATTTTGAAGCTTTGAAATTTTTGAAAAAGTGCGATACAGTTGCAGGTGATTTCTTTGAACGGTTTATGAACATATTTTATGATGAGTTTCTGTTGGTTGAATATATGATAACATCGTCTACAGTTTTGATACCATCTCAAAGACATTTTGCAATATAGACCTCATTGAAGAGAAGAATATCAGTGTCTACTTTAAATTCACCTTGGGCATTAATTAATAGAAATATTAAATTAAATCTCCAAAGAACTAATGTATTTCTCCTTTAAAGTGTATTACTAATGTCGGTTATATGGCAAATTCAAAGGAAGACGTTTAAGGAGTTAAACTTTTAAGGAGTTAGAGTAAAATTACGGACATAATCGTAAAAACCTATCATTATTTCCTGACTTATTTTTAAAATACCTATTTTAAAAAATTTAACTGTTTTTTCGAAGGATAATATAAATGTATATTTTTAAAACTTTTAATTAAGACATACTGAAATTGTCTTTCACAATTCCGTTAACTCCTCTATTAGGTAAATTTTTGCGTAGTTGAATAGTTTAGAATTTTCTCTCTCAAACTAAGTAATCAAAACAAAGTTTATATTTCTATAGTGTTTTATGTTTCTTATGACTTAATTTGACTTTAACATTTGATAATATCGTGAATTTCGCCCCATTCAAGTCCAATCAAAATAACGAACTTTAATCTAAAAATATCAATACCTATCTTTGGTCAGATATTTCAGCTTGTAATAAATATTAAAATGATGCCTTTTGATTGAAGATATCATTGTGCAAACGTAATAAATGTCACAATGATTGAAGACATCACTGTGACAAATGCAACTATTATTTTTTTTTAAATAATAAAAATTTTAAATCATTAAAGGGGAATAAATTGGGAATAACTAAAATTACTTTCAATTGGAATGATTGTATTGATTTAAGAAAAATAATAGTATTTTACTATGAGTTATTTTTTTTATTTGAACTTAATATAGTACCTAAATTAACCACTATACTAAATCACTTACAGTGCAATAAACATTTTTGCCTCTTCTGCTCTTTTTAGTACCATATTCGCAAATCCGGTTAAACTCATCACGTAGAATTAAGCAGTCAATGAAAGTAAGGTAGAGGAAAATATATTATCCTAAATAAATGTGCACAAGGACAAAGATCGAGAAGTTAGTTACATAGCAATTACTAATCTAGAAATGCAGCCACTTACATTATAAGACATTAGTATAATTTATTTAGAATATTTTGTCACAAAAACTGGTTTTTAAATTAGAGACACGTGCAAAGTAATAAGTAAGAATAATTTGCAATTTAGACAAGAGTGAAGTACAGTGATCCCTCGTTTTTCGCGGTTAATGGGGACCAGAACCTTCCGCTGAAGCTGAAAATACGCGAAGTAGGATTTGCTCCTAGGAATTTTCGTGTATGCGGGTACTCGAATGTTTTAAATATGTAAGCAGTATTTATACTTTACACATTTAAGACAAAATTTGCAACAGTATACGTATTTACTTAAACGTGTCAGTGCTAATTAATAAGGATAATTACAAATATTATAAAATAATAAACATTAATCAACATTGCTTTCTGAGAGAGGCGAAGAGTCTTGTGTTGGTGGCGGAGGAGAGGCTGTCACTTGACTCGTATAAGTTTTAGGCTCACTCGGAGACTCTTCTGCTGGAGATGATGACGGTAGAGCCAGGGGGGCTTTACCTTGGAGAGAAACACAGTTTGGGTAGTTGTCTTTCCCTTTAAAATTACCTTGTACAAGGACATAACCCCGTCAATGTGATTGCTGATCTCGACAGCTCGAACCATATTGTCGTCAATGTCTTGTGAAAATTCTTGCCATGTTGCCCAATTGTTGCAGATTCTCCAGGGTAAGGCCACGCTTTTCAGTTGGTTCTTCATCTTCCTCTTCTTTTTCTTCCTCACTTGCAGACTTTGTCATCTCAAGAGCCCGGGGAATGTACTATGAGTCAACTCATCTCTTTGTTTAACATGCAGGGATCCTTCTCTCTCTAGCATCAACAGGAAACAACGCTCCTTTCCTCAACGTGGCTGTCGACATGGTTGTATTTTTTAATTCTTATTTTTTAAGGAACATTTTTGAAAAACCTACGAAGCACTGAAGCCGCAAAACATGAAGCGCGAAGTGGTAAGGGAACACTGTACATTGTTTTCTTACAGTATTTTATTTATTTTCTTTGTAAAAATGTTTCCTTGAAATTACCCAGAAGAAATATGATAAATACTCCATTACTATATCATTTCTATAACTTTTGAAACTAGTTTTCTAAATATCATCTAAAAATTAGGTTTGAGAAATAAGAAATAAGTGCAATTTCATTCAGATGCATATTAATTTCTTTATATAGAATACAGTTACCTATAATACAATTCTGAGTTAACCCTCCGAGTGGTACACACCGAGGAAAAAGTCTCCAAAAATACGCTAAAGTTTCATTGTGTCAGTGACCAAAGTGTTCTATGATTTTTTACTTCACCCTTTGTCAACTAGATTGGAATAAGGGAAACCCCACCCTCGTTACTGTCCCTTTACTTCCGGTTTTAAATAGATATATAAATAGACATTATATATTGTTAATTTTTAATACACATAAAGCTCGTCAAGTCTCGAAGATCATCCCATAAGAAATAATGGGTTCTAAAAGTACAAATAAAAATATTCTTTAAGAGAATGATTTTTATCTTTTTTACGAAAGTCATCCAAGCTATTTAAGTGGTGCAATTAGAGATACATCAGTTACCGCAAACGAAATACTTTGAAATAGAGTTTTACAAAGCCATGAAAAACTATCAGCGTCTTTGTGCCTCAGAGAGTAGGTGTGCAGTTCCTAAACAATCGACCTGACTCTCCTATTTCAAAACTCCATAGGGGAAAACATTGGCAGAAATGGACATTACATCCATTTTCGGAACGTTTTGGATATCGAAAGTTGTACGTAACAACCGCTTTGAAGACATCATCGGTTTGGCGGAATTGTACGTGCGAACCACTTAGAGGGTTAATATATAGGGCAAATTCTAACTTTTCTATGACATTATTTTATTCTTCATTTATCACCTTATTCTCCGTATTTTCAATTTTTAGCTGTTTTTATTGCAACTGTTCTCTATAGAATATTCAAGATTAGATTTAAAGTAATGTATTGGTTTACCATATTATCGTGCAGTTTTTAACTATGATAATTTCTCCATAACCTGTTTCAAAGTAACAAAAAAAAGTAAATATGTAACAATTCTCTTCTGAACTGTAACAAATCTATAATACAGGTTTTTATCCTTGTTATATTTTCTAAACCATCCAGATAAATGTAAGCCTTACGTCTAATAAGCGAACAAAAGCATCTGTAAGTTTAACGTAATTAAAAATGTATTTAAAATGCCCGATGAAATACCTCGGATTATTTGAAATAATTAACTGACAATTTAAATTTTATAAATGATTGTAATACCTTTTGAATATTTCTCCTGGGTAAACATTTTAAAATTATACTCCAAGGATAAAGATGAAATGAAATAAAAAGCTTATAAAATGGAATTTATGAGATTAAAAATGCAGCACGTATAGAACAAAAGAGAAAACAGTTTAATTTCTTTATTCTCACTGGAAGAGATGATTGTATTAGTATTTTTCTCGTAACAAGTGTTGAATAAATTTAACGATTTTGAAAAATAATTCATTAATGATTTTTAAGTAGATGACTTTAAGTGAAATAAGAAATTATGTCATTAAATTAGTTAAATTTAAATAGTTAATAACGTATTACAAAACTTTTTTCAAGCATTGGATTATATTATTCATACCTTTATTTTTATTACTCTACAATATAAATTAATATAATTAATCTATAATAATATTAAATCATTTTACTGCGTTTCGATATACAGAGTACTAAGAATTTAAAGATTATATCTTAAATTTTTTTAATTTGTCTGCTAATGCTTATATGGAGTAAAGAAGATTTCAACATTCGTAAAAGATATATTTCAACAATTGTACTAAGAAAAGAAAAGCATCCGTGCAATTCACATTATACGAATTAGACACAAATGTCTGTACACAATTGTAAATGTTCAATAGGCTCATTGAAATGGATTAGTGGTGCCTTATTTATGTAAATAAATAAGGATATTCACAGAAAATTAACGAGACTTACTGCTCAATCCGGTTTCGAAACGTACATCCATGCAAAAGGGGGATTCAAACCCACAAATTTCCTCACTGATACACAGGACCCTAACTTTTCTTGCATACTACAGAAGCAACTACAGAGGTAAACTATACTGATATGTATAAAAATGTAATAATTGATGCGGTTTAATAGGGAAAAAAAGCTATATCATAATTCCTATGCAAAAATATATTCCGTAAAATCATTTTCCCTTTTACGTAAAAAAAATCTAAAACATTTAATAAATGAATCTGTAGTAATCTTAAGTTTTATATCCCATGCGACTAAAATTTGCTACATAGTTTTGTAAGTTCTTGTATAACGGATAAGAAAGTGTCAAGCAAAAGTGAAGAAAAGCATGGTATTCCTATGAAGGCATGAGAACGACACAAGAGAGTAATAAAACACCGGGAAGACAAATAAGGAAGATAAATTGTCGACTGAATGAATAATTGAGAGTGAGGTAGTCGGAGTAGTTTTCTCAAAACAGTTGCAGAGTGAAAAAGAATCTTGCTTTGCTTTTATTAAGTGTTAAAAGTAATTTTAATTTTAAGCAAGCTATTATTCTTTTAAAACTGTAACATGCACTGTAAAGCAATGTAGAAACCATATTTTGTTAAAATATGTATAGTATGGGTTAAAAACTGAATTTTGCACTGATAAGTAAAGTAGACGCGATTATAATGTATAGCAATGAAAATTATTTTTAAGAACTGAATAAATAACTTATTTCGCACAAGTGAAAGTATGACCTTAGGATTTTTTCTAAGATGTATCTTAAGGAGACTAAGATATATCTTAAGGGGACATAGTACACATAGTACCTTTAAAAAATAAAATCTTTAATAAAAGAGCTTATTGTGTTGCAAAATGTTCAACTCTTTTAAGAATAGTTATTTCGCAAATTTATCAATAATAGTCAAACTTTTAAATTTTATTTGGTTTTCTCATTTCTAGAGTATATTTTTAAATGTGAAAAAATATACATGAAATGAAAAAAGTGAAATTTAATTACCGTTAAGATAATATATGAAATATCTACACTGGTGTGCAAAAGTTAAGCAACAGGTGGGTTTTTTTGCTATACCTCCACTAGAACATATCTGAGAGACATGAAATTCAGAAATGAGGGAGATTATTATGTACATAAAGTATGACGAAAGCAATGGCGCTGATAAAGGAATACAATGCATACGGTATGGAATCAAACAAAAACAAGCTTTAATGAACGCATAGTATTGTGACTCATGATTGTCTATCCAAGAGGAACATCAACAAGTAGATGTTCCTTTGTATGGGATATGCCCTCCCCTAACTAATCCTCCGGAGAACACCCAACAACTCAAAGAGATGCTGATTGAGGAATGGACACTCCTACCGCAAGAAATGTTGGACCAGCTAGATCTGAGTATGCGAGACGGTCCGAAGCAGCCATTGCAGTTAGAGGAGGGCATATTGCATATTAAGGAACATCTGATTGTTGTGCTTTCTCTTGGATAGACAATCATGAGTCACGATACTATGCGTTCAATAAACTTTGTTTATGTTTGATTACATACCGTATGCAATGTATTCCTTTTCCTCGCCGATACTTTCGTCATCCTTTACGTACATAATACTCTCCCTTATTTCTGAATTTCATGTCTCACAGATTATTTCTCGTGGAGTTATAGCAAAAAATCCACCTGTTGCTTAAGGTTTGCATACCAGCGTATATTCAAAACTAATCCTTTTATAGAATTCAAAACAAATATATGTTTCAAAATACATAAAAAAAACAAATATAATTTTGTAAACCTAAAAACTTAAAATATTCAGAAATTTCAAATTTAAGAAACATAAAATTGATAATACCAAAATGTTACAATGTTTGTCAAATTATTTTTAAAATTATACCTCGAGATAACTCTAGTATATATGCTACAGTTAACTCGAGTTATTATTAGATGAACACTTTAAGATTGTTGATAGGAGAGAATGATATACTTTCCGGGATAAGAATAATGGATTTAAATTAACGTAATTAATGTTTATAGTTAACAAACCACTATTTAACATGTATTTAAAAATAAATCATATTGAATGGATCACATAATAAAAAATGATATACTAAGATTTAAATAGGATTACATTTGTAATAAAAATCTCATCAAAAATTGCTTCACTCAAAGGATAGTTTCCTATGTAGACTTATTTTTCAGTGACTCCACGACACTTTTTATTAATTTTTGTACAATTCGTGCAGCTATTATATCCTAAGATTTAATTAATGCTTCACAAAATACTGAATTTTAGTTCTTTAATTAAATAAATCTTTAGGAAATATTTCTTTGGATTTAATAGACAGGGAAAGTAATCTAAGTGTATTGAAAAAAGTACTATGAAAAGATTAATAAATATTATTTATTTTTTTAGATTACTTCCATCAGAGCATTATACGTCTTCTACAGGGAATCAATACTTTCCTCTCAGTAGATGTTCGAATTATAGCCGGTCATTTTTTCTTTAGGAAACATTTCTATCAATATACAGTGTAAGAAAAGGAACATTTTTGATTGAATGATCTGCTTAAATAGTATTACGACGGATAAATACTTTATAAGAGGAGTATTTGAAGTAGACTACAAACAAGCAAGCCCTTTTATATGCATATTTTGAATTTATACCTTCTTACACATGATAGAAGTAATATTGCCCAACATAAATATAAAAAGAAAAATCTTACGGCTTTGAGTTTTTATCAATACAAACATAGGCACAATATATATATATATATATATATATATATATATATATATATATATATATATATATATATATATATATATATATATATATATGTATGTATGTGTGTGTAGTTATTTCACTTTAATTTTTCCTTAAAAAATCTAAAATCTCCTCTCTCCCATTCTAATTCCTTAAAATCTTTTTCCAGTCTCTAAATGTGCCGAACGATGGCCGAATGGTAGAGCGCTGCTCTTCGGAACCGGAGTTCGTGGGTTCGAATCCCGCTGATGGCATGGATGTTGGTAGCCGTTCGGAATCGGCTTTAAACTGTAGGTCCCGGTCTCATTATCCCTCGTGTACAAAACAGTAGACCGTAGCGCTCCAAACCAAACCAAACCAAACCAGTCTCTAAATGTCTTAATAAAAGGAGTGTCCCCAACTTAAAATTCTTTCGATACATTTCCCAAAGCTATCTGTTCTATAGATGTAAATGTCATGTCTATTTAACACGCTTTCCAGCTGTCGCCGGCAAATGGTTCTGCGCTTTTCCCAGTCTTAACAGTTTAATTGTCCGTTGAGAAAATTATTTCTGCATTCACTCTTGGTTGAACCCCAGAAAGAGTTTTATGTCTTTCTCTTGTCTGTCGTTGACTAGTAAAGATGTTCTTTTTTAGCAGCTCTAATATAAAGTTTTTATTAGACTTGTCCCGTTCTCTTCATTGTGGGCCGACTGCATCTTGATTACCGCAAGTTGCATAGTTTTCTTCTTGCCCAGTAGCCCGGACAAGTAAAAAGAATATGGGCTACATAAATATTGTGACTAAGGGAAATAATTTCTACATTATATATATTTGAAGTATAGTCGATAATTTAGGGGACTGACTTCCCCTCTTATGCCGACGTATGTACAAAATGAAGTAATGATGTGGTTTTACAATCTGTCTCTCTAAGTATTAGTCAGATGTCACAAGACGTTTTGTAAAAGTACTGAGGTAGCATTTTTATTATAACTATTAGCTGTAATCATGTGAAGAAGGTGTAGGAAGCTTTACTGAAACAAGTGTATAGAAACGAAGCAATATACAAATAGGACAGATTGTTGAAAGATGAAAAAGATACTATTATATTCTACAGCTTTAATTAAATGGACCTTCTACTACAATAAAGACTAACTATTCTATATGTGCTTATTCTAAATTTTATAACTAGTAGATAAATATGTGTAATATGAAAAAGAAATTTTACACCCAAATTCTTCAACAATTTTAATAATTGGATATCTTCGGGAGATATCTAATTCATGGTAACTGGTAGCGTTTATGATTCTGAAACTGTCCCATTTAATGAATGCTTACATTTAATGAATGTTTGAAACCAAAAATTGCACTTATTTTCCTATTTTAATTTTTTTTGAGCAGATGTAACGAAGTCGAAATGTTTCGCATGAGTAATCAGGATAAATATATTACCCATAGTGTTATTAAGAGTATTGATAGAAAGGCAGTTACAGGATAATTTCTTTTATGTTACACAATTATATGCAAA
This sequence comes from Pardosa pseudoannulata, assembly GCA_032207245.1. Lineage (NCBI taxonomy): Eukaryota > Metazoa > Arthropoda > Arachnida > Araneae > Lycosidae > Pardosa > Pardosa pseudoannulata. The sequence continues at coordinate 26,496,974 of CM063503.1, read as the reverse complement.
GAATATGCTGAATATATTATTTTAAATGATTTGTTTTAATATTTCTAAAATGCTTCATTCGACATTATTAACGGGATTGCTTATATAAAATGAAATTAAAATAAATTACTTATACTACTTATTTCGAGTTTTCGTTTTTTTAATATATCTATTAAGTAGCGAGATGTATCTAAATGACGCCATTGGCATCATTTTGACACATTTATTTAAGTCAGCTTTTCTTTTGTAGCTACCTAACATTAGAAAGCTGACTTAAATAAAATATTTCTTGGTAACTTGGGATTCGCTAACAGGTCTTACACGAATTTGAAGGACATTATTTGAATTTTGACAGAAATGTGTTGTTATTTAGGTTTAGGAGCGTCAAAATATCAATAAGATAATTGGAATTTTTAAATTAATTAATTGAATTATCATTATATATATATATATATATATATATATATATATATATATATATATATATATATATATATATATATATATATATATATATATATATATATATATATATATATATATATATATATATATATATATATATATATATTATATATATATATATATATATATATATATATATATATATATATATATATATATATATATATATATGTATGTATATTTGTGTTGTATATCATGTAGTGTTAATTATAAATGTAGGTAGTTATCAAAATGTGTTTTCTCCATAACAGGATGGATGCACGCTTCGAAGATATCTTCTCAAGCGTTATATCTCCTTCCAACTATCAAGCATGCATCTGTAGCTGTCGTAGTAAACTCAACTGAGTTATGGATTTTTTTAGTTGAATGTTAATCAAGAAAGGAAATATCACTGAAGTAATGTATAGAGAAATTTTAACAACTCAGATTAATCCTATTATGCAAAATTCGTTTCCTGCATAAAATAGAAATTTTAGCCAGGTAATTCTTGAAATTATTCAGCAAGGTAATTACGGCTTTTATCAAATTATAATTTAATACACACCAGGATGACGTAAAATATCTACCTTGGCTTGAAACATTACCCCACTTAAATATAATATAACCGTTTTCATTGATTTTAGAGAGTTCAATCTGGAACCGACCTCTTCCTCCAGTATCTCTCCCAAAACTTTTGCAATATCTTTATGAAGAATAGTACCACACTGCTTTTAATACTATTTACCACATATGTTCTCACGTGAATCTATGCGTTATGACATATGAAAGACGACCTTACAATCTAGTAGCAAAGGTTTTTTTTTATAAATCAGGCTTGTTTACACAATTTTGATAACCATCTGTGTTTAATATATTGACTGATATTTTTATATATTTTATGATTATATTAAATTCAAAATAAAATAATGAAATCAGAATTAAATTGATCATAGGGAAGAAGCCGCGAATGGAATCAACATATCATGAATATTTGCATTCACACACACAAAATAAAAGTAACAACAAATGTTTACAATGTATCCAAAATACTAATATATTTTAAATTCATTAGTATCAGAACTCAAAATTCTGACGGTTGCACCAATATAAAACATTTTTTATGGTCAACAGCAGATTCATCATTCACACATTTTCTTCGTTATTCAAATAAGATTTTATTTCTTAATATTACACTGTTGTGGGTAGAGCTCTAAAGTACTGCTCTCTGTAGGAGGCCCTAACTATTAATATTCATTCATTAATATCGTCGAAGCATATATATTCGTATTAGGACATATCCTTACATAGGTATTTCGTTTTAAACTGAAATAATTCGTTATACAAATAATTCTATTCTGCATACCATCTATCTATACATACCATGAAGTAATAAACAATAAAATTTCAAAATTATTCTCTACATTTTCAAGATCAGTAATTTTGTTATACAAAAATATATATTAGAGCATTCAGTTGTTTTAAAACCATTACTCCAAATGCATATGAATAAGCTGATATGTTTGATTCGCATTGTTGCATATTGGTATCAATAATGGACGCTATAATGATATTTGTTTCAGCTAGTTTTTATTATAATTCTAATTAATAATAATAATACAAGAATTCAATATGGTACGATTAATCGATTTTTATCTAAACCGTAGAATGCCAATACACATTGTATTAGCATTTTTCTTTAAAAATGTATACATTCAAATCAAAAGAGCATGGTTTATAATTCATCATTAAAAAACTAAGAAATACAAAAATTTAACTATCTACGGCTAATCGCTTTTGAATTACTGCCCAAATCGTTAATAAATGTTTTATAAACGTTTTTCGTTATATAGACCTCAGATTATAATTAGAAAAGGAGAAATTCAACTAAATGTCATCATAATCTTAAATATAAGTTTTCGACTTTCTACGATTAATCTTTTTTCAATTGATCCTCTTAGCGTAATTACTAGTTATACTGAAATTTATCTTTATAGAGTTCTGATTACAGTCAAAAAGAGCATGCAGAAATACGTCTTATATTAGTCCTCAACAAAATATTTCAACTTATTAAGACTGAATGTTTTCTGTTATGCTAACACAAAAAACAAATTCAATATAATGTATTTTATAGCACATTGTATTGACATATTTCGTCATATATAATTCAGAATATAAAAGCCAATAGCATGTTAGAAGAAACTGCTTACAGATTGTAATTGAAAGAAGAGGAGCACAACACAATATACCTTATAGCAAATTATTGTGGTGCTAATATCAACATTTCAGTATTTTACGGCTGGCCGTTTGTAAATTATTCTCTCAGAAATAAAATTTCAATGAAACGCATTATTCTATGTTACACTGGCAATCTAAAAACAAGAAGCATGTTTGGTGAAATTTTAGTTATAGATACAGGATATCAAACTTCGACAGCTAACAGGTTTTTATTTATTTATTTGTAACTCATACATATATACGTACGTACGTACATACGTGTATACATAAGTACATACATATATACGTACTTATAGACGTACAGACATAAAAAGAAAACTAGTCATAACTAGATTAGAAATAGTCAAAATCGATTTTGAAAGTTTCGAAATTAATTTTTCTTACACACACTGCAACACACAAACAAACGCAACATTTAAAATGTTCAAAATTCAATCATTTATACCCAAAATAAATATTTTCGTTAATAGTTGAGGTCTGAAATTTATCATGATTATAAAATACTCCCTTCTTCTTTATAAACACAATATAAACTAGAAATAATAAGAAGGGTGGTGAGGGTTTGAGATATTTGTCATTTCTTTGAACAGTTGAGGCTGACTATGTTTAGGGTTTTATGACTCAAAGTTTCCCTCATAAATATTACATGTGAAAATCTGATAAAGTTTTCTATTACTAATGATTAAAAATCCTCAGATATTTATAGAATCGATAGTTATAAAAGGGTGCTAAATGCAACAAAAAAGGGAATTGACACTAGAATTTCAAGTATTTATTCTAATGTGATACTAGGCGGGATATTCTGCTTTCACAGAAAGTCCTTGGACGAATGGTACAACCACTTTTAATCTTCTGCCTTTCAGCGTCTGGGAAATTCTTTCTTTCACATAAATGTCTTTTGAGTTCTCCAAACACATAAAATTCACAGGAGAGATGTCGGGACAGTAAGGATGCTTGCACCACATCGTTACTATGGGAAAAAACATGTAATATTTCCTATAAATATTAGACATTTGTCTGTAAATGCTCGTTCCTTCGCACTCTTCTGCTGAAATGAATTGCACTGTACATCGTTGTTTCTCTTTAAATGCTTCCATTTCAAAATGTGAACATAAAATGCATTTTGGAATGCAATTTTATATTATTTTCAGACTTTTAAATTTATTCTGACTTCAAATCTAAACAAAAACCCATTTAAGCGTATCACGCTATATGTCTGCATTTATTTGACTCACTTTATGTATAGTAAAAAGCGAAAAGTAATGGTCTAATAGGGAGTGCGTACAGAATTTAATTTAGGAATCTTGTTGATCTAGTTTATTTTTATGAAAAATTTTGAAGTTTCTTAAAAAATTCTTTTTTTTTAGATATAAGTACCTTTTACACTCAAGAACCAAAACATTATGACCACCCCTACATTTTGCAATGAACTCTCCTGAATGACGTGGAAGGCTCGTGATCAGGTGGAAGTTGTATTTAACTGCTGCTGGAGAATCATTTTTTCACTTACTTCTGTGTGTGATGAGAAAGGCTGCGGATCTAAGCGATTTTGATAGAGGGCAGATTGTAATGGCTCGAGGGCTCGGAACAAGTATTTTCGAATCTGCACGACTCGTAGCTTGTTCGAGATCTACAGTTGTTAGTACTTATGCATGGTGGATGAAACCAGCAGTATACGACATGGTGTTGGACGTCCACGCGTTATCAAAAAGGTCGTCGGATACTGTCTCGCATGGTAAAGCAAAACCGAAGCCAGACAGTGTCTCAGCTGACAACCCAATACAATGCAGGGTCAAGTAGATTAGTATCGGAGCACACTGTTCAGCGGTCACTGTTGGATATGGGACTACGCAGCAAACATCCCACTCTTTTGCCTTTGATGACCAAGCTTCATCGCCAACTGCGCCTACGTTGGGCCCTTGAACATCGCGACTGGTCCATGGATCAGTGGGAGAGATGAATCCTGTACAGTTGAATCACGGTTTGTCATTGATCAAGCCGATGGCCGCGTTAAGATACGCCGTCTTCCAGGCGAGGAGTTGCTCCCTCAATGTGCAGTAGGTCATACACAGGCCGGTGGGGGCGGTATTATGCTTTAGGGGATGTTCTCTTGGACAGCTATGCTACCCATGGTTGTGATAGAGCAGACCATGAATGCTGCAGGGTATCTGAACATCACTATGGATCAGTTGCACCCTTACATGGCCTCTGTTTTTCCATTTTTCATTGGAATGTTCCAACAGGACGACGCGTAACCATTGCTTAAATATCTCGTACAATATGTCTCCGGACATCTACCAAAGACTTGTGGCATCCATGCTAAGACGGGTTGAGGCTGTGTTGCGTGCCAAAGGTGGGTTAACTAGTTATTGACAGGTGGTCATAAAGTTTCTACTCTTGAGTGTATATGTATTTTATGAAACATCAAAATTTCCTCTTTAATAAAATATACCTTCAAATTTTAAATACTTTTAGTAAAACTTAAGTTTTCCAGACTTATAAATTACAAATAATGGAATATATTTAATTTCCAATATGTATCATACCAGTAATTAAAATCTTACTCTCTCGGTGTATTAATTCTCCACTGTCAAGGAGTGTTTTAGAATATTGAAAATTTAACGTAGTATTTCTTTGAGAGGAATGAAATTGATTTTCATAAACTTTATAAAAAAAAACAGAATTTTTTTTGGTAAATATACCAGAAAATTCCGAACTCTAGAACCCATGCAACTAAGATCCATTTCTAAAATATTGCATGCAGCAAAGTTTGAAATAAATTCTGATCACGAGCGGCACGTAATCGTTTCATCGTTTCAGATATTTTTCTTTAAATCTCCATCTGAAATCGGTGAATAACTTTCCGTTTTGCAAATCAATGCTTGTGAATTCGAGGAAAAAAATAAGGTTGTGATTATCTGCCTGACCACAAAAAGAAAGCTTCCTTTTTCTCAAAATTAATCTCTTACCATTTTGAATAGTGCTTTCTTGAATTTCTTTCAATAGTTTTTTTGCTATTGACTCAAAGATTTTTTGTAGTAAAAGAGTTTTAATGCTTGAATATTTAGAAAATATAATGAAATACAAGATTTTGCTAGATTAAATGGATAGATTGGAAAATCTGAGACTATCAGTCGATACTTTTAAGACATATTAAAAAAATCAGATTAAATATTCTGCGGTAAGTTTTTTTTATGAAAAACTTATTTCTTTCAGATTAACAGTCATTCTTTAGGCAACTACACTACTCGTGAAGTACTTGAACTTTAAAAGAGTAGCGTATGTCAAAGAAAATTATTAGCTGCTTAATATATTGAAAATATGGAATATATATATATATATATATATATATATATATATATATATATATATATATATATATATATATATATATATATATATATATATATATATATATATATATATATATATATATATATATATATATATATATATATATATATATATATATATATATATATATATATATATATATAATATATATATTATATAATATATATATATATATATATATATTATATATATATACACTACTCGTAAAGTACTTGAACTTTAAAAGAGTAGAGTATATCAAAGAAAAAATATTAGATGCTTAATATACTTATTGATTACTCTGATATAAACACAGATCTTTAAAGTAATCCCAAATCAAAGATTTCTCTGTATTACACTTTCCTTTTGATTTCAGAAAAACAGGCAAAGCAGTAACCACGTAAAATAATGAATAAAAACCATTTTTTTTTTATTCCAATTTATACATAAAAAAGATAAATTGGAGACTTTAAGTGCATAAGTAAGAAATAATTTAGTTTACGTTTGACAATATTATATTTAGTCTTTCCAGAAAAAGAAGTTTAGAATGCCATACAAATAAAAGAAATTTTAAGCACAACTCCATCAAAAATAGTGTTAGAAACGTATTGTAATATTTTACAGATAATTTTAGAGCGACTTCTTTATATAAGGATTATAGTTTAGAGAGAATAAATTAGCTATTTTTATAATTTGACAATAGACCTTAGTGCTCAAAATATTTCTTATTCTTTAAAATGTTCTTAGATATATAATCAAACAAAAAAGGAAAAATTAAACAATGTCAAATAATATAGATATAGATATCTTAAATTCCTTAACATTCCTTAACGTAATTAAACGACATTATTTCTAAATGGACCCTATTTAGTTCCTACGGGTAATTCTTTATTATCTGATAAAATTATATATACACTTGAAATTCACTTTAATACAGTACACTACAAAATAAATATTTTTTATAAGCTAATACAACTCAATATATTGGCAAATTTATATTAACTGTATCTAAATTTAATAATAAATAATAATATAAAACATTTGAAAAAAAGAATTACATTATTTCTAAATGGACACTATTTAATTCTTAAGAGTAATTATTTATTATCTGATAAAATTATATATACACTTGAAATTCACTTTAATACAGTGTATTACAAAATAAATATTTTTTGTAAGCTAATACAGCAACTGAATATATTGGCAAATTTATATTAAATATATCTAAATTTAATAGTAAATAATAGTATAAAAAATTTGAAAAAAAAAATAGAATTACTTAAGATTTTTTTTAATTTGAGGACTATTTTGTGTATATTTTTAACACATATTTTATTATTTGTTAGCACAATAAAGAATTAATAGTTCAGTAATATTAGGAATAAATAATGTTAAGATGTCTTAATTACTTTCAAAGGATTTGAAGATCACAGTAATATACGTGTCATAATATACAATTTCACAATATCTTGAGTGTAAATAAACATCCTAATCTCTCTGACGATAACTATTCTATTTCCCCTTTCAAAAGCTAGACAACATCTTTTTTTCTCTTTGCACATATATCAGGATATTTTCTTCGTTTACTTTCCTGGGAAAGGAAACTAACCAACAAGCGGAAGAAATTTAGTTCATGCAAACATGGGCTAAAAAGGAAAAGAGAGGATACATTATTTAAGGAAAAGACAAGGCTTTAATTATTGTACAACAGTTGCTTTAAGACTATCTTACATTAATCTTTGAAAAATCTTAATTTACAAAGTAAATTGAGCTTGTAAAAGACTATTGAAAGTTACGTCTGATAAAGTGCTCTGATTTCAAACTCACGCATAAGTATGTGCCTAATTATTTTTACTAGATAAATTAAAATTTTACACATTATCTATAAAACGTTACCTGCGAATTCATGAGTAAATAAGTGTTTATGAAATAAATAAGTCATTCAAAAGATTAGCTACCAAAAAAGATTTTCATTCCTTACCGTCGTGTTTTTATTTAGATTCTTCTCATATTCAACATGCCGAAAGATGGCCGAATGTTTAGGGTGCTGGCCTTCGGAACCGGAGTTCGTGGGTTAGAATCCCACTATGGCATGGATGTTCGTAGCCGTTCAGAATCGGCTTTAAGCAGTAGGTCCCGGTCTCATTAGACCTTGTGTTGCAAAAAGTAGACCGTAGCATTCCAAAACCAACCAACCAACCTCATATTCAACGCTGTTATAATTGAATTTTTGCAGCTGGAATACATCATTGGATAAGTCCCAAAGAAGTGTATAAACATTACACCAGAGAAGAAAATGGTATATTAGTTATAAGACATATAAGTAAAGTAGAATTTTGAAGATGCCATGATAAAAAGTTCGATAAAATTTTTAACTCTAAAATATTATAATTGTTGTTAGATATTTTAATCATTCCCTGTTACAATGAATTTTAAAGACCTAGAATTTCCCTCCGAGTAAAAAATTTCACTAGGGTGATGTGACAACATAATATCCTATTAAAAAGCTCTGTAATGCTTCAATTGATTTTAAATTATCGAATCGTTGATGGTTTTATCTAATACCACTACATGTGATTATGAGATATAAAGAAATGAAAGTTATCTATATCTAGAACAGATAATAGAGTACAGAAAACTACATGAACAATTTTTAAAAAAATAACTTGTTATTAATGTTTGTCAGTAGTACAAAAAGGTCACCATTGTGAACACTGTAATAATGTTTACGAGCATATATTATAATTCATTTGATTCTAAATTATCGAATTCGTTGATGGTTTTATCTAATACCACTACATGTGATTATGAGATATAAAGAAATGAAAGTTATCTATATCTAGAACAGATAATAGAGTACAGAAAACTATGTGAACAATTAAAATAATAACTTGTTATTAATGTTTGTCAGTAATACAAAAAGGTCACCATTGTGAACACTGTAATAATGTTTACGAGCATATATTATAATTCATTTGATTCTAAATTATCGAATTCGTTGATGGTTTTATCTAATACCACTACATGTGATTATGAGATATAAAGAAATGAAAGTTATCTATATCTAGAACAGATAATAGAGTACAGAAAACTATGTGAACAATTTTTTAAAAAAATAACTTGTTATTAGTGTTTGTCAGTAATACAAAATGTCACCATTGTGAACACTGTAATAATGTTTACGAGCATATATTATAATTTTTATTTTCGTTTTCTAGGGTAGACACCTCCCTTTGATGAGAATCATAATCGTTGAATATACCAATATAGATAGTTAACATACTAGGTTTTCCAATTGTGTGCTAAAAGATATTGGATTAAGTGTGTGTATATAAGTGCAATTTCAAAATTTTCCGAAATATTAAGAGACAGCAGAAAAATTTTGGAACTCACAAGGAATTGTGTAGATAAATGTCAATAACTGTTATGCTTGTATTCTTAGATATTTTGAATACCAGTCTAGCGGGAAAGAATCTAAAAGATTTCTATTACATTTACACCGTAATATACTGAAATTTTACCTCGGTTAGCAATATATTTCTTGTGTTCTAAAGATATTACTTTATAAAAGATTTTTACCGATTGTTGTTAACCCTCCGAGTGGAACACATCGAGGAAGAAAGTCTCCAAAAAATACGCAAAAGGTTTACTCTGTCAGTGGCCAAAGCGTTCTATGATTTTTTCCTTCACCTTTTGTCGACTAGAATGGAATACGGGAAACCCACCCTCGTTATTGTCCCTTTACTTCCGGTTATAAATAGATATATAAATAGATATTATAGATTGTTAATTTTTAATACACATAAAGCTCGTCGTCAAGTCTCGAAGATAATTCTATTAGAAATAATGGATTCTAATAGTACAAATAAAAATATTCTTTGAGAGACATATTTATATTTTTTTACGAGACTCATCCAAGATATTTAAGAGATTCAATTAGAGATAAATCTGTTACCACAAACGAAAACTTCTAAATAGAGATTTACAAAGCCATGAAAAGCTATCCTCGTCTTTGTGCATCAGGGGCTAGTGGCGCATCCCTCAATAAATGTCAGTCAAAGAGGGGTGCACTTCCTAAACAATCGACCTGACCCTCCTAAAGCAAAACTCCATGGGGAAAGCACTGGCAGAAATGTGCATTACATCCATTTACGGAGTGGTTTTGGATATCGAAAATTGAACGTTTTGAAGGCACCATCGGTTTGGAGGAATTGTACGTGCTAACCGCTTAGAGGGTTAATCACGTATCAATTCAAACAAAGACAAATATATTTCTCATTAAAGTTATATGATATATGACAATGATATTTTGTTATATGTTAGTTAATGTATAATAAATTGATGATTTCCTTGGTATAGTAAAACTGTTATTAATTTAAGCAGGTATTTCTTCTGTAACATCTCCTTTCAACTAGAAGCAATTATCACCTGCCGTATCAATAACTCTAAGTAAATAAACGTAATATATATATATTGTTATTTATAAGAAAACATTAGTATCTCTTCAAACCCAGAAGACATGAAAAATACGGAGATTTCTTATTAAAAAAATTCTTATGTTATTTATTCACAGAAATGAGTGAAGCTACCAGCTTTAGAAATACATGTTGCTCTGTAGATGAAAAAGTTATTTATAGTGCGGAAGAATAAATCTTTTTCTCATTTTCTCCATGTCACATTCATTATTACTGAATATATGTTTAATACTTTCAGCTTATGAAATGTAACTTCATAAGATGAAAGAAAGATAACTGGACTACATTTATTTATCTAAACGAACATTAATGCATCCATATAAATTATACATAATTTCAATGATTCTTGAATATTTTGAACTCCAGTTTATTTTTCTCATAGCAGAGCAGTGTTTTTTCTTTGCGAATAACTGCTTGAATGAGCACACTGTTTATTTTAATTTATTTTTTCCAGTAACTGGAAGAGGGGGGAAGGTTGGTTAGAAAAAATTGAAAATAGTGTGTGTGGGATTTTATATAATAAATAGCTTGCAAAATATTATCCATAGAGGCTTTCATTTCAAAGAAAAATGCAACAAATTCATTCAAATTAAAAATAAAAAAATTCTAATTAAAGCAACAGTCATCTTTCAAAACAATTTTTTTTTGCTTTAATCGTTTCATATGATACTACAGTAGGTTATTAACAGTGTTTTGAGGTAGAGGTTATTAAAATTCGAAAGTAAAATAATAATTATCTTATAAGTTATTGATTACATTAAAGTAATCTTTATTGAAACAGCTACATGTGCATAATGTGGCTATATATATTGATAGGATTACTTTTATGAAGGAGAAAAAATGTTTTTTAAAAGTATTTACAAAACATACTTTAAAAAGTAATAATAGTGAAAATATCCATTTACCTGTAAAAATGAAATTGCTTTTTATATAAATAGTTGTCAAATTTTACTATTTGAAACGTGTTAAATTTACAAACTTTAATTTTATTTTCTATAGCGCAAGGATTTTAGAAGTATATTACCTATGTAAAAGTTAAAATGCACGTAATTTGTGTGAAATTCTTCTAAAACGCAAATATATTTTGTTTAAAATCGTTTAAATTTATCACTGATAATAACTGCATTCTATGAACTAGTATTAATTAAGTTTAAAATATTATGAGGCATGCTGTTTCTGAATTTTATTCTTGAATAATTCTAATATTTATATATATATATATATATATATATATATATATATAAATATATATATACTATATATATATATATATATATATATATATATATATATATATATATATACATATATATATATACATATATATATATATATATATATATATATATATATATATATATATATATATACATATATATATATATATATATATATATATATATATATAATATATATATATATATATATATATATATATATATATATATATATATATATATATATATATATATATATATACATACATATATATATATACATATATATATTTATATATATATATACATATATATATATATATATATATATATATATATATATATATATATATATATATAAATATATATATATATATATATATATATATATATATATATATATATATATATATATATATATATATATATATATATATATATATATATATATATATATATATATATATATATATATATATATATATATATATATATATATATATATATATATATATATATATATATATATATATATATAAATGTATATATGTAAGGTCCAAAAAATGGGTAATTAGAAATTACGTGAGTTATAAGAGATTTTAAAAGGGGAACTCTTTTATAACAATAAAATAAAAGAAAAAGACCGAAGCTCGCGTAAGCTTTTAGTATCATCCGATCAGGCGGAAGCATTTTGAAAGTATCTGCTGAATTTGCAAACAAATAAGATGAGTCGTCGTTTGGACATGGAGCTGTCGACACCTTTTCCACGCTTAGCTCCACCACGAACAATGAAAATGGCACAAGTTTTTCTTTAAATGAAACGATGATTTAATAAACTTATTATCATCAATAAAGACTGTTTTCCGTTCACTTTAACACTGGAACACGATATATACATATACATATATATATATATATATATATATATATATATATATATATATATATATATATATATATATATATATATATATATATATATATATATATATATATATATATATATATATACTGGTGGACAAAATTAAGAGATGGAAAGCATTTTCGCACATTTCTCTAAAAATACTGCACAAAACCTAGACAGTTGACTGCCATATATGGTTGCTGTAACTCTATTGGCCCTGAGTTAAGCTTACGTATTCTTGTGGGCGTTGTTAAGCCAGCAGGATGTATAAAAGTCCGCATCGAGCTGTTGATCTCATTCCACTCTTCAACACTGTTGCAGATTTTAGTGCATTTTTTGAATAATCGTGTTGTTTCTTGCTGGTGTTTAGGTGAAATGAGTAAACATCATTGTTTAGACGAGGGTATGAGGTGGAGAATTGTGGGTAGACTGGAGGCAGGCCAGTCCCAAGATCAGGTTGCTAGGGAATTGGATATAACTCCAAGCGTCATTTCCAATTTGTGGAGTCAATTTAAATCTATTCGGACAGTATGCAGACGACCAGGACAAGGTCTCCCGAGGGCTACAATGTCCATTAATGACCGGTATTTGTTCGTTTCAGCTAAGCGCTAGAGGACGGCTACAGCCACTCAATTGTATAGGGAGCTCGCGGCTGCTACAGAAACATCAATTTCAAGTAAAACAGTTTCCAGAAGACTCCATGAAATGGGGCTGTATGCCAGGAAGACCGCTATTTGCATCCCACTCACTCCTTCCCACAAAACAGCGCTTGCAGAATGGTGCAAACAACACCAGAATTGGACACAGCTTCAATGGGCTAATGTTCTCTTCACCGATGAATCCAGATTCAGTCTACAGCCTGATTCTGGACAGTTATTGATATGGAGGGAATCTGGAACCCGATACCATCCCAGCAACATTATCGAAAGGAACCATTATGCTGGTGGTGGACTCATGGTTTTGGCAGGGATCATGCAAGATACGTGCACACCGCTTCATGTGTTTGACAAAGGTTTCGTGAATGGCCAGAGGTACAGACAAGAAGTCCTAGAGCCCTATGTGCGTCTTTTCAGGGGCGCTGTTGACCCTGAATTCATTTTTATGGACGACAATGCGCGACCACATATGGCTCTTATGGTTGATGTTTATCTGGAAAGCGAGGACATTCAACGAATGGATTGGCCAACCAAATCCCCTGACTTGAACCCTATTGAACATGCTTGGAATGCTCTTGGGAGAGCTATATCGATGCGCCAACCTCTCCCAGAACCATTCTGGAGTTAAAAATTGCTCTGGTGCAAGAATGGGAGGTTCTTTCCTAACCCCATCTTAACTCCTTTATTAACAGCATACATACTCCTTGTGCATGCTGTCCGTCTGTCAGGGGTGACCATACACCATACTAGAAGCAACACACACTGTACAAGCCTCACTTTTATTGTCATCTTTTATCCTTACGTTCAGACTACATTGGATTTATTGGCAATAAGTCTTGTCAGTTAATGGTACTTTCATTTTGTTTTGCATACTTTATTATCATGGAATAAGCTATATCCATACCAAATTTCAGTAATTTATATTCAGTATTTTTTGAGTTATTTGGGAAAATGTCTTCCATCTCTTAATTTTGTCCACCAGTGTATATATATATATATAAATGCTACATTGTGAAATATAATGTAACACTTTCGATTTTACATGTTTTTCGGAATATCTCGAAAAATTCCTGACAAATTAATGGGAAACTTAAGATCATCTTAGACATAATATATTTCAACGCAGGTTTTGTTTCGAAACAAAATGTAAAAATTCTGAAACAAATATTGTTATTAATCATTTTTTAATTCATTTTGTAAGAAGTAATGCATGAAATATATTGTAGCTCTATCATATGATTATGAATCAGATTTCAACTACCATTGTTAATTTATTAAGAAATTCGTGTATATTCATTTTTTTTGTTTGTAACAGATATTAGACGCAAAACAATGGCGATTCCTTGAAACGAAACCTTTGTGTAAAATATATATCTCCAATATGCATCTCACACCCCTAAAATTTCAGTATAATCCATGAATAATTTTTCTAGATAATCTCCAAAACATCTAAAATCAAAAGTTTTCGGTCATTTTTATTAATTTTCTTGTAAATTATAATCTATAAAATTTGTATTGTCACTGAAATACACTTCCTGTTAGATATGCAATATTTTATGCTGTCTAATAATTTATGATTTGTCAGTTATTTTATTCATTATACCTAAAAACTGGTATATATTACAAATAGGTATGATTTAAAGTACAATACACTCATGATTATTCGGCCTAGTGTGGTTGAATTGCAGGCCGAATAACAAAAAAACCAGGATAGCCCGGTGTTCTATCAACTCATTTCTGTAATAGTCTTTTTATCTAAGCTTAAAAAGAGGTTTTTACAACACAGGTGCAGCCTGTTTATTAGCAAAAAACACTTCCCAGCTTAACTTATATTTATCGCTTAAATTTCAAAGCTTTTCTCTTCCATAATTGGACCTTTTCAAGTACACTTTTTCCTCTAAAGTGTTCATGCCACAAAAGCAAAGCTTTCTCTATTTACACTATGCATGATTTCTAAACTTTTATATCACTTTACTCGTTACCACTTTTAAATTTTCGCTTGATTTTTCTTACAGGCTCTCACTCTACTTTTCCCAATTCCTAACTCTGAAGCTATACTTTTTTGTTGTTACACCGGATTCTAATTGCTGTATAACGCTTAATATTTCCTCTAATATTACTACAGCATAATTTTCGTATATCAACCTTTTGAACTCGTCACTATGGTACAGTTAATAAAAACATTAAGCAAATAACAAATTGCGAATGCTATACGTACTTTTTAATTAAAATGAGGAACGCCGAACGATGGCCGAATGGTTAGGGTGCTGGCCTTCGGATCCGGAGTTCGTGGGTTCGAATCCCACTATGGCATGGATGTTCGTAGCCGTTCGGAATCGGCGTTAAGCAGTAGGTCCCGGTCTCATTAGCCCTCGTGTTGCAAAAAGTAGACCGTAGCACTCCAAACCAAAACCAAACCAAAAAATGAGGAACAATGGCAACAATTGAAGACCATTATAAACTGATGAAAGAATGAACAATGATCAGACCACTACTCTTTACTTATCTAACTACATCTATCACAACTTGTATTTTTCACACGCCTTATATAAGGATCATAGGAGAAGCCGTCTTCCAATATATTGGTAATGTCACCAATGGGATGCATTACCTACAATAAAAGAAAACTATGCCGGATAGTAAGCAAGCAGGATAGTTGCGAACCCAACACTCGGGATTGTACAGTGGTACATTCTTTTCTATTTTCTTACTATTATTTTAACAGGAAAATTATAACTGTTTATATTAATCTATTATACTAGTTATTAAATAATTTTAAATTTCTTCACATTTTTAATTATTTCATCCATGATCTCTTATTAAAATTGAACATATTAACCATATTATAAAAGAAAAGTGCACTCTTTTAGGCAGCATGCATCAAAATCCTCTTACAAAGAATCTTATTGACGAGGAAAGACTGGGATTTAATACTCTTGAGAGAAAATCATTCATGCTTCCTGGCTATGTGGATTTAATGCATTATAAATATAGACGTATTAGATGTCTTTTGAAAGATTGTAATTATGAGGGGCACAGACTCTCGGGAGCTATTTTCTTTGAGTAAAAATCCTCTCTTTTATATAATCAGAACTGCTATTGCAGAGAGATTTATTTCAGTAATATTTTATTGCACGAAAGATTCCAAGTCAATATTTTGGTTAATATTAGATGCGAAAATATATCGTCATACGTAATTGGATTCCTAAATATTCATCATTTGATGTTTATTCAGTATAAATGATAGAAAACAATTTTTAATTAATCAAAAGTATTTATGTTTCTGATATGAAACCAACTAGGGAATATTTATTAGAGAATGGGATTGTTTCTCTCTTTACACATATAGTTAAATTTAGAACAGTAATCAACATTTTATTTAACTTTGTTTTGCATGAATATCAAAATGTAAGCATAATGAACTGATACTTATAGGAATTTAGAGTAATTCAAAGATTCTTGGTCTATTAAATATTCAGAAGTATCAATTTTTAGTTTTAAAACTTACCATATCTAAAACAGAATAAAATTCAAAGCTAATCAAATTATTTACATCATCTACCACATTATTTTATAATTCAAACGGTAAAATATATTTCACAGATATATTATTTAGTTTCTGAATATCTTGCAAACTACCTACCTGTACATAAAGTATTTTCATTATATTTTAACTTTTAATTTTGAATATCTAAGCTATGTCCACATAGTTTATTAGTCACATTATTTACAGATAAAATATTAGGGTTTGAAACGAAGTATACTCTAAACATGTAGCCTGTTTTTCGAACACAATGTCAACGATATGGCTTTTATAAACGAGGGATAATTAAACCAGTAGCTACTGCTTAAAGGCGGTCTCAAGCAGCTAAAACCTCCATATCAGAAAAAGAATTTGGAACCTCCGGACTCCGATACAGAAACACAGAAGAAGAATCACTAAAGTCATTTATTGTTTTAAAAAAATGTATATCTCTAAGGTTTGTTATAAATACCTTAAATTTGCTTATACTGACGGTCAAATGTGGCTCAGCAAGTTAAAAAACTGCTTCTGAATATGCGATTCTGTCTCTCTTACTCGTCACCTTTGAGATGAGCGTAGTTAGATTAACACAGTTTGCCGGGTTTCTTTCAAGTTTAAACCAATGAACTCGATATTCAAAACTTGTAGACTGTCTATAGATAAAATACTTTAATTACTGCGTATTAGAATTAGTCTTTAGTTCCTAGTCCCACACGTGTAGACGTTCATAGTCGGTTGATATAAGCTTTAAAATGAATTTGTAGAAAAATAGAGTAGACCTAAGCTCAGGTGAAATTCAATTAAAGCATAGAACATTTCAGAAGACAACTAACTATTCCCAACCGGTACGAATACCGGTAATGAATGTAGATAAAATAATATAGTGTAAACTCAAAGCAACAGTTAGTCATTAAATAAATTCAGGTAGAAGATGAAAAGCAAAATAAAATATACCCTAGACATTAGGAAATACTACATAAAATAATTAACGTTAACACAGTTCAGAATTCAAATGCTACACAATTCTTAATACTTCAGTAAATATATTTTAAAACACCAAAGCACGGTGAATAAATTACTAACCGGCAAAATAAATACTTTATCAGATTCGTGAAGGGAACTAAATGTTAACTAACTAAAGTGTTAAATTGGATTGGCTCTTCTCTTCATTAGTAATATGAATGTTCGCTGTTGAGGACGTTTTGTGATTTAATAAAACATCTATTCCTCTCTCCTTAAACATTTGTTAATGAATATTTAATCAATTGCATATTTACTAGAAGCTGTATTATGTTTAATTCATATATTACACTCGTATATCCATGTCTGTACCTTTAATTTTAATCTCTGTTGCAAATAGTCTTATGTAATAAAAACAAGAAATAATTAAATCTAAAATATACTTGTTTCTACTAAATTTAAAATAAATTGCCTTCGTAGGGAATTTTTAATCACCTTTCTTATCATCTTATCTTTTATATACCGACTAAATGTTTTTTTAATGATCGCTGACTTTTTCTACCCATATATAATCTAGCTTCTCAGAACTTTCTCTTTATGTAGATTGTCCTTTGTACTAAACAAATGCTGCAAAAAAATTTCTTATAAAATTTTTGATATTTCAAATATTACCGTTCCATCGATCGTGAATTATATAGATTAAGGTTCATTGAAAAATGATTGAAATTTTAAATACTAGGTTATTCGAGATAGTATTTTTATGAAATAAGTGTAGCATCAGTGTAAAAAGACTATATTAAAGCATAAATAACTGAAAAAGCATTGTTCTCCAATGTTTTGCGGCTATTCTGCTTGTGACAAACTATGCAGATAAACTAAGCTAAGAAATTGATGCCTCCAGTTTTTTCAGCTTAAGCATGAATGAAACATATAATAGAAAGCTTATGTACTTATTTGAAATGAAAAATTATTGGATATTTAAATCTTTTTAAATCAATTCTTTTGTCTATTGTTTTTAAGCTACTCCATTTGGCATATTTTCCTACGAAAGTTTTAGTAAAAAGTAAGCTAAGGTAACAGTTGACATTTTGAATTTATTCTGTTTTTGATTAAACTGCTGAAGAATTTAATACCTTTATTACATATATATAGTATATAATTTTTGTAAAATCATCTCGGATTGCATCACGTATTCTCTCAAAAAATTTTACATATCCATAATTAGGCTCAAATATTAAAACACATTTTAATAAATTTACCTTGACATGTAATATCATGGTACTTAATACTGTGGACATGTTTCCAGTATTTTTATTGCTTAATTGTTTGCAAATTTTTCATTTTAATAGTTAAAAGATATATGGAAACATAAATTAATTTGTACTGAAATAAAAATTTATAGCATGAAAATTTAGACTGCGTAGAGGGAACAAAAATATATATTTTTCTTTAACATTTATTTAAGCTTAAGAACATAGTTACTTTTTATATGAAATAACATAATTTTACAAAAAAATGCGGTCTGTTTTTAACACATTTAGTTGGCTATAACACAAAATAAAAAACAATGTTTTTTTGATATATCAGGTTCATAAATGGGCTATTTATAAAATATATACTAAGATAAAATTTTCTATAACTTAAAGAATTTACTCAAATTGTACCTAAAAGTGGAAAAAACACATTTTGAGAAAATTAGTAAAAACATATTGGGTAGAAATGTTTTATGCAATTGAATGTCGTTTAAAAACAGTTCAGATCCGTATTCACCTTTTGACATTAGTTTTGAATCTGAATAATTTTTCCGAGATGCAGTTATTGATACTTTCATTACGATTTTGAGTAGAAACACGTAATCGTTTTTAAAGAAACTTTGTGTAAAACTTTTGAAAATTTGTTTTAAAGCAATCATTAATTTTTGCTACCAAATTTTTTCCGATTTTACCAGATAGATATATTATATTAACACTGGGTTTCTAATTCTGAAGGACAGAGATCATACCGTGTATTATCATCGATTGATAGACTATAAAAATGTTTGTATTAGTTTGTATTTTCAGGGATTCTCAATCTATGATAATTTTATCTATTTTAGTATTCGTCGAGGGTCCTCAAATAGATATGATTTTACACCCTAAAGCTTTTATATCCGTTATACATTATTTTGTATTTTCAAGGACTCTCAAGATATGATAATTTTATTTATTGTAGTATTTGTCGAGGGCCCTCAAATATTTATGATTTTCCACCCAAAAGCGTTTTTATCCGTTATACATTATTTTGTATTTTCAAGGGGTCTCAAGATATGTTACTTTTATTTGTTTTAGAATTTGTTAGAAGCTTTTGACTAAATAAGATATTTCACCCAAAAGCTATTCTTACATACCTCATTTTTTCAACTCGAGAAAAAAGAAGTCACAAAATTAAAGAAAAAATAATTTTTCTCGCATTTACAACAATATAAGAGTTTTTGTTGATTGAATATCCCTTTGAATAGACATGGTCAGATTTGTCTACATTTATGAGCTTTTATTACTATAAATGTAAACAAAATAGACATGGTAGAATTATCCCCAGAATTGTCTCTTAAATTCACACAGCTATTGTTTGGACTTATGTATAAAGAAACACACAAAAATATAAACTTATAAAAGTACAATGTATATGTATCCACATGAATGTGGCAAGCCAATAATTGGTCACAGATTTGCAGCTGCTGAAAACTACATAAGACTATTTTAGTCATCACTGAGCCCCTAAAAATATATAACTCAAAGGAAGAAAAGCAGAAATACATTGTTTAAGCAATACATTGAATAATATATTAAAATATGCTTTGCTCAACTTTCAGTGTAATAAATATTTTATAATTAATGAATACTTTATATGCAATTTACCAATATTTCAAAATTGATCAGAATGAAACGTTGCATGATAACGTTTACTGTAAAAAATAAATAAATAAAATACAATACACACTATCGTTTGGTAAAAACATTACACATAGTTAAATTTTTCTATGGATATGGAGACAAAGTCATGAAATATTTTGAGATTTTCTTAAACATGGGAGAAATATGCAAAAAAAAACCCGAACACTGTAAGGAAAATTAACTCCAGTTGTTGAGTAAATAAGATGTCCATTGTTAACCTTTCTGGTTTCACTTGAATGAGGATCCTCTTTACGTTTTTAAGCTTGATATCAATAATGTTGTCTCCTCTAAACCTTCATCACTAAGTTAATTACTCCTCTTGAAATATCCTTCTAAATTATCACTTTATCTACCAACTAGTGTAATTCTATCGGGTATTTGATATTGATATTGAGCATCTCTAGATTGTAAAATAAAGTATAATTTTCAAATTTAAACATTGTAGTTTCCAATCAATGTCTTATTAATTTACTTACAAAACCAATTTTGATAATTACCGAAGCTAGAAGAGTGGTCAGATTGTTGTTTTTAACCAGTTAGTTTACAATATTTTGATGAATTACAAAATATTTCTTATGCTATTTCTATGTAGATATTTTCAAATGTCTCCATACCAACGAACATATGATTATTATGTCTATTATCAAATCTTCCTCAACTTAATCTAGTAATTTTTAACACTTTAAGGGTCATTATTATAAATTCCTTGATATTTAAAGAAATTAATTAAACGCTATCTATGGTCCTTAATAAATGGGATACATTGTAAAAAAATTCCTACAGAAAGTTAGGGTTCATTTTATTGCTTAATCACTCTCTTTGCACAACATTAAAATAACAAGATTTTAAAACATGTAATTTAATAGAGAACCAACATTTATCAGTAAAAAAGTGTAATTAAAGAGTTAAGAACATTATACAAGTGGTTTGTATAGGCACTTTTATTTTTAAGTATTAAGTTTGAAAAACCAAATTCTTCCATTACATGAAAATATCGTTTAAACTCTGTTTATTTGCTACGCTATGCCATCTGCTAATCGTAAAAAGTAATAAATAAGTAAAAAAACAAAAAGTTTACAAAAAGCAGAGGAAAAAAAATTAATAGCTGGCATATTATATATACTGTTTTTCTTTGAAAGGTTCAAGGATTTAATCCTCTTGCTTATCTCTAATTTTTATATAGACGTCGTTTAATTTTCATAAATAGGGTATTTTATTTATTTTACATGATGTTCAAACATGTTGGACTGGATCTTTTCAAATCAGAAACAAAATTAAAAACCTTCTGCTGCCATAAATGTTCACAGACATACTAATTAATGTTCAAAAATTAGGTCCTCATTTCATTGTTTTTTGTGAAGAAAAATATTAGACTATACTGCTCAAAACCAAAGCAAACCTTAACTAACATTTTCTTTTAAATATGTTATCTATAATACTAGTTCTCTTTTCTTTTAAATACATAACCATCTATATATGCGATCAGTGCATACTAACATACTTAAACACACGTCTTCGCTCCCCTCTCCCCCATATAAAGAGAAATAATAAATGAAAAGTACCGTTCTAGTCGACCTTTTCGAATCATAGCAATAACGTAGAATATTTCTGCCGGCATAAATGTTCATATCCACTCGGTTTGAGATCTAAAAATAGTTCTTGGGTTCATT
>CM063503.1:26464645-26467145 GCA_032207245.1 Pardosa pseudoannulata | reverse complement strand
CAACCAATGGTAGGACACAACTATCCGTTTAAACAGATTAATCGTTAAATGACTTTCGTGAGATCGGCCCTTAATGAGAGAGAATTGTTTGCAAGAAGACCTGCTATCTCAGTCCTACTCACCTATATACGAACAGGAAATTTCTTTTAGGAGAGTTATCTTTTCTGATCAGTCCCTAGTTATCCTAACCATGGATTCTAGCCGTACGTCCATATAGAAAGAACCAGGGTCCGGGTATCTGCTCTATAATGTCAGTCAAATTTACCCTTTATAGCGTCGGAGGTTTAATGTTTTGGTCTGGTATCATGTTGGATGGCCGCACACTATTTCATGCCTCTTTATAAAAGACACTTCAACTGTGAGGTATAAGGATAACGTCTTGAGTACTGTTTTTGCCTTTTCATAGGTACTATTGGCCATGAGATCATTTTAATTGACGATAACTCGAATCCATAAGTTAGGGTATTCACACCACGGATTGGTCAAGCAAGCATCCAGACTTTAACCCTATCTAGGATGATTCTGTGGAAGGAAAATACAACTCGCAACTTCCCTAGAGAACCATCTAGAGTCTGAACACAGAGTTGCTGATTTATTTCAAGCATAAAATACCTCTGCGAGTTGCACAAATTCCACTTTCCCTTATATTTCAGTTTGAAATTTTGAAACAGAACCCTTACTCACGCCCATTTTTAACATGTATTTCCTTTACAATTACGAATACTATATACTAAAAGGTATCTGGAAAGAAGAACAAATATGAAAGCATGAGAAAATCATTGAGTTTTTTGCATATAAGAACGTGCCTTGCAACGGAAATTGCAATATGAGATTTAGAAAATCAATCGATCGTATAATTCTAAAAAAGGAACAAAACCTCAAGCTGAAAACGAATAGTCGAATTTCAACGTGAGTATCTGAAGTTCTAAATGCATGAATTACTCCATTAGAATAGATCGTTTGTCACAGAACGCTGCTTCTTTTAGAAAATGCACAAATTTGTTCCGTTCTGTATTTCTAGGCAATCCATCATTTCTGCATATCGTTACTCAAATTTAAATAATTTCATCAAGAGCTTTTAACGTGTTAGCATGTTTATGAGTGTTTAGAGAATAATAATTTTGACATGCAAATGCATCTCTTTTACTTTCAAGCATAATGGATAATCATGGACAAATAACTAAAAGCGTGGATTTAAAAGCAATTCAGGACTTGTTTTAACCGTACGTAGAGATTTGTTTCGAAAATTAGATTAACTATTTTTTTTTTTAATTTTTCTAGTTTTGTTTGAAAACTAATCACTTTCTCTCAAATAAATTTTATATTTTTATAAATAAGTTGATCTTATTTAGTGATATGTATATGTATGTGAAACCATGACAAGGTCATATAGTGGAAATAGACTTACTAGAGATTTTACTTCCATATTTTATACGTTTATATGTGAGCCTATGTATAGAAAGATAACTGAACTCTCCAACAAAAAGTTTTACACAAGCAGGTTAGTTTTATGATGATATTTATATAATTTGTTTTGATGGTATTTGGATGGTTTCCTAAAATTTTACAAACACTCTACATGTTTAAATTACTTATTCTTCTTCCCTATGGATGCTTCCTTTCGACAGCCGATGAACTTGTTAACGGAGAGATTGGGCATAATGAAGGGTTCTTATGAAAAGTAAAAATAGGATATTACCAAGAGTTTTAACAGATACAAAGAAAATATGCCATGATTGAGAAGAGATATAACAATTTTATTGAATTACTGTTTAACAGGAAAAGCTTCTATTATACATGTTTACAAGAATTTGCTGTTCGACTCGAAATGTGAATGTGCTGAAGGTGGTTGATCTTAAAAAACCTTTGTTTTAAACAATAACAAGTAAAAACTGTAATTACAAAATAAAATAGCTTTTAAATATAACTAGCGATCAGCATAAATATACTAAACATTGTATATCAACGGGAAAATACTGGAACCTCTGGGCTAGAATACTGAAAGAAAATAACCAGACTGGACAGCAGATGGACTCAAGATGTTAGAGATGACAGGTGAATCTGCAAAGCACAAAGCACAAATATAAACTGCTGATACACTAAAATAATTTCAATATATTGCCCAAATACCAGTCACAACATGCTCACTCCGATAACCAAATCTATCCCAAGCAGTACACCTATATATCTGAAGAGACTAAACGAAGAATTTACCTCTACGATTGCAGTTGGTAGATGAAGAGAATAAAAGTTGTTATTCATCATAGTACTTTTACTCCACTCTAGAGAGACGATCAAGCTCCAGACCTGACGATGGTTCTGGATAGCCTAGAATGTCATGACAACCAACATTCGCTCACCACTTTGAAGACTTAGTATACGACTCGAAACGTGAAGTTATTAAAATATGCTGATTGAATTTAAGAAGCATTGCATAAATATAACAAGAAAAAATAATAAATAGTTTATAAGCATAGAAAGGCAACTATAAAGTATAAAT
>CM063503.1:26444645-26459645 GCA_032207245.1 Pardosa pseudoannulata | reverse complement strand
TACCTTATATTTTAAAAATTTCCATTGAAAATTCCAAACGGATGGTGTGGTGTTAATCAATTCTAAATCAATTTATTAAATTTCGGTTTTTAAATTGTGTTTTGTAAACCTTTGGAATTTGCTTCATGTGTAGGTTCAGATAGAGCCATTTATAAAGGTAAAGGAGCGTGAGAAAGTACGCTGGAGGCTGGATTCTCCCCGATACCACTCAAAAAATATTTTGAACTCCTTAAATCGATTACGATTTAAATTGGTTTGGTTTGTAGCGCTACGGTCTACTTTTTGCAACACAAGGACTAATGAGAACGGGACCTACTGCTTAAAGACGATTCCGAACGGCTACGAACATCCATGCCACTGTGGGATTCGAACCCACGAACTCCGGTTCCGAAGGCCAGCACCTTAACCATTCGGCCATCGTTCGGCATGATTTAAAATTGTTGCGTAGATTGGTGGAAATATTAATAAACATTATTAAATGCAGTTAACAGATTTTTTATTTTGCATGATTTAATACCTTATATTTTAAAAATTTCCATTGAAAATTCCAAACGGATGGTGTGGTGTTAATCAATTCTAAATCAATTTATTAAATTTCGGTTTTTAAATTGTGTTTTGTAAACCTTTGGAATTTGCTTCATGTGTAGGTTCAGATAGAGCCATTTATAAAGGTAAAGGAGCGTGAGATAGTACGCTGGCAATTGGATTCTCCATGATACCACTCAAAAATATTTTAAATTCCTTAAATCTATAAATCAATCAATCAATCCTTAATTATAAATCAATTTATTAAAATTTCAGTTTTTAAATTGTGTTTTGTAAACCTTTGGAATTTGTTTCATGTGTAGGTTCAGGTAGAACCATTTATAAAGGTAAAGGAGCGTGAGAAAGTACGCTGGAGGCTGGATTCTCCCCGATACCACTCAAAAATATTTTGAATTCTTTAAATCTATAAATCAATCAATCAATCCTTAATTATAAATCAATTTATTAAAATTTCAGTTTTTAAATTGTGTTTTGTAAACCTTTGGAATTTGTTTCATGTGTAGGTTCAGATAGAGCCATTTATAAAGGTAAAGGAGCGTGAGAAAGTACGCTGGAGGCTGGATTCTCCCCGATACCACTCAAAAATATTTTGAATTCTTTAAATCTATAAATCAATCAATCAATCCTTAATTATAAATCAATTTATTAAAATTTCAGTTTTTAAATTGTGTTTTGTAAACCTTTGGAATTTGTTTCATGTGTAGGTTCAGATAGAACCATTTATAAAGTAAAGGAGCGTGAGAAGTACGATGGAGGCTGGATTCTCCCTGATACCACTCAAAAATATTTATTCTTAAATCTTAAATCAATCAATCAAATTAATTAATCAATATAAAATTTCGGTAAATTGTGTGTAAACCTTTATTGTTTCATATGTAGGTTCAGATAGAAAATATAAATAAGGAGCGTGAGAAAGTATATTGGATTCTCATGATAAATAAAAATATTTTAAATTCCTTAAATCTATTATGATTTAAATTGTTGTGTAGATTGGTGGAAAGATTAGTAAACTCCATACTCTAAAATATAACCACCTGTTACTAATATAATGTTATTCCCAGCCATATATTAGTAGCATTGGCCACAATCCAGAATGATTCAAGAGCGGAATGAACAGCGGAGATGGAAATTTACTGTGTGAAAAGACGGGATAATATTATATGGTAAAAATTTACATTACAGTAAATATATAAATAGTTACAGTAAATATATAAATAGAAAATATTCATAATTTGTATTTTTCTTATAAACCAACATATACTATTTTGTTGGCTTCGAAATTACATATATAAGTACTTAGTGAGTATGAAATTGAAAAATAAATAATTTTGGAATATGAAATCATAGGGCTGTACGGGCAGGCAATGACCAAAGAATGGCCCCGGGTTCCTGATTAGTTACTAATCGTGAATTACTTATGAGAAATTGATAACTGCTTAAATATGTGATTGGAACAGTGAAAGGTTCAACATTTTCAAAGTTATATTTTCAAAGAAGCTCTCTGTTTTTAAAAGAACTGAAACGAATAAAAGTAAAAATTAACTTTAACATCCACTTGTTTTTTAGTTACATTATTCTCTTTCCTTTTACAAAGTATTAGTTATTTTATAACGAAAACTTCATTGCATAATACCATTTTACATTTTACATCCAAATCCTATACAAGAAGATGATAAAATATTTATGCTAAATGCTCCCCACTATTGCCAAAGATTTGATCTGTTCAACAGTTTAAAATCTAGTAAATATTACATAAATTTATCTGTCAAAACATTTATTTATCTCGAAAAGAGTTCTAAGCATATACTGAATATAAAATAAAAATCTTTTACAGCAAATAACGGATGACATTTTTCTTTAGAAATAAATTATAAGGTCAATATCACTCCATCTTTCCAAAAATGCTTTTAAAACAAAATTTAGGTTTAAATCCCTTACGCCCATATACATTCATGGAGTTAAAATAATCCCAAGCTAGAGAAATCCTTTTTATGAAATATAAAAATTTGATATCATATTTTTTATTAATGCCCATAAATCCCCTTTTCTTTTCTTATTGAGATAAATATGTAGTTTTATGTTTTTAGAAATTTAACTGAGAGTCTATTTAACCACATAAATGTCTTTTCCTATTTTTTTTCATCATTCTATTTTTTACTATAAAAAAATCATAAAAATCCTTAAAAGCATTGAAAATAATCTCTTAGAATTTTTTATTTGTTTGAACATATTCTACTTTAGGTATTAATTATTACAAAAGTTTTATTGCTAGAATTTTTTAAAAGATCAACGTTCAAAGCAATGTAAGTAGTGTAAACACACATTAAAAAAAAAAAAAAGAAATATGGCTTTATTAAATTTTTCGACATCTTAAAGAATATTTTTTATTTTCAATAATAAATTAAAATATTTTCAGATAATGAAAAATGTTAGAACTAATTAATTTCACATCGACTTACCATTTTCACGGCATTCCTTTTTTTCAGCATTTCAATTAGGTTTTGTAAAGTTATTAATGGTAAAGATAATAACATAACATCTTATGAAACTTTTATAAAAGCTTGATAAATTGTATGGAATATTTTACATAATTTTATTTAGATAGTATTTTGGTAGATATAGTTTTAGCTGACAGCTTAAAAAGTCCAAATCTTTCAGCTATTTATAAATTAGAAAATAATGCAATAGTTTAATGCAAAAATATAAGCGTTTTACTCTTAAGAATTTTTCAATTAGTTTTTTTTTCTATAAATGTTTTTTAAGAAACATGAAGTTAATTTTTTTACATGAAAAGTACATCGGAAGAATTATTCTAAATTTACATCTACTTAAATTTTTCAATTTTTTGAGAACATGTTGGGATATTTTTAAGATATTAGTGTAAGTATAATGTTGTGTTTTTTTTTTCATTATGTAAGTTGGCTAAAGAAATGATTTTTTTCATTTTGGATTATAATTTGCATTTTGTGATCGTATTGTAGAATCTCCAGGTAAGAATTCTACTGACTGAAAAATTTTATTTTACATAAAATACTACATACTACTGGTTTGGAGAGTTTTCTTATTATTTGAAATAAGAACACTCAATTTTCTATAATTAAAATATTTACTAAAATGAGAATTATGAATTCAATGCTACCCGTTTAAATTCTTTATTAGAAAATAATGAAATATTCAAATCATGATAATAAATAGTTATGGAAATTAGAAAAAAAAGCCACATGTAATATTAATATTAAATGAATAATATTGCAGGTACTAACAAGGGATTATAGCATTGGCCATTTTGCTCGTCCTATAATTACCAGTATATGACAAGAGTCACATATGAAGTGATGGTATTTCATTGTTTCATTAACAAATTCATAAATCTATCTACTAGATATAATATATTATAAATATCAGTAGAGCCATTCTTCCCAAGGACTTCTATTAGATTAAGGGCAGAAAAATAAAATATTTTTCAAACCCATATGTTTCATAAGGCTCTATTCAGTTTTAATTAAGGACAGTATCAGATATTTACTCTAAGTCGTTATTTATTGTATGACGTTCGAAAGGGAAATTTATTAGTTTTCATGCCATTACATTATAAGTTTTTCTTCCCTCAACTGTTAATTACCAACTTGTCTACAAACAAATCTTTGTAATCTAAAATAGATGTAATAATGAGATAAAAGATAATGAGAGTAGAACATTTCATTGAATAGAAATATTAATAAATGAGATTTATGTAATATACTATTTTAAATACGTTACCTATCATATCTGTAAAACAGAATTAACCATTAGTGAGAAAATGTTACACATTATATTCGTGTTAATTTTTATCCAAACTGTAATATTGCTTTGCTGAGATAGTTCATACTTCATTTCTTATTCGGGATTCCAGAATTTTGTATAATATGAATAAAAAACGAAAAGAACATGATTGTTGTTATTATTTAATAAATACGGTAGCGTAGATATGATCATTAGATGAATGAAAAAAATAGATAAAATAACGGCTTTTAAGTTCACTTTTATTCTACCGTACAATACTCTTTTCGGGTATATTCCATGCGTATGTGTATTACTTTTTTCTTTTCCTATATCTAATTGATATATATTCTAAACGCAGAGGATATAATTATACGAATTGCCATTTTTATTCTTCAGAATTCATGAGAAATTTTCCGATTCAAAATAACAAATACATTGTGTTAATATATCCTGCATTATTTCTTACGACTTGAACGTCTAGAAATACAAATGTAATACGTTTAGGAATCAATTCAAAAATTCTTTTTTTTTATCTGTCATTTAACAGTTATTTTTCTTATTATATTTCTATTACATATAAGCTCAAACAGGGGTAAAAACTTCACATCTCTTTTTCTACAGTATATATTTTTTAAATTTAGGTAGATTAAAGTTATGCTTAGCGACAGTCTATTTCATTTATATTTCAGTTGAAATTAACAGAATTTAACAAAAAGGAGCTCCTATTACACATTACTGATAAAACAAGCAGTTAAAACAAGAACGTATTCTTTAATTTTAGATAGATTAGTGTTATCCTTAGTGACAGTCTTTTGCATTTATACTTAAGTTGAGATTAACAGAATTCAATAAAAAGGAGCTCGTATTAAAGATTGCTGATAAAACAAGCAGTTAAAACAAGCACGTATTCTTTAAATTCAGATAGATTAGTGTTATCCTTAGTGACAGTCTATTGCATTTAAATTTCAGTTGAAATTAACAGAATTCAATTAAAAGGAGCTCGTATTACAGATTACT
Organism: Pardosa pseudoannulata; assembly: GCA_032207245.1. Classification (NCBI taxonomy): domain Eukaryota; kingdom Metazoa; phylum Arthropoda; class Arachnida; order Araneae; family Lycosidae; genus Pardosa; species Pardosa pseudoannulata. Next base: position 26,454,320 of record CM063503.1, on the reverse strand, counting down.
GATTAAACAAGCAGTTAAAACAAGCACGTAATCTTTAATTTTAGAGAGATTAAAGTTATGCTTAGTGACAGTCTATTGCATTTATATTTCAGTTGTAATTAACATAATTCAATAAAATGGAGCTCGTATTACAGCATACTGATAAAACAAGCAATTCAATATTTCTCAATCTTACTGACAGAAAATGTTTTAATTAAATGATTCTGCTTGAATGCTTTTCAGTTACTATCTCTTTAAAAAGGAGCACTACTTCAAAAACAAGAAAGGGCAAAACTTAGCATTATTGCTAACTTAGCCCAGGCAATGAAATTTAAGTTGCTCTTTCAGTTTAGTAGAACTTTAAAAATGTCTGACATTATAAAACCTATTCACGATTAATGGAAGTTACAATTTAAAGAGCATTCTCATTTAAAGAGCAAATCTCAAAGCAAATCATTAAAACTGTCGCTTTTTTAAATGTTTGCTCAGTTAATTAAATTTATTATTTATTCGAAATTATTTCCATGCCCATTCACAAACTTGAAGATTTCACTGAATCCCAATATCTGAATGAAAATAAAAACTTTTAAACAACAGAGGAAATGAAACAATTGAAATCCCCTTTTATAAGCATCGAATTGATAAAAAAAAACTTGGAGACATTATTTAAAAATTGGGCTTTCATTATTATGTTATAGCCATATTAAAAATCGTAATACCTTCCATTGAAATAAATACAATTGTTACTTCAAGAAAAATTCAATTAAATGTCAAATGCCAAAAGTATTTAATTTATTTAACAAGATATATATTACTTTTTTCCTTGGCTAGAAATATCATGTGTTCAATGGAATGGTAAAAATAATATGAACATTTTTACATGCTCTCTGTAATTTAAGTTATTCGTTTACGAAAGAATAAAATTTCATTCAAACAGAAAATAGTTTTATTTGAGGAAGATTAAATTCTTCGACGTTCAAGAAATGAACCACAAAATGATATTAGATTTTTTTCTTCTTTTTAGTACTTGATGATTTTTCTTCTCGGGTGTTGAATCTCGCGTGATTGCTTCTTATGCATTTTATTTTCTGGAAATGAAATTAAATCACAGAGATGGGTCTTGTAGAAGATAAAAAAGGATTTTTATTAGTTACTATATGAAGTAGATACCTGGATGGAGTATTTATTTATTATCTATAGTCAGAAAGTGTGTTAAAAGCATCATCATAAAGAACAATTAACGCATGAATACGTAATAATCTTAGGCGTTTATTATGTGAATTTATTATGAATCTATTATGTAAATATTTAACTGTTTCTTAATCATAGAAAATCTTTACTCTTTCTATCTTAAATAGGGTATGGTACATTTCACATACATCTCAAATGCAGATCTGATTTTACTAATTGTTTTTTTTTATTTCTAATTGCATAAATCTCACTTTCCATAAATCCTTAACGATCGCATAATTTTATTTAAAAAAATGACATAAAATTATGTGTATGTATAGGATATGTATTCAGTTTTAACTTAAATATTAATTATTTAATATAATTAATATTTTATTATAGCCAACATATTATGACTAAATGTTCGTTTTTCAGCAAATACAAAAAGTTTAAAAATAAATGTTTTAAGCATTGAGAGAGAATTTTATTACACTTAACATATTGTATGAGGGACACCTACTATTACGTTTTCTGACGATTGATACTTGAGCGTGGGTCATGTACTAGTACGGGATAGTATAACAACATGGATTGTTTGTGTGTACCAAAATAACGGTATATACAAGGAAACGAAACCGAATGTTCTTGTCTAATAGGTAGTGTTGTAATGTACATACAACCTATACACCAGTGTTCGTTACAAGGGGGAAACACAGAATGAATATACTTTATATTGAGATTCAGACATATTTTCTATACATTTATTTACAAATAGATCCTTGGTTATCATAATCATCAATTATTTATATCTTCTATTTACACTATAATTATCACACATCTCTTTATAAGGAATTATTATTATTAACAGAGGCCTAAGTTAAATGTAAATATTATTTTATAAATTACCTCCATTAAAGTCATAGGGGAGCAAGCATGGGTTTTCCTCACAGGCGCACGGGACGAGTTGGTGATGGTGGATCACCACCGGGACGCATCCCGTTGACACCATCACCAACGGGATCCCTGTCCCACTTTTCTCAACTCCCCACTTCAACTCCTCTCCTTAACTTCATTTGCAAACTCCTCACCTCGGTCCCAACGCCCCTTTTTTCTTCTTATCCAATCCCTTGTCTTCGGGAAATTTTCCCACATCTCATGCCCTTCGGGAGTGCAGGTGGGCTCATTAAAGTAGCCCCTTTGTGCAATCTGACATTACTTTTTAGCCCCTGCTCCCATAACTCACGGTTACAGCTCTGTGCGAGCTTGACCGTTACGCTGCCATTCCGTGATCTATACCTTCTCTGCAGGGGTCCCTAAACTTGACGTGAACAATTGGAGTCCTAAATTCCTCTAGGAAAATCCTCCCACAGCTGTGCATGCACGTGCAGATCACCATGGGAAAGTACCTCGGTACAGGTAGATTCTTGAAAAAATTAGACAAATGAAAACTATTTTTTACATCAATCGATGGGAAACTACAGAACGAGAAGGTTGATAAAAAATATCAATTTAGGTTTAAAACTAACTCTTTATTTATTATAAAATTAACTATATATATATTTATTTGCGAAAATATTATATATATATTATATATATATATATATATATATATATATATATATATATATATATATATATATATATATATATATATATATATATATATATATATATATATATATATATATATATATATATATATATATATATATATATATATATATATATATATATATATATATATTTGCATTTATATATATTTGTTAGTCTATTTATATATTTGCTTATATATTTCGATATAAAATATTGAAAGTTGGTTAAAAATCATATAATTTTCGATTTACTGAGATTTAACTGAATAACTAAATTTACGCTCAAAACGTCCGCTCCCTGTACAATTCCGCTGCTAATTGTACCCGCACACAATGTGTTAAGTAAAATATAAATAAATATTAGTAGGATTTTCTTGTGTGACACATTTCAAAACACGATATGAAAAGTCCAACATCACAATCTGTACAGTTGTACCGAGTTTCTTCCCTGCATCTCTTATTGTTTTCGTCTCTTCTGAATAAAAAAATTCCATTCTATTAATGGTTGCTGCATCATATCAGTGAAAAGTATCTGAATATTAAAATGCCTTTCAATCAAACGGTTGGGCTTAGTATCTACGCTTTGTCAGACTCTTTTTGCAACAGTGTCTTATATGTTGTTTTTCATAAATAAAGTACTACTTCAAAGTAGTTCGATGTAACAAACTTTAAATAATCGGATACTGTCATCAGGTGTATGGACTGAGAAATAAACATGATTTCGGTCATGAAAAATAGATGTTTTAATAATTTTAGAGAGTTACTTTTGAACACTCATGTCCAAAAATATCACAGGGGTGAGAAGGAATGGGGTTTTAATGGCCATATAAAAATGTATTAACAAAATTCAAAATATAATTAAAATCAGTTAAATTTAGACTCAGATTTGACACAAGAAATTTAAAAATTACTTACGGTGTGTTGATGGCGTTTTGATGTTTCCTCTAGTTTTATAATAAAGAAGCGTATTTCATGACAATATCCTTTATTAGTTCATCATATGTACGTATTCAATGGGCTCATTTATGTAGCTGGACATAATTAATTCCAGCTTTGTATATGAACTAGAACTGAAACTGGAACTGGTCCATCAAAAGAATGAATAATTAAGGAATTCGACACATTTCCTTTATTTATATATATATATATATATATATAGATAGATAGATAGATAGATATGTGTGTATGTGTGTGTGTGTGTGTGGTGTGTGTGTGTGTGTGTGTGCGTGTGTGTGTGTGCATGTGTGTAAATGTATATATATATTATATATATATATATATAGAATATATATATATATAATATATATATATATATATTATATATATATATTTATATATATATATATATATATATATATATATATATATATATATATATATATATATATATACATATATATATATATATTATATATACATATATATATATATATATATATATATATATATTTATATATGTGTGTGTGTGTGTGTGTGTATATAACAGGTAAATTTATTCTTAGCTGAGAAATGAGATAAAGGCCGTAATTGCCAGGGCTTACTGGGCAACGCAACTTTATTTCAGCCATGGTTTTGGAAGTAACAAGCTCAGACATCAAGATCAGGCAAAAATTTTAATAAACATCCTTTACTTTCTAAGTCGGATAACTGACCGATATATCTTAACAGGTAATACACAGATGATTTGTGAAAAGCAGTTGTAATTAGGGTTGAAATCACGTGGGTTCACATGAGGCTGTGACTGAAGACAGCGGATTTTTAGTGGCATCTTAGAACAGTCGTGCCAAAAACGTCATAAGGATTGTTGAGATCGGTAGCCTTTTTTTCTGGGTGAATCGATAGATTGGTTAAAAAAAGTGTAAAAAGGCACTGTATGTATAAATCATTAGTTCAGCTTTTAGTTTTAAGAAATGTGGAAATAATAAAATCTCAAAGATTCATATCCTTGAATTATTTTAGGTATCTCGAATTGTTAAGTTTAAGAAAAGTAGAGCATAATTTGGGAGAATGTTGAAGAACATTTTAATAATTTAAGGAATTTAAGGAATTATTTTTAAGGAAATAATTTTTGATCTATTGCTAATATATGATTTTAGGAGTTTATCGTATTTACCAATGAATAAATGAAAAATGAAAAATCTATTCACTTTGTTATTTGATGAATTTGTTTATTTATTTTAGAGATTTACATAATACGCAACAAGAAATTATTTTAAAGGAAATTTATTTTCTTTTCCCTTTAACAGCAATTTATTTCACTTTGGAATAGAGGAGAAATGAAAAATTTGCTACGAAATGAAACAAACAGATATTCAATATCGAAAGAGAAGAGCGTTAAACCATTTTTAGAAGATGAAAAGCAGAATGAAACAGTTAAAACAAGAAACAAAAAAATAGTTTCAAGCATATAAAATGCCATTTCATTTCGCTGTTGTATTGAAAAATGTTTCTATCTAGGAGATATGTAAAGAAGTGTGTATAAAAAAAAGCAATATAATCTAATACACATCTTTTTTTTACTGAAAACGATTAATATTTGATATTTTATGATAACTTCTCATAAAATGTGCTGTGGTGTAGTATATTGCTGTTGTTATTTCAGAGTCATTAAAAACCCAAGTTTGCTTTATATCGTCTTTAATTATAGTATAATACCACTGATCTATATTACAATGTTCAAATATAGAACAAATGACAAGGAAATATGCAAAAAATATATATAAAAAATTAAAAAGTAAAAGAAGAAATCCACGGCTATGCCTAAAACAATTGCTGCCAATGTCTAAGAGAATGCTGCATTCTTTTCCTTCCTTCTTTCTACTCAGGCAACCCTATACTTTTTCCATTATCCTGTGCTGATGTGTTCGTTGTTCCATTGTCCTTTTTACCATGCATCTTTTCCTATCTCTGACCAGAAGGACCGTGACTCCAAAGATGGTCCTGAATAGCCTCCTGGAGACCAATCACAATTCTCCAAAACTTGGTGAAGTTTAAGTGCAATTATTTTCACTGGCCACACCACACGCTTACAGGAGTAGCGAAAACAACTTGGGTATTTAACCCACAACATGTGTTTGAAGAGAGCAAATCATTTTCGCAAACCTTATGTCAAACATAGCTGCACTCTCACAAAATACATGTTAAAAATTAACGAATTTCATATAAAACACTAAAAGTGAGGATTAAATATGTATTCTTTGATTATTCCAATGTGTTTCGGGTTCATTTAATGAATATTCTATATTTATTATGAGATTAAAAAACATTTCCATAGTGACTATATTATTGTAATGCATTTTAAGAAGTAGTTGCTTTAAGTAACGGATGTATATTTAATTAATGTGCGAAATTCATTATTTTTCATTAATTCATTGACTAAATTAAATTTCTGAAATTCGATCTTACTGTTATTTTTACATTCTTTTATGCATTATTTGCAGTAAAATCAATTGTTGCTGTTAGACTGCCCGTCAACTCCAACAGAACTGAAATGAAAGTAAACTAAGTACAGTATTTTAAAGAAAAGCTTAACATTGTTATCAAGAAGAAATAATACTGTTATAGAGTTTAAGAAACGCTTGCTTTAAGGAATCACCTCTAAACCTTCAAAAATTCATTTTTTTTTTATTTTTACATTTTAAAAATATTTGAACTCCTCTGAATCGTTTAAAATAAATCCCATTGTTATAATTAAATTTGAAAACATAACACTTTTTTTCCAATGTAGCTGAGAATACAAGCACATACCATATGCCAATACAAAGCTGCTAAGCAGTTACACATTTAGCACCGCCCGGGGGTGCTCCTCGGGTGGTGCTAAATGTGTTGCTTAAGGTATGCTATTGAAGCGAGTAATATTATCCCCGCTGGGTCCTCGCGATTTAGAAGCAGAGACCAAGCAGAAGGCTTGGCCTAAAACCCCCAGAGTTTTCCTTTGAGAACTTGGAAGACATTGTGGCCATGAACATATTTTACTTACCCAGTCACCTTTAACGAACAAGGCGGATCTTAGGTCTTTTCATTAAATCATTTATCAAATTAAATTTTGGAAATTTAAACTTACTTTTACTTTTTCATTTTGTTATGTATATGATGCTGTGAAATCAGTTGTTTTTGACAAACTATATTTTTAGTCTATCAAAAAAGAAATAAAATACAAATTACTGTGTACATTATTTTAAAGTCAGTCCTAAAGTACTCATCGCGAAGGAAGATATATGTTGTATATTAACCCATTAATGTCCGAGTCATTTGTACCTAATATATTTGTTGAATATCTGAAATCAAAGCTAATATGAGTTGCACATAGTAAAACTAATTTGAAGTATAAGCAATAATGAATATTGCACCTTATAATCGTAAGTAATCAGCTGCCATTTTAAACATCAAACGATGTTATTTATTTTAAAAAAGTAGAACTTCATTATGGGAGATTTATTTGGTATCTCGTTTAAACACATCAATATAAAGTGAATCTTCACAATATGTAAACCAATTTCTCACAAATTGAGTTGACGCACTGTCGTGTAGCTCTCGTATAAAATTAGATATTCTCCTATGATCAAATTTATAGTGGTTGTTTATTTCTTTTAGTCACAAAGACTAAATATTATTTGGGTTGCGTTGTGTAGTTACTTTAAGTTTAAATTCAACCACAGGCTCTGAGAGACTACAGACATAAAATAAAAAACGACTGAAACTAAGAACGACTGAAAACAGCAATAAAGTAGAAATAAATCAATTTATTACAAGTATATATATATATATATATATATATATATATATATATATATATATATATATATATATATATATATATATATACGTTATTAATATACAAGATTCAGATTAAGTTTCATAAGATTTACTTTTAATATAATCAAAATAGGTGCCACGCCAATTAAGATATGATAATAATACTTTCCTATCAATTAGCTAATTCTATGTATATAGGAGAGAGGACCCAATCTCAGTTTCAAATATGTATAATAATACGTACCTTTGTGGATTCTTTGGGTGTGCCATGACTGTACTCGTGGGAGCTCTTGTCGATACCTTTCGATTGATGTGATGATAATGTGGACTCCGTATCACCACTGGTATGAGGCCTTCTAATATAACTCGGGGTGATACTGAAAAGCGGATAAGCTGGAAACTTCTGGTCGTTGAGAGATGCCGAGGTGTTCCTTCGGCCCAACACCTTTGATTCCCGCACTCTGTCCGCGAGTCCTGAATACTTGCTGTCTAACCCTCGACCTCCTAAATTTGACTTCAACTCGACTCGACTCCTCGAACACAGCCAGTCGGACTTGTCTCCTCGAATCGACTGCTCTGCTCCCTCCGATACCACTCCACTCTCGAACCTCTCCCTCCTCTTTCTAGACTTTTCTTTTTCTATATCAATTTCATCTTTGTCCCCTCTTCCTTCTCTTCGTCCAATCGGGAGAGTTGTAAAAAAATTATTGGTCTTCCCCGCCTTGAGACCGCCAACTTGGAAAACCCTTGCGCCTTCAAATTGGGCACTAAGCCTTAGGGACTCATAAATAACTCCACAAAGATACATTCTTATTTAGTGTCATGTACAGAGAGGGGATTCTAATCTGGGACTGGGATCAGAACCCCGCCCGAGACTACCACAGAAGACGAAAAAAAAAAGCATTGAAATAATTTTATGGTCCTCTTTCCTTTACAAAAGATGTGATGAGGTCAGATTTAGATCCCAAGCATTTAACTTCTCGAATGATCAGTAATATAATTAATCAATTATATTACTGATCTAAATCGCCTCATCACACGCACCTGCCAGAAATTTTGTGTGCGAGTCTCGAGAAATAGTAAAATGTCGATCCAAAGGACAAAAAATTATAAATAAATACTAGGAGATACTATATAATAAATACTAGGAGATAATTTTGGAAGATAGTATTATCATTTACCTTTTCCAAAAGCGGAAAGCTTAAACATTCTACAAACACTTTTTAACTGTCCCTAGAGAGAGACGCTACACTTAAATGGGTTAAAATTATTTGTTATATGCTAAGAACGATTAATCTTGCTCTTGCACAATAATTTTCCATATTGTTCCAGAGCATTATGGCTTATGTCTTATGTTTTCGGTGCATTGCAGCCCATATCACAGTGTTTTCACAAACTTTCTACAAGATGGGTTATTTGCACAACTTTTAGAACTTTACCACAATTGAATTCGTAAAATTTCTAAGGCTTTTCGTGTGCTTTAAATATAATTTTTACGTTTTATTTTTAAGAAAAATGAAAAAGCAAAATCTTTATATTAAACATTACTGATTGAGTAAAATAACAGATTTTTAAAGTAAATTGCTCTTTGTATTAAATTTAGGGCTAGATGGTTATTTTTACCACAAGAGGTAGTACAAAGTAAGACCTTTCCCGATATTAATGCATTAAATTCAGTAAAGAGAAGGTGGAGTTTGAATAAAGGGTGAAATGGTAACATTTGCTTTACAATTAAAATCTGTTGCCTACATTTTCATGCATTATGTTGTTTTTAATTATAAGTATTTCGATGATAAAATGCTGGCGAATCGTCAAATGGTCAGGACATTGATTTTCGGTTAACGGAGTTTAAGGTTTTGAATCTCATAGTTGCCATGGAGATTTGCAACTGTTCAGAATCAGCTTTAAATAATAGGTCCCAGTCTAATTTTAAACTTTCAAATAGTGTCATGTTTTGAAAAAGGTCTCTGCAATTTAATCTTTTCCATTTTTTTAAAATTTTTGTTAATTTGTAGGCTTTTATTAATTTTTAGAATCCCTTTCAGAATTTGGAGAAAATTTAGAAAACTAGACATAAAAGCAGATGGCAAACATTACTAACAAGCTTAAAGTGTTTAAATAATTTTAATTTTTTAAATGGATCAAATATATTACATGAGGTATTTCTGTTGTATTGCAA
>CM063503.1:26437145-26439645 GCA_032207245.1 Pardosa pseudoannulata | reverse complement strand
GAATATGACTCAGTCGTGCTTGGTTTGACCAAGTGGCATAAGAAACTACAAGAACAACACTTAAAAAAAAGCTTAATTACTAAATGTAATTTCTTAATTCAAAATATCTTTAAATCACGATATAAAGCTAGTAATATATATCGTAAAGTAACATTTTAACCCATATTGTACCACACCAACTAAATATTTCTGAAAATTTTTAAAACTTTATCCATAACATTAATATGGTGTAACTAAGCATATAAAACCAAAATTTTAAAAATAAATTTTATTTTTTTAAGTAATTAGCTGTACTATAATTAGGCCAACGGTCCAATACACTACTAAAATTTAACAAGTACCACTTACATTGCATTAGGCTGATTCATAGGTGAAATTTGGGAAAACATTTAAAGCAAAGTTCAACATTACATTTTAAGCACACTGTTGTTGCTTTTCTTTTGCAGTTCTTGAACTGGCATTTTTGATAAGGGGTAATAGAAAAAGGATATCCGTTGTAGGATGCTAATACCCAAAATTTATATCCAAATTTTATAGGTTTATTTTTCATGAACATCTTGCAACTGTGCCTTCCAAAATATTTTACCATACTTTCATCGATGGTGAGATTTTCAGAAAATATACCAAATTGCTTCAAGGTTATTCTGATTTTGTCATAAAAAGGTCGAATTCTACAATAACGATCTTGCGGATCAATTGAAGAATCATCGTTAAAATGGATAAAGTTTTTGGTGTCGTAATACCGTTTTCTGGACCTAGCGTTACTCACTAATGTAGTGCCAATGTCTGTAATACTACAAGTAACCTCCACTATGTTTAAAAAAATAATAATGAATATAAAATTAAAGATTAAAAAATGACAGTTTTTAAGGGGTTGCTAAAAATATATTTTACAATACAATATATTTTAATTTCTCAGTTTTTTTTGTTACTGTGATAAAATGTGTCTATTTTAAAGGTCTTAAAATAAAATCCACTCAGAAAATGTTTATAACTTTATTATTAAATGGAATTCTACTTGGTGTCCTGATTATAGGACAGCGGTCCAATATGGGTTAACAAAGCTGTGCTTCTTACTCCAAAATTTACAACACACAGTATGTTGAATAATTTAAATTATTTTATAGACTATTAATTTCTAATAAAGTCAATTACTTTTGATAAAAAAATGTCTTTATTTGTTTTTATTTTAGGCATGCAAATAACGATATAACAAGCTTAAAAGAAACTTAATTATCAAAATGGTATAACTTAAAATCAAAATATAAAGCTAATTATATATCATAAAGTAACATATTGACATAGCTGTGCTTCCTACTCCTAAATTTATAACACACAATATGTTGAATAATTTAAATTATTTTATAGACTTTTAATTTCTACCAAAATAAATTACTTTTGAAGAACAAATGTCTTCATTTTTTTAATTTTAGGTATGTAACAAGCATTGTATATTAAAGCAAGCATTATATAAAAAGCATTATATTAAAGCATGCATTATATACAAGAATTGTAACATTGTATATAACAAGCTTAAAAGAAGATTATCAAAATAAAATTTTTTATATCGATATATATCGCGAAGTAAGAATTTGAACCAGTCCCAATAGAGAGTTAAATATGTTTGGACCATATTTAAATATAAAATAACGTAACAGTTTAATAAACAAATGTATTCTAAACATTCTTCCTTTTCTTTCCTTAAGCAGAAATAGTGATATTATATAAACTAAGATTTATGTTTCGTGCATTGCCAATTTAAAACGGTGACACATATATGAAAGAAAATCGCTGAATTTTAATACTATTTAAGCTCAAGTTTAAAAGGAAACTTAATATGAAAACGTATTCTCTGCATATTAAAATATTTTCGATTTGTCGAAATGTCAGTTTGGCATTTGCATGCAATTATCGTCTGTAAAGCTTATTTCATGAGACACAAATTTCATCTTAATTCCATGAATTAATGAATGTTTTTAATTAATTGATTATTTTAGCTTCAAAGATGTACGTTTCAGATTCCAGATATTTTCACTTTTAGCAATAACGTGATTGTTATTTCCTAATTTTAAATACAAGTAATTATTTATTTCACTTAATTTTTCCATTTATTTGCATTTTAAAGTAAGTGAATTTTGTGAGCTATGCTGGAATAAGGATGCTATAGTTTACATTTCTGACGTCAAACGACGTAATTTAGTTATTAAATAAGCTCAAACGTTAAGAATATTTCTGTTGCTAACAAGAAAACTTTTTTTTAAATATTGTATCTCTGCTCATATGAGATTTTAGTTCTAAATGAAAGTTGATTATTAGTTTTTTATTGATAAAAGATGTAAAATATTAAAATAACCTTAATTTCTTTTATAAAAGTGTGAAGAATAGTTTTTAAAAGCTTTAGACTTCAGATATTTTCGCCTTTAGCAATACCGTGACTGATATTTCCTAAATTTAAATACCAGTAATTATTTAGTTTCATCAATTTTCCCATTGGTTTGTA
>CM063503.1:26424645-26432145 GCA_032207245.1 Pardosa pseudoannulata | reverse complement strand
ATGAATCTTTTGTCCTGCAAGAAGACATTTATTAGTTTCCAAATAGACGAGTTTTACTCAATTCTTTATATCCTCCCGTGGTTGATCTGCAATACACAATTCTAAATATTTTTTACTTACCACATTTTTCAAAGGGTTATAATATTATAGTGTAGTATTTCATTTTCACGATTTCAATATGAGCTTTAGATAGTTATACTTTGATTCGATCCAAAAATAATTCATTTTAGGAAATATTTCAATTACACGAAAGAGTAAACGGGAAAATTAATTCAGTAACACGCTATTTTCAATATATTTGTCTAAATTTTTCACATTGAAATGAAACAGCAATTTCAGGGGTATTTTTTTCCTGGAAATGAAATTTATTGATTAGTTTTTAAAAATACTAGTGCCATAACGTTCCATTTACTTAATTTTAATTCAGTTCCTTTTAGTTTATTTTAATTCTATAAGCTTCCCTTAAAATACCCTATTTCTAACTTCCCTGCCAAGCTCCCAATTATCACTTGGTGAGTTGAAAATCTAATTTTTCTCTCGCATAAACCCCTCTGTATTTTCAATCAGATGACATCACTTGTACCATGAGCTTCACTTGGCGTTCTCCTTGGCGAGAGCTGCGTTACAATAGTTCCATAAATTCGCCCTTTCCGTGATATGACATATCCCCACTCCACACATTGGCATGTTTTTGAGTGCTGAGATTTGCGGTGTTCCACCGTGCCGCCAGGCAAATTGAATGTTAGCAAGATATAGACTTCACTTGCAGACTTGAAGTTGACATGCCAGCAACCAGGATGAAGGAAGAGGGGAACTTTCAACGCCCTGAAAAGAAAAGGAACAGAGAATTGAGTCCTCCCTAATTTTCGTTTTCGAAGTCACTATAAGTGATATTTTTTTTGAATTTCTTTTCTCCTTTCCTTTTTTTTTAAATTAAATTTTATAATTGTTAAATGTTCATAATTTCAATTTAACGTTTCGTTGTAATAAATGCAATTAATTCCATAATAACTTCTACTTTCTTTTTTTAATGCTTATTGTGTTTCTTTTTTTACTTTAATATTTAAACCCAAGTTGGCGAAAAGCAAAATTTAATTTAAATATTAAATATCGGGTTAGAGGCATAGCATGTACTTTCACTATACATCACCACTCATCAAATAATATACCTTTTTTTATTGTCTTTTCTATGGGTTTTTTTTTCAGGTACCAACCTTTTATGTTTTGCTAGACGTGTACATCCCCATAGAAACCCCCCTTCCTCCACATCTAGTTTCTTGTAACCCTCTGTATCACCGTGTTGCAAATTTGTAGTATACAAGAGCAAAACGCCATGCAATTTACACAGTGAGATTTTATCAATTTACGCTCTGGGGCTCAACCGTACGGTTGAAACCCCAGGTCAAACATTTCTTTCTCTACTACTTGCAGAATATTAAGGGTTTCTTTTTTATTATTTTTCTTTGTTTTTAATAATTCAAGCTATCAAGAGATGGCAGCACTACTTTTTTTTCCTTTTTAAAATATACGTCATTAAACTTGCTTGGCATAGAAATTAATTGGGTTTTTTTTTTCTTATGATCCATATAAAAAAACTACTTTTTCATATGGCGATGGCAGATGCAAAAAATCTTACAATTATACAAGCTGTGCTTATAGAGTAATTGAAAAAATTTAAAGACCAAACAATAAACTACTTTTATTAAAGCTAGCTTTAACTGATTATATAGTCGTTTGCAAATGAAAGCTCCACAGTCATTTTTATTAACGAGAAGCTATTGTCGAACATTTGCTTCGAAATGAAACAACGTCATAACACTAAATTTGGTATAAATTATATAATTATTACAAATTATGTAAATATGCAATTGGGTTTTGGATGATTCGAACATTATAGAGTGATGAACCGTTATGAGAACACAATTATATCATTGGTACAGCCGCTTTAGATATTGGCGAAAAGGCATTGAAGATGAACTAAACATAAGGTAAATTATCTTTAGATCATATCAATTTAGAAAAAAGAGAGCGAGAGAGAAATGTGGAGAAAATTCTTTCGCAAAAGCTTATAGACGTAAAACAACTCAGCAACTTTCAGGCATGCTTGGGATGAGAAAAGAAAGATATAGATTAGTTTTCAATGAAACAAGAAAAATGAAATATTTTGCTCTAGATTTCTGATTTTAGTAAAAAGGTTAAAAGAGAACAAAAAATCTTTCTGTGGAAATTTGACGATTGCTGCACTACAGGATAATTTCTGAATGCATTATATCCGGATATGACACCTTGTGTCTATAATACGACCCAGAAACAATATGCAGTGGAAAGAATTGTTTTTCCATACAAAAAAGCAGGTATGTTAAAATTAATGAGTAGATCATTTTGGTTTCATATTTTGATTACATAGGATTTATTTAATAAGGCTTTATATCTGAAAATCAAACAATTGCTTAGTACTTTTACAACGAGGGACTTTTTTGATTAAAAAAGAGAATAAGGTAAAATAGGAAGATACTTTTTTAATTCTGGACAAAGGTTTCTTTTACACAATAATGCTAGAATACATACAGCATTCACTGTATAACAATGTCTTACGATACATTCAATTGCGGGTGATAAATCATCCACCATATTCTCCCGACATATCACCATTTTTTTATATTTTGTAGAAGCTTAAGATGGACATGAAAGGAAAGATATTTGAAAAAGTCTTGGATTTTAAATTAAATGTTAAGCATATTTAGTGAACGGTTAGTTCCAGTGGTTATAAACCATATTAAATATTTTAAAAGAAATAAATTTATTTGAAGGTGAATATTATTTTTCATAAAACACTATGTGAATAGTTTATAGGTGTATAATTCTTTAAGAATACATTTTGTTCAAAGTAACTTAAAATAATTAAAAGAAATATGTAATTGCTTGCTAGTATAAAATGCACTTATTTATACATTAAGTTTTATTTTTATGTTTTAAAGCTTTAAAATTAGTTTTTATATGTTTGGAGTAATGTAATTTAACATCTTAAGAAATATTTTTTATTTGGGTTCTTGAGACACAAAGTTTAAAAAAAAATGTAATTTAGGAACACCATCTCCGAAGAAAAAAAAGTTATTTTAAAAATCATTCCTCAGCATCGTTATAATCTTTCCATAGATTGAAAGTTGCAGCTGTTTGAAAACCTCTGTCAATATCGGCAAAATGGATTAGGCCCTCTTATTTATTCTAAAATGACATTATGTCATTTAAGAATAAATATTTGGTTTTAATGAAGCAATAACAAATAATACTGATTATTTTCAGGATGCCAGTTAGCACTTGGTGTACAGTCCATAAACGAAGATTTTTTTAACTACAGTTATATTTTTAAGGCTTATTTACAGCAAGATTATAATATTTTAGATTAAAAAGCATTCCGTGTAGTAAAAACTGTTTTATTGGATTTGCATCACGTGTTATCGTGTTATTACTGCCAATTGAGAATGAATATAATTTTACTTTTTGAACCAAATAAATCGGATGTAGCTATGATTATACAGGATGATATTTTTCAATATTTTTAGAAATATTCATAACCTTTAGATACATCAAACATTTGACATGGAGCTGAGGGGATCCGCTTGTTTTCTGTATTAAACATATATTTTAACTTAACTGATCATTAGACCTTTTTAATAAATACATTTTTTTAAACTTTAAATAGGTAATACTAGTGCATTCGTTGATCTCATGACTTTTCACTGTTAAATAACACTAACTCATCATCCCATAAAGTTAGAATGAACAGAATAGTTTAAGTGGAAAGTGGACTTTCAAACTGAATTTAATTTCTCTTTGACCAATCGGCCAGGAATTTAATATGTTATTATAATCATATTTAAATGAGCCAACAGTTTTATGGTAAAATCTTAACAATTTGAGAAATTATTAATTATTAATTGTTTCCAAATTAGTATTATTGTTCCAGGCTATATTGCATAATAATCTTCCCCAATGCTTTCTTATGTCAGGGTATCGCTTGTATTTCGTGAATAAATGTTCTTACAGGACTTGTTAGCTTATCTTTGAACCAACTACCTATCTTTACAAATTTTCCCCCAAATATTTGGTCTGCAAGGAAGTTTCATTTTTAACAGTTTTTAAATGTAGTATAAGTGCCAGTATTGTAATATCAGTTTAAAAACTAATTATACATATTTCCTTAAGCTATGTTTTCAGACATTTGCTATCGCGGCAAGTCAACGAATATGTGAGCGATATCATTCTAAAAATAAAAAAAGACTCGGGTTAAAATATATGGTACAACATGGATCAGCAACATTGAAAATCAATCTGGTAGTCGAGTGACAAAATTACATATGAAGTCAATATGCTACACACCTAAAGAAAGATACGTAAAAAAGAGTTGAACAATGCTTTGAAAAATCTAAAATGCATTAGAATAACCAATTGTGAAATGAAGGCATTGTATAAAACCTTTGCAAAGAGCTTATGATCTGAAAACAAACCCCCATCTAGGGCAGTAAATTGGAACAAAAAATGTCAAACAAGATGATTTTTGGTTTTTTACATTCTATTCGAAATAAAATTATGTTAAATGTATTTTTATACGTAGTATAGCATCAAATATAATTCCACTTTAACATCAGAAATAATTAGAAAGAGAAAGAAATCAAATAAAAAGATTAAGAAGTCTAGTTACAAATTTATGCATTAGAATTAATATTTGATTAAGCATCAAGATACGTTGCTCATTATAATTTCATCTTTATTCTTAAAAATTATTTTTATCTAAACTTAAAACCAATATTAGTTATGTATCTTAAATCTACAATAATTATTATAAAATTAATTAATTTTTTTTATCAATCTGCTTTAAAAATTAGCATTAATATTTTAAATCAATATATTTATGCAATATATTTATCTTAAAGTGGTTAAAGTTATAATGCTTATTTTTAGATATTAATTTTTTTAATGTGCCTTATTTTAAAATTTTTCACATGTAACTCTTTTAAATATAAAAGGGCCACTTTTATCAATACAATACATTTTTTAAAATGTATTGTATTGATAAAACTTACAAGCTTGGTTGTTATTATGAGCATTCATTGAAAATAAAGAGGGATAAAATAAATGTAGTGAAATTGTTCATTTTTCTTCGGCACAATACCTAAAATAAATCTTTTAAGTAAAAAATTGACAGATTATGCATTTTGGGAGATATCAATCTTAACTATTATTTATTTGTGATATGATAAAGAAATGATAAATTTAAAAGGGATATGACAGATACAAACGCGTGTATTTCAAATATTTACAAAATATAATATTTTGTTTGGAAAAATATTGGGAAATTTTATTAATAATACTTCTATTGTTGTTTATTGTTATATATTGTTGTATGTTGTATGTTTTAACATAGCGAATTTCTGTTTCAATTCTGTTTCTACAAATTGGTTGTATTTCATATTTCACTCTATGAAAAATATCAAATCATTAACCCAATTTTTCACTCCTAAACTAAATTCTTGGGACACTAACACTCATAAACGAATAAATTATCTTAATTACTTTATTATTTTTTTTTATTTTTAATGTTTTCACTCAAGAATGGATATCAAGATATCAAATTTTGCTTATCACGTATTTTTTCTAATATGAATATTGTGAAATCCTCTAAATGTCTGAACACTATTATGACACTTTTGAAATATAAGAAAATTTCTAGAATTCTTTTTCATCAAGATGGTGATCAGAAGTACTGCAGTGATTTCTCCTTAGCATTTTTGTGATTCATAGAAATGGTATGTAGTTCATAACTATCAAAAGAATCAAATCATGTACTTTTGAACTCCTAAACAATTGTTTTCTATTTCTGGAAATAACATGACAAAATATCAATAATTACACACAGATATATTTAGTTAAAAAATTTATAATCATTTTGCATATGTTTTCATTTCAGCAATGGATACACAAAATATTGCTATTTTTTGTATTATTTTGAAAGAATATGATAATATTGTTTTGCTAAGATTATCTATCTCTAAATTGAAACTATTTATGTAAATTTCTGAAATATATAAGAAAATTTCTAGAATTCTTTTTCATCAAGATGGTGATCAGAAGTACTGCAGTGATTTCTCCTTAGCATTTTTGTGATTCATAGAAATGGTATTTGTTCATTAACTCATCAAAAGAATGCTTTAAATCATGTACTTTTGAACTCGATGGAAACAATCTGTTTTACTAGTTTCTGGAAATAACATGACAGAAATATTCAGATAATTACACACAGGATATAATATGGTAGTACCAAATAAAAAATGGGTGAAATAATCAAGTTATCTGCATATGTTTTCATTTACAGCAAGGATACACAAAATTTGCTATTTTTTGTATTATTTTGAAAGAATATGATGTTTAACTGTATGTTTTAGCTAAGATTATCTATCTCTATTTAATTTGGAAACTATCCGAATTATGTTATTAATTATCTGAAACATCAAATGTTATAAAAATATTTCTAGAATTCTTTTTTATCAAGATGGTGATCAGAAGTACTGCAGTGATTTCTCCTTAGCATTTTTGTGATTCTTAGAAATGGTATTTGTTCATTAACTCGTCAAAAGAATACTTTAAATTATGTACTTTTGAACTCGATGGAAACAATCTGTTCTACTAGTTTCTGGAAATAACAGGACAGAAATATTCAGATAATTACACACAGGATATAATAAGGTAGTACCAAATAAAAAATGAGTGAAATAATCAAGTTATCTGCATATTTTTTCATTTACAGCAAGGAAACACAAAATTTGCTATTTTTTGTAATATTTTGAAAGAATATGATGTTTAACTGTCTGTTTTAGCTAAGATTATCTATCTCTGTTTAATTTTGCAATTATCCGAATTATGTTATTAATTATCTGAAACATCAAATCTTATTAAACATGTCCAAAACTAATATTAATTAATGTTTATAGCAGTGAAAGTGGGAGATCTAGAATACAATGACTTACTTTAAACTTGTAAATTTCGATCTTTGAATTTTAGAAATAAAGAAAATACTTATCTGATACTTTATGACTAAGAAATCTGCGATCTTTAGTCAAATAAAAAATCTTTGCAAAAAAGGACGTGTTGATGAATAATGAAGGAGAAAGATTGCTGATTTCAAATATACACTCATGTCCATAAATTAAGGATAATTCAGAATCACACAGAAATTGAGCTCTAAAATAAAAATTTCACCAGTAGAATTATCACACACATCTTGAAGAAGAATATGCAAATTGCAGGAAACCACCAGATGGCGCGGATAGTACGTCACAATGACGAGAGTGTATGAAAGGGGTATATAAGGAATGGTAGCAAAGAAGTAAAATTGTTCACAAGCGCTTTAAAAGCCTTTCAGTGCAATAACCGCATAGTTATTTCACAAAGGAAGCATTTGGATGATTTTTTTACGTGGTAGAATTATCGGACGACTGGAAT
>CM063503.1:26389645-26419645 GCA_032207245.1 Pardosa pseudoannulata | reverse complement strand
GTAGCCGTTTGGAATCAGCTCTAAGCAGTAGGTGCCGGTCTCATTAGCCCTCTTGTGCAAAACAGTAGACCGTAGAGCTCCAAGCCAAACCAAACCATACCAAGATAAATTCCCAAATTCTTTGTAAAACCACCTAAAACTTTATTTCAATCCACGAAACTTATTTTTTCTAGTTCAATATGAATCATTTTTTTTTATCTGGGTTTGAAATATTCAAATCTAACGTCATAGCACTGCTTCTGCTCTGATATATTTTCTACGAAGCTCTTAGGTTTTTTTAATTACATCTTCCACCATTCTAAACATATTACATTTAGTTTATCGTGTTAATGTAAAAGAGATAGCGGTCGCTTGTTCTTAGTTTACAATTTTTATTTCGAATATTTTAATTTAGATTTATATATTACACTACACTCATATTGCTTTTGTAATTTTCTTCTATTATGCTCCTAATTTTAAAACTGTTGAGCTCTTGTAAAGGTAAGATACTGCTTCTAATAAGTTTTTATGCTGCTGTTTTTTATAGCTTCATAAAAGTCAACCAACAAGGGTAAAATGTATAACTAAAGACACATATATAAGTTCAGTGATAACAAATGATAAAATAAATGTTACAACTATGTTAAAGTCAGAACAATTTATTTTTTCAACTAACAGTTAAATATTTTAGATTAGTGTTCTAGTTTAATTAAAGTTCTAGTTTAATGTTTAAATAATTTTTTACTTTCTACTAATTTTACTTCAAGATAAGTATTGCAGAACTATAGTGTATTAAGGAAATTATTTTTTAATTTCTACTGTCAAATGCATAGAGGTCGAGTTACACTTGCTTCGATCCTTTATGACATAAATTATTTGTTTTCTAAAAAATCATTCCTTTACAAGTTTATTTAAGTTGCAAACTTCGGTACTTTTTTTCGTGATCACATAATGCTAAAAGATTTTGCTTTGTAAAAAAAATCTATTCATTTCGCGAATTAACATTTGATACTTTCTGGTTATCAAAACCAAAGAATTGGAACTAAACTAATATTTAAAACTAGTAGTTAATTCTTAAATAAGGATAAAATATCTTTTAAAGCAGAAATGTCTTTCAATCTTTTATTCGACTTTCACACAAACACACACAAAAAAACATCTGCATCCTAAAATGCGTTAGTTGTCTTTCTTGTTTAGTGTTAAACTACTTCCGGAAAAATAAAATGAAAGAATGGTATGAAAATCAAATAATTTAAAAGCCGAGGAAAATTCTCATTAGTGGATTTAATGATTCTCAGTATTTAACCTCCTTTGCTTGTTTAGAAGGGAAAAGGTTTCTTTTAAATATTTCTCTCTCGAAAGAAAATAAAACTGGTTTAAGTCATGAAACTCAAGAAATGTTTTCATTATTATTTCTGTAATTATATTTGTCTGTTTTACACAAGCATGAATAAAATTTACATGCCTTTATAAATTAATGAGGAATCCACTTGTGTGTAGTAAACAATCTTATCTTTATTATCATCCGGAAGAATGCAAAATGCTGAGCTGCCATAATTTTCAAAGTCTGCATTCTACATCAACGCTGTAAAATATGAACTGCACATGTTTTGACTGCAAGTTTGAAAACTAAACTACATAATGCAATGAAATATGAGAGAAAGATGCAGACAACCTTTGTATACCAGGAATTTGTTTTACAAACGTCCCACTTATGCAAAGGCAGGAAAACGAATAAATTCCCTCTTTATTCTTTAAATAAGACAATTATTAGTTTGACGTCAAACAGCAGCACTAAACTAATGTACGTTTGTCAGAGAATGTTTACTCTAAGCAAATTAGTGTAAGGTACTTTTGTAAACGTAAGTTTAAGAGATTTGTTTGAGTTTCAAATACTTTTTTCTAACAAGTGCCATAGAAGCGTTCACTCATGTCATGACTGTTTATTCTTTATCTACGCAACTACTAATAATTTGCTATTCAGAATTGCATGGAAAAGAGACATAAGTATCCGAGGTATTATAAACATATATGTATGTATATATATATATATATATATATATATATATATATATATATATATATATGTGTGTGTGTGTGTGTGTGTGTGTGTGTGTGTGTGTGTGTGTGTGTGAGAGAGAGAGAGAGAGAGAGTGTGTGTGTGTGAGTGTATAAGCAAAGTATAGAGAAAGGTAAAAAAGAGAATTAACCACAACTGCATTGATTCTTATAAAAAAATAATCTCAATATTTTTGTCAGTTTCAGATTCATCGACTGTATTCGTATTCGTATTGTTATTTGGGCAGACTATCATATAAATAGAGCACCAATCCAGAGTACATACCCACACTCCTAAATATATATATATATATATATATATATATATATATATATATATATATATATATATATATATATATATATATATATATATATATAATATATATATATATATATATATATATAATATATATATATATATATATATATATATATATATATATATATATATATATATATATATATATATATATATACATATATATATATATATATATATATATATATTTATATATATATATATATATATATATATATATATATATATATATATATATATATATATATATATATATATATATATATATATATTTATATATACATACATATATATATATATATATATATATATATATAACCAAAGTATCTCTCACAGATCAAACAGGAAGTTATATCCCATATTTTTAGGTGCCATGGTTGGCTCAGCCCGAACGATAGCCGAATAGTACAGTTCTGCTCTTCCGAAAAATAATTCGCGGGTTCAAATCCCGCTGCGTACATAGATGATTGTAGCCGTCCGGAATACGCTGTAAGCAACAGATACCGGCTCCGTTAGCCCTAGTGAGCAAAACAGTAGACCGTGGCACTCCAAACCAAACCAAACCACACCATGGCTGGTTCGGCAACCCAGACTCATTGCAGTCATGTCGAGGAAGCTTATTTCCAGACTGTAAGATGAACCGAAAAGCTCAGCAATCATCCTTTATATTTACCTACGCGACGGATGCGTCTTTCACAGGCAAGAGACAAGAGTGTATATGATGATTTGTGAAAATGCCGTCATGAAGAGGAGTGAATATCCAGAATATTTTCACAGTGAGTGAGAAGTAAGTCAGCGATCCTTTAGTGGCTTGTATGATTCTCTTTGAGGGGCAACTTTAAAAGTCAGTTCTAGTCTGAATGTAAACACGACAAACCCTGTCATCCACAAAACAATAAGAAGAAAGCAAGCACCATAAGGAGGTATTTTAAGAGAAATGTCGAATTTTAAAGCCTCTACAACAGTTATACAAATTCCTGTAAACGAAAAGTGTGCTGCCGAAGTTATAAAATCTGGGCTATGGAATAGTGGCAATGACCATTTGGTCGTTTGAGTACTGTTTCATACTGTTTCCAACTTCTTGCGGGACTTTGTTCTGGCAAATAATGTCCCAATCTTAAGATGGAGATTTCTTGGTGACGGGAATAAATCCTGAATATTTTGGGTGGCCAATACTAGCAACGCTTACTTAATGAATTTGATCAAGTACTTGATAAGTGACAATGTTGTGTTTCGAGACAGCAGAGGTCTAATTATACAGCTCTCATTATCCAGTCCAGGTTATCATACAGACGATACATTGCAAATCTTCAGAGCATCAAAGTCAACAGATCTTAATATTATAAAGCCTTGCCTTTTTGATCATCTTTGGAAAAGAATTGTGTTACCACAATCCTTCTGTATAGTCAATACCTAAATGTGCCACTGTTTGCAGAACAAATCTTATATGATTACTATGGGACCCATAGAGGATCTGTGTGTACATTTTAATAGATTGTATGTTGTTTTGAATGTAAGTTGATTCTTTTAAGATTTATTGACGATTTTCGTATATTAACATAGTCATAATTATATATATTTTTAGGTATTTAAACACTTTTGTCCAATCACTGTATGCACACGCACACATACTCATATATACATATATATATATATATATATATATATATATATATATATATATATATATATATAATACATGCATGTGTGTCATGTGTATATATGTGTATATATACACAATTATAAATATATGTACGTGTGTATGTAATGATATTTTTGTTCTAAAAATACAACCAACTTAATTATGTCTATCTTTAAATAATTTCCTGGTCTTTCTATCTATTTATCGCATCCTTTTCTAGCAACCATGGTGACTACCTTTGTTTCCTCCATCAATTTGTCGACTTCTTAAGGCTAATCTTCCTGTTGCGTAAGTATTTTAAAACGCTTAAACTAAACAATCGGCATCTGCACGTGTCTGGCAAATTAAAATTTCTGATTGATTGGCAGAGACAATTATTTAACTGAGATGTATATGTTTTGAGAATGGAAGTATGTGACAAAAGTTGCGTCAATAAACTATATTGATTTTGATCCCAAATTTCTCTCTTTGTTTTTCCACTCAACTACGATTCTCCATGACTGTATGAAATTCATGATGGACTCTCTTCCATTTGTGATGCGACAAAAATCTCACTCAAGTGCGTATAATATATATATATATATATATATATATATATATATATATATATATATATATATATATATATATATATATATATATATATATATATATATATATATATATATATATATATATATATATATATATATATATATATATATATATATATATATATATATATATATATATATATATATATATATATATATATATATATATATATATATATATATATATATATATATATATATATATATATATATATATATATATATATATATATATATATATATATATATATATATATATATATATATATATATATATATATATATATATATATATATATATATATATATATATATTTATATATATATTTATATATATATATATATATATATATATATATATATATATATATATATATATATTTATATATATATATATATATTATATATATATATATAATATATATATATATATGTGTGTGTGTGTGTGTGTGTGTGTGTTGTGGGATTATGTCTTATTTAAGCTTTATGATAGAGGACTGTTTTTGATATATATATATATATTTTTTATTTTGTTCCAGCCATTTATTTTCAAGCATATATATATATATATATATATATATATATATATATATATATATATATATATATATATATATATATATATATATATATATATATATATATATATATATATATATAATATATATATATATATAATAAATAATCTTACAAAATATTAATTTCAATGATAAACTTTTAATGTAAAATTAGGTCCAATATAGCTCAGATATTTAATTATTTCATTCAGACATTCATAAACGACACAAGCTAACAGCTGCAAGCTACCAACAAAAAACATTTAGTGGAATATTTTGTTCAGTTCATTGAGTTTAATATAATTATCTAGTGATTAAACATTGGAATTTAAATTAAATACTGTTTATTGGATATTACGTAATGACTTTTTATTTTTATAATAACTTTTGTTTCTTTTGCTCTAATCTTATAAAGATTAACTTAATTTCTAAACATTGAACTTTAAAAATGGTCATGTAGATATGCAGTACGGGAAGAAGATAATGTTTTTCTTTTAATTTAATAACTTTGCGTTCTCATCATTGTTATAAAAATGAAAAGTGTCACTTTATATCAATATTATTTTTTACATTTTGAAGATTCTCATAAAACAGTATGAGAAGTTATTAGAAGAATTGTTACACAACAAGCGTATTTTAATTTATTCTTAAGCTTATTTACATACACCTATGATTTAGTATTTTATGTGGAAATAGTACCTTTAGAGACTTTAAATTTTCATTACATCATATATTTTTTTATTTATCATAACACAAAAATCTGTGGTCAGATGAAAATGAATATTTATCAGTCTTATTTAATAGCACAAATTTAAAAGTTATTTTGTTTCGTCAAATGAAATTGTTCATAATTTAAATTTAAAATATACGCCAAATAAAAAAAAATGTAATTCGCTTAACCCTACAGACTACTTTTGAAATATACATATTAGAGGGAAAATGTTTATATCTAATACAAGATAAGTATATTGTCCATTCTGTAAACCTAAAACTTTGAAAGTATCTAACATTTTAAAATTCAAAAAGAGCTAAAAAGTTTTAAGAAATTGAAAATTAAATAAATAGCCTTTTATATGCTACTAAATAAAACACATTACTCTTATTTATATATTTGTTGTTCACAAAAAACAAAGAGATATATTTTCTTTTTGCTATAAAATTTATTTTCTAAATTATCAATTTCAAAAGTTATTTTGCGGATAAATGTATTGCTACTTTTTTCACTTGGTATAAATACTTTTTTGTTTCTTTAAATGCTTATTACTACATATAACAATAATAAACCATTTTTATAAACTAAGAACCTTATTAACGATCCAGGAAAAAAATTATAAACAGATCAGAACTTTTTATTTTGCATTAAATTTTAAAAGAAACTATATTCAAACGTAGAATTATAAGCTGTAAAGATAGAACGTGCCTTATTTATGCAGAAATTATTTTTGAATTTTAAAACAATCCATGGGCTAACGAAATTATCTGCTAATACATCAATATGTGAATCATTAAATTTGTATGTTCAGTATGATAAAAAATTTTCTTCTTAATGCAGTCCAATTAATTCCAATTGTATGTTTTTTACTGTGCTTGCCTGAATATGTATGATCTTTAAAGCTTCAACAGTAAAAAAATTAGATATATTATTTGCAACGTATATAGAGTAAAGTAAGACCTACAGAAAAATTCTCAGATATAATCATAAGATGCTGAGGTTTCACGTAAGCTGTCTACTTTTATTGGCAGATAAGAAACAGCTTTCTCGGGAAATGTTTCTTGATTCGGTGGATCAATCTTCAGAGGAGAAAAAGTGTCTTAAGATAGAGAGGAAAATCTACCATTAGTGGGTATCATACAAACAAGGTGAAGTGCCTTCGATAATCTTTAAGATTCTTTTTAGTTAGTGTTTTCTTTTCTTGATTGAAGGGCAATAGCCGTATAATACACATAACAAAATCATTCTTTTTATAATGCACTATATAAGCCGTTTTAAGATTAAACTTACTTTGTGAGTCAAATCAAATGTAAAGTTGCAGATATGGATAGGTTAACTTCTTCTTAGTTTTTATTAAATAGAATATATTCTTAAAAAAGCATTTTATTTTATACTTATAAAACATATAGCTAGTAATATATTTTAGTGGGATCTTACTTTAGTGATATATACTTATTGGTACACTCATTCTTTGCCTTTATCTGTATCTATCACAGTACACGTACACAGGCACACACACACACACACGTACACACACACACATATATATATATATATATATATATATATATATATATATATATATATATATATATATATATATATATACATATATATATATATATATATATATTATATATATATACATACATATATATATATATATATATATATATATATATATATATATATATATATATATATATATATATATATATATATATATATATATATATATATATATATATATATATATACATACATACATACATACATATACATATCTATAAATATACATATATATATATATATATATATATATTATATATATATATATACATACATACATATACATATATATATATATATATATATATATATATATATATATGTATATATATATACATACATACATACATACATACATATATATATATATATATATATATATATATATATATATACATACATATATATATATATATATATATATATATATATATATATATATACATATATATATATATATATATATATGCATATATATACATACATATATATATATATATATATATATATATATATATATATATATATATATATATATATATATATATATATATATATATACATATATATATATATATATATATATATATATATATATATATATATATATATATATATATATATATATATATATATATATATACAGTCAAACCTGTCTATCTCGAATCTATTGGGAGTAAAAAAAAAATTGAGATAGACAGGTTTCGAGATACACAGGTGTTATAAAAATAGACTAAGAAAATTTCTTTACACGATAGAAAAGATTTAAAATTTGAATTACTTTTAGTATTATTTGCATGCCTTACAGAAAGTAATCCGTTAGGAGTTTTTGATGCAAAACATTTTTAGACTGGACGATTTTTTGTAGTACTGACACAGAGGCGAAACAATCCTGATCAAAATTATTGGGGCCGAACGATGGCCGAATGGTTAGAGCACTGACCTTCGGAACCGGAGTTCGTGGGTTCGAGTCCCACTGTGGCATGGATGTTCGTAGCCGTTCGGAATCGGCTTTAAGCAGTAGGTCCCGGTCTCATTAGCCCTTGTGTTGCAAAAAGTAGACCGTAGTGCTCCCAACCAACCAACCAACCAACCAAAATTATTGGGGGATTCTCACCCAGTCTCTGACTAAATAACACTCGAGAGAGAAAACTACAAGTGTATTTCCTGGATATGGTAACTTGTGTGATTGTTAATGCAATACGGCTCTAACTGGAATGTTGTGTGGGTACGAAAATTCGAGATACACAGGTTTGGGAAAAAAATAAGTGGAGATAGGTTTGGAAAATACGTTAAATTCTTATTGAAAATTTAGGGAAATTGAAAAAATTCGACATAGACAGGTTTTCGAGATAAGCAGGTTTCGAGATAGACAGGTTTGACTGAATATATATATATATATATATATATATATATATATATATATATATATATATATATATATATATATATATATATATATATATATACATGGATGTGTATGTATTGTTGTTGCATAAATCTATGGCATAAATGCGGAATAGACAAAGTAAAAATATTATCCTCCTGTTAAATGGGTTTTAAATAAAATCTATACATTTCTCCATGTAAGTAATTTTCCCATAACCAAGTTTGTCAATTTTAAGGATGCTTAATTGCAGCTATATTGTCAAACACTATTTTATTGATAAATTTAACTAATAAATTAATGACTTGGAATAGATATATTAATATATTCTGTATCTGACATGGTCAATTTTACTTCTACTCCAACTGTATATATGAGTGTACGATTACACACTGCGCGTAACAAAACTAATTCTCCCGACTACAGCAAGTGATAGAACTTGCTAAAACAAACAAATTTCGTTATGCAGTAAGATGTTAGATATTTAACGTCGAAACGTGAAAAGGAACCTTCTCTTAAATGGATAAAACTTCACCTTTTCCAAACACTATCATTCAGCTTTTATTATTCGATAAAGATCAAGGGAAATTATAATGAAAAGAAAGCTAATATGCATGTTATGTAAGGAAATGTAAAACACAATATTGCAGAACAAATACGAAAACATACCAAAAGCGATTTGCACACATGACACTACTCTATCCCAGAATTTTTCAACACTTGCACTGTAAATTTCTTGGACATTGTCTTTCGGAAAAAAAAATGATTCGGAGATCTCCTAGTTTCTAAGATCTTCCAGACTGTTCAGTAAAAAAATTTACTCTTTATTTAATCGTCCTTATTGTACTCTCAATTTTCACTAATCATCCTTTATATATATATATATATATATATATATATATATATATATATATATATATATATATATATATATATATATATATATACTGCTCAAAACAATTAGGGGAGCATATGATTCTAATGAAATTACGTAAATACTTACACCGATAATTAACATAAAATTAATCATCCATAATTTAAAACCTAGCTGGAAACAGAAGAAGAAAATATTATATGCAATTCATGGCGTCAAAAAACAGAAAAAATATAAGGGCAGAAATTGGGTTGTTGCAGAAATGTCTGTTTCACTTCCTTAAATGTGAAGTTCAATTGCTCAGTTATTATTATTTTTTTTAGAAAAGATGACTTGAAAATGTCTCCACAACTGTATGTACTGGAATCCATGGCAAAACATATTATAGGCTAGAATCTGGCCAAACACAACGTAGCGTCACGGACGCTGTTGGAGTCACCAGAAGTGTCGTTGGAAAGCTGTGGAATCGATTCCAAGAAACAGGGAATGTTAGACGTCGACCAGAGCAAAGTCGCCCGTGCGCCACTACAGCAATTTATGACCGTTATATAATTTAAACGGCTCGTCTAAACAGAACAGACAATGCTACTCAGTTTCAAAGACAGTGGATCTTCGAAATAGGACGAAGGGTGTCCAGTCAAACAGTAGGTACTAGGCTTCAACATTGAGGTCTGTATGCACTTAGGCAAATGGACTGCATTCAGTTGACCTCACGCCCTCGTGCGTCCCTAAGAAGATGGTCTGCTAAACATCCAGATTGGGAGCAACATGTTTGGAGCCAAGCGTTATTTACAGAGGAGTCCCGATTTAATCTGGAGTGTTATACCCGATGTGTTTTAATGTGGAGGGAAAGGGCCCTTGAAATAACCCCACATTCGTTCGAGAAAGTTGAAAATACAGACGAGCGAATTGAATGGTATGGGGTGTAATCAGCATAGGGGGACGTACGGGCCTGCATATCATTCGGAATGGTACTTTCATGGCCCTAAGGTATGCAGATGAGATACCTCATGCAACCATTGGAGATATTCCTTTGTTTTCTAGCATGACAATGCTAGACCGCAGACAGCTCGTCTTGAAAACATGCTTCATGCTGAAACAACCTCAATCTAATCGAGCATGTTTGGCACATGTTCGGATGACACATTGTGGCGAGACCAAGGCTTCCTT
This sequence comes from Pardosa pseudoannulata, assembly GCA_032207245.1. Taxonomy (NCBI): domain Eukaryota; kingdom Metazoa; phylum Arthropoda; class Arachnida; order Araneae; family Lycosidae; genus Pardosa; species Pardosa pseudoannulata. The sequence continues at coordinate 26,408,782 of CM063503.1, read as the reverse complement.
TTGCTCTCTGAGACTTAAAGATTGCACTTCTTGAGTGGAACAGCATTCCCCAAATTCTTATCGTTAACATCATCGCATCCATGAAAATCAGGTGTGCAGCAGTATTAGCTGTTCGAAGAGACACTAAACCATATTAAAAATCCTGCATCTTCTCTAAACAATACTTTTTTATCATTTACATGTCACCCAAATCGTTACCCTAAATCGTCTTTTCATGTTTTTTCATATTTTCAAAGAATTAAAGTTTACTTACAAATTTTTACGCCTTTTTTCTGTATTGCACATTGATACGCGTGTACTATCCATTTTATGCCAATAAGTTGCTGTCTCGCACGGTTTTCTTAATTTCTTTGCTTGCTCCCTAATTTTTTTTTTTTTTTGCAATGTGTACATGTATGTTTGTATGTATGTATATATGTATATGCACGTGTGCGCGAGCTTATAAACACACACACATATATCTTGGATTTTAAGCTGCGTAATAGCTTCAGTATTGAATGTTTGTGTTTCATGTTACAATATATAGTAACATTACGTAATTGTGTATACTTATAAATTTTCTTAGTGTATAAAATCTCCTAGAACAAGGGGTTTATCATTAAGCTATGATAACCAATTTTTTCCTTCACATGACCATAACTTAATAATTATGCAAATAAGATACAGGTTATTCATTATATTGGGATATCCATTATAACAGAAAAGGTAGTAATTACAGATTAAATTTCGATGTTCATCTTCCTCCTTTCACGATACTTCTACTTAGTCTCTTAAATGTGAATTGTGATATATAAATTTGTAAATAATAATCAACAAATTAAAGCTGTTTAAAGAAAGGCTTTAAAAAGATAGCCAGTAATGACACTTTGCAATCTGTATAATTTTTACGTTTACTTACTGCATTATTTAAATTAATTCATAGTTTATGAAGATTAAAAAACAATATCAGTGTGTTAATACAATTTTTTACAAGAATAAGTTTTATGAATGTCTATTCGTCACTTTAGATAATTATATTCAAATGCTCAGGATTATAGTTCTTTTTAAAATTTAAATAATATTAAAATATAAACAATTTAAAAATAATTTTTTATGCACTTTATTTTTTTCTTTAAAGAAAGTTACCGTTTTAAACGTTTCAAAAGTTTAAAACGGTGCATTCACAGCATTGGTTTTATACATGGTTTTCTTTAAAGCTTTTGTATTTGTCTGAAAAGCCAGCTTTTTAGTTCAAATTTTTTTTGTGCTCTAAAGTCAAAAACTTCCAGAAAAATGCCTCTTACAAAAGCAATATTTGATACAGTAAAAGAGCAATAATCTGTTACAAATTTTCTTATTTTAAGTCTACTCTACTTTTAAAATTTCGATTTGTTCGTAATGGCTGTCAAGGAAAAGATGAAAAAAAATTTAATCAAAAATGTACCAAAATGTTTTATAAAATAAATTATATTATTTCCAGTATATTAATGAGTGTTAAACGAGTATGTCTTCAGGGGACATAGAAACTTTTCAATCTTAAAATCTTCTTTAAAAAGCTTTTTTCGATTCATAAAAAAAGTTAAAATTCTGCTCCTTTTAAAATAATTTTCTTCAAGTTTATTAATAATACTCTAGCTACAAGAAAAAACAATTTGCTCATTTTAAGTGGTATATGTTTTCAATATAACCCACAAAATATATACCAAACGAAAAAAAGAAAACCATTTATTTTAATATTAAATTGAAGTAAAGTATATGTTTTATTTTTTAAACCAAAATTTTAAAAGTGTCTGACATTTGAAAATTAGAAAAAAAATTAAAAAATACTAAGATACTAAATACTTTCGTATGCTAAAAAATAATACGCTTTGCTTTTATTGATATACACTGAAGAGACAAAAAATAACTGGTATATGCATGCTTTTGCAAATAAAACGATAAGGAACCAATCAGAATACGGGCTGTGGTCGACAACACCTATACAGACAACAAGTGTCTGGCACAATTATTAGATCTGTTACTGCTACTACAATGACAGGTTATCAATATTTAAGTGAGTTTGAAGGTGGTGTTATAGTAGGCGCACGAGAGATGAGACATGACATCTCCGAGGTAGAATTAGCCCTCGTGTGCAAAACAGTAGACCGTAGAGCTCCAAACCAAACCGACGTAGAGATGAAATTTAGATTTTTCCATACAACCATTTTTATTTATCTACCTAATGACCAATTAAAATTAATCAACCATTAAATTTACACAATTTTAAAGAAGTTAACAAGGTTTTTTTAATAAAAAGAAGCTAAGTTTAGCATAAATCGTAACTGGTATATCCAAGCCACATATGCAACCAGAGGGCACTGAATTGTTCTTTTACGTACAGTAAATTAAGTGGTTCGTACCGAGGCTGTATTTAGGCCTAAGTGAGTGTTTGCCATTCGGACATTAATGTATAATAGGACAGCCGTCAGTGGGTTTCTTTAGGTCCGGCTTTTTGTGGCATTCTATTGTGAGTAATTTCATTTTTTTGTATTGTAGGAGTATTTCTAAAGTGAAATGGTTGTCAGTGCGTACTCGCTTACCATGTGATAAGGCCATGACGCTCCAAAGAAACGAAACGTAGAAGGTCACATGAAGTCCATTGGCTAAGAGTTAAATGAATAACAATGCAATATGATTACTAGTGGGCCAATTAGGTTGTGTATTACCTTATATCGAGATTTAAATGCATGCATTAAAAATTATCAATGTATAATTTGAAAAATTAAAAATTTTATGAGTTTTTAAAGGCTATTGTATCTTTTATACTAAATTCATTTTCCATAATTTAGCCAAAATTGTCACCTTCAAGAGAAATAACTATCCCCGAAAAAATTCGTTACAACTTAAATTTGCCTCTAACAGGTTTCCTTTCTCCACAATCAGGACCATCATCGGGGAATAGTGAATCTTGAGGGATTATATACTACAAATGGTAACATATTACATAAATTTCATGAGCAAGAATTGAATTGCATGACAATGAAATACAGCTAACAGTAACCCTATGGGAAAATTAAATTATTCTTTAACTTACAGTGCGATATTAAATAGATATATTTAAAATGATAAAATTATAAATGCATTACAGGAACTTTGACAATTAAGTACAATCCTATTAATATAATCGCATTTTTTATGAATGATATTACATCCTTCAGATAAACATTCATATTCAAAATTTTATTCAAGATTATTGTCTGAATAAAAACTACTCTATTTAATTCAAACAAATGTGAATAATTTAAATGTGGAATAAATAAAAGGAAAACATATTTTAAGTTAGATCTTTTGAAAAATTATGCTTCTCTGTGATGAACCAAACATTATTTCCATATATTACAAATTCTTTACAATGTTATTTTCAAATAGTTGATTTTAATACTGTTTTTAATAAGCATTTGTCATAAAAATACATAATATTTATTTCTGAGAACTAAATTGGTCATATTACACCAAGTTTATTTTCTTGTATTTCGCCTTCATATATTTTTCCTGTATCTCTGATTTCATATGTTTTCCCTAAATTAGTTTTTTTTATATCGCAAAGCATTTAGAACCAAAATGCATACATTAGCATATCAAGACTTTGATGTTTATTATATGATGCTTTATGTTTAAGATACCAAACTAATATTTCCATACTGAATAAAATAAATGTACTCAGAAAGGTCTAAAAGGAAACATATTATTTTATGTACTTACAAAAACTGCATTCATGAGCTTTACAATCGATAATGAAAATGCATTTTTATCTCTTTGTTTCCATTATTCTACGTGGAGTTACTTTAATTTTCAAAGTACATATAATAAACAGTTGAAGCTGAATGCTGAAGAATATAAAATAATACTGAAAGTTTTGTTATCTACCCTGCAACATAATGTATGTTTAAAATTACTTTTATGTTTACTTCTTAATTTGTCACTGGTTTACCCAAGAGTAGTATGTTGATTAAAAGAAATAAGTTTGAATAAATATACTCATTCCTTTATTTATCCAAGAAAAAATGCTTTAAAAATAAGAAATAGATTCTAGTCAACATTACCTGTATCCTTTATTCTTTTGAATGTATGGATGATAATTCTCTAAAATGAACAGAAATATTCCCTGTGGATTTTTCCTGTTCTATTTTATGTTAAAATTTAAAAGCTTGGTTAAAAAACGTTTCATTGTATGATGATTAGTAGTTAAAGTCGCACAACCGACGAAGCATATGATATTCTATTTCCAGTCAACAGGCATTTAATGTGACATTTAAATAAAATAGTCATCAGAATTTTATTTCTTAGTAGCATTTAATATAGTTATTGAAGTGGTATAGAAAGGGGATTAAAAATTCAAATAATCTGATATGTCGTTATTCAATAATAAATCACATTTATTTCATATGCCTAAAATGAGGAAAATGTTTTCAAATATGAATGCATAATAATGTCTTATTTGTTATACCGCTCCAGAATCTTAAAATACAGCAATTACCTGATGTAATCTGTCGGATTATTGCTGAGAGACTAGAAGTCAGTCCTTAGAAATACGTATTATTTTATACCAATAAAATACAACTTTAAGTCGTAGATCTAATTTGTTTAGCTCTCACATTACAAAACGCTAACCGTTGCTCGTCCAATCGAATTAAAGAATTATTAAAAATATAGCAAGTCATGAATATAATCTTACAAAACATTAGATTGAATAAATAATTTTTTTAGATTAATCAGTTACTTCCCTCCTGCATCGATTCTGTTTTATTGCAATGTTCACGATGTCCACCCTTGCACGTTTAACTCTTTAGCAGATAGTGGATTCAAAACAAAACCACCTATTAAAAACCTTTTTTTTTAAACTTTACTTTTTAGAATATGTTACCTTTTTATAACCATTTGCGTCTCCGATCTCATACCAGGTGGCCATAATAAAACTGACAGTGCTCACAGTGTTCTGCAGCACGATCTATTTGCGAGAATGACGCCACATTTTGCTGGAAGATTAAAGAAGACGGGCGACGAAGGCTTCCACGAAAAAACAAATTAGTCCCAAAAGTCACCGCTATGGGAATATTTGGGGCTGCGTAATAGAAAATAGAATGTTAACAAATGCAAATCAATACGGAAATTACCTGTATGGATGTAACGTGAAATTTGAATAAAGAACTTCTTCTTCTGCTCAGCGTACGTGATATTGCAGATAACGAGACTTTATAGGTGTTTATGTAGATTTTACGCTTTTTTAAAAGTGTTGCCATATTGTACTTGAATTTAATCAGAAAATGTGCATAAAAAAGGTAAATTTTATTCCGTATTAATTTGCATTTGTTAACACTCTATTTTCTATAACACATCGCCAAATAATCCCCTAGAGGTGACTTTTGGGACTAATTTGTTATTTCGCGGAATCCTTCGTCCCCCGTCTTGTTTAATCTTCCTACAAAATGTGGCGTCATTCTCACAAATAGATCGCTCTACAGAACACTGTGAGCCCTGTCAATTTAATTATGGCAACCCGGTATCTTTGATGTATGGAAGCCAATGATGTAGAATCAAGAGCTTCTGCAATTAAAAAAACGTTTTAAGGACATGAATGATTTTTGATTTTTTTATATTTTTAACATTTTAAATTCACAACAGGTGATACATCTACATTTAATTAATTGTTTTCTTTTGAGATTTATATATTTAAACTTGTTATACCAGAGAAGTCATTAATTCAGTTTCTCTCACTTATGACCCAAAATAAATAGTATCTATACAAACAACACTTATAAATTGTTAAGCAATTTATTTATTATACTATTTTAAGGATTATTATTTATTGTTCTTCTAATATAGTTAAACTTTAAAAAAAAAACATAATGTTCACGCTGTACAAGGGGAAGGTTTTGTCAGTGAAGCCACTCCTTAAACCCGACTTAGGCATAATCCAAATCAAACCCTCATAAGGAATGTAAAGAAACTTTGTCATATATTTTACATTTTTAAGGATTCTTATTTATTGTACTTCTAATATAGTTAAACTTAAAAAAAAGCATAATGTTTAAGCTGTACAAGGGGTAGGGTTTGTCAGTTAAACCACTGCTTAAACCCTACTTAGGTATAATCTAAGTCAAACCCTCCTAAGGAATGTAAAAAAAATTTGTCATATATTTTACATATTAAGGGATTCTTCTTTATTGTTCTTCTAATATAGTTAAACTTCTAAAAAAGTATATTGTTTCCACTGTCAAAGGGAAAGGGTTTGTCAGTTAAACCACTCCTCAAACCCTACTTAGGTATAATCTAAGTCAAACCCTTCCAAGGTGTAAAGAAAATTTGTCATATATTTTACATTTATAAGGTTCATACATAACAATTATAAAGTAATTACATTAAATTGAAATGATTTTATTTTCTTGACATTCAAAGGGTTAAGGATGATTCAGGTTTAGCTGTACTTTGGAATATCAACGAGGTTTAAATGCTAAATACTACACTACATATCAAACATTTTTGCAAAGAAATCAATAAATTATAAATACGCAATTCAAAGTTTATAATAAACGAGTAGACAAAGGACAGATTAAAAATATTTTTTATAAGGTCGGTACGCACAAAAAAAAACTTTGGCACATAGGAAAATATATAGGTTTCCTAGAGGTTGACTAAAAATACGCACATGATTTGCGAGAATAACCTTATATCCAATAGTTCGATGAAACTTCCGGTCACGATAAACATTATCTAAAATGTACTAAACAAATTATCATAATTTGCAAACTACATCTTGACACTTCTATGTGGAAAAGACGATATAATTTATACTAACAGCGAGATACCCTCTCATCCCCAATATACATCATAAGAATTGAAGTACTGAAATTACCAGCAATTTATTTGAAATGACCTGTTTTCATGGCCTGTATATCAAACTTTTATGGCCTGTATGCTTTTATTCCAAAATATTAGTAATATATATATATATATATATAATATTATATATATATATATATATATATATATATATATATATATATATATATATAATATATATATATATATAATATATATATATATATATAATATATATATATATATATATATATATATATATATATATATACATTATATATATATACATATATATATATATATATATATATATATATATATATATATATATAAATATATATATATATATATATATAATATATATATATATATATACACACACATATATATATATATAGAGAGAGAGAGATATGTATATATATATATATATACATATATATATATATATATATATATATATATATATATATATATATATATATATATACATATATATATATATATATATATATATATATATATATATATATATATATATATATATGTATATATATATATATATATATATATATATATATATATATATATGTATATATATACATATATATATATATACATATATATATATATGTATATATATATATATATGTATATATATACATATATATATATATATATATATATATATATATATATATAATATATATATATATATATATATATATATATATATATATATATATATATATATATATATATATATATATATATATATATATATATATATATATATATATATATATATATATATATATATATATATATATATATATATATATATATATATATATATATATATATATATATATATATATATATATATATATATATATATATATATATATATATATATGACTTATTAAACAACAGTTCTCTGGGGTGAAAAATATCAAATAAAGAAATTAAAAGTAAAAAATTAAAAAATTATATATTTTAAAACTTATATCTATAGGATCAAACGTTTGAACGGCCTTAAAGGTGATCGCATAGTATCTGCTATATAAACTATGGTTTGCTATGTAGCTTGGAAGCGCTACGGTCTACTGTTGCTACACAAGAGCTAATGAGACATGAACTTACAGATTAAAGCCGGTTCCGAACAGCAGCGAACATCCAGGCCCGTTGTGGGATTCGAACCCACAAACTTAGGCACCGGCGAGAAGAAAAATCCTTAGGTATAACCTAAATCAAACTCTCTTAAGAAATGTAAAGAAATTTTGTCATACATTTCACATTTATAATTTTCACAGATAACATTTATTAAGTAATTACATTAAATTAAAAGGAATTTATTTTGGTGACCTTCAAAGGGTTAAGGAAAATTCAAGTTTAGCTGTACTTTGAAATATCAACAAGGTTTAAGTCCTAATTACTGCACTAGATATAAAACTTTTTTCCATAGAAATCAGTAAATTATGAATAAACTATTCAAAGTTTATAATAAAAGAGTAGACAAAGAATATATTTAAAATATTTTTTATAAGCTCGGTACACAAAAAAAATTGCCACATAGGAAAATATATAGGTTTCCTAGAGGTTGATTAAAAAGACGCACATAATTTGCGAGAATAACCTTATATCCAATAGTTCGATGAAACTTGCGGTCACGATGAACATTATCTCAAATGTGCTAAACAAATTATCATAATTTGCAAACTACATCTTGACACTTCTATGTGGAAAAGACGATATAATTTATACTAACAGCGAGATACCCCCTCATCCCCGATATACATCATAAGAAGTGAAGTACTGAAATTGCTAGCAATTTATTTGAAATGACCTGTTTCATGGCCTGTATATCAAACGTATTTTCTCTTGTCAAAATGTTTGCGAATTATTAGATTCTGACATGTTTTTATTCTAAATTTTAGGACTTAGTATATATGTATGTTTGTGTTTGTTTTTGTATATATATATATATATATATATATATATATATATATATGAAACACACACATATATACCGGGTGGCCATAATTAAACTGACAGTGCTCACAGTGTTCTGTAGCGCGATCTATTTGCGAGAATGACGCCACATTTTGTAGGGAGATTAAACAAGATGAAGGACGCAGAATTCCGCAAAAAAAAAATTAGCTCCAAAAGTCACCGCTAGGGGAATATTTGGATTGGTGTAATAGAAAATAGAGTGTTAACAAATGCAAATCAATACGAAAATTACCTTCTGGCCCTGTGCCAATGGATGTAAAGTGAAATTTGAATAAAGAACTTCTTCTTCTGCTCAGCGTACGTGATATTGCAGATCACGAGACTTTATCGGTGTTTATAGAGATTTTATGCTTTTTAAAAGTGTTGCCATATTACACTTGAACTAAATCAGAAAATGTGCATAATAAAAGGTAATTTTATTCCGTATTATTTTGCGTTTGTTAACAGTCTATTTTCTATAACACAGCGCCAAATGTTCCTCTAGCGGTGACTTTTGGAACTTTTTTTTTTCGGAATCCTGCGTCTTCCGTCTTGTTTAATCTTCCTACAAAATGTGGCGTCATTCTCGCAAATAGATCGCGCTAAAGAACACTGTGAGCACTGTCAGTTTAGTTATGGTCACACGGTATATATATATATGGCTGCTAAAAACAGTCCTCTGGGGTGAAAAATAGCAAATAAAGAAATTAAAAATTAAAATTAAAAAATTAAGTATTTTGAAACTTATTTTTATGGAATCAAACGTTTGAAAGGCTTCAAAGGGAATCGCATAGTATCTGCTATATAAACTATGGTTTGCTATGTTGATTGGAAGCTCTACGGTCTACTGTTGCTACACAAGACCTAATGAGAACAGAACTTACAGGTTAAAGCCGCCTCCGAACAGCAGCGAACATCCAGGCCCGTTGTAGGATTCGAACCCACAATATTAGGCACCAACTAGAAGAAACCTACACATTTGTCCGTCTTTCAGCTGTATGAACTATAATACTATGAATAAAATGTTTTTAAAATTTTGAACGAATCTGCATTACTAGAGTGTAGAATAAATTATACGAAATTCGGAAACATTTTTACCATCTAAGGACACATTTGTAATAGGTTGTAATTCATTAATTGTGGCTGGGAAGCGTAAAACATAATCGTGGTTGCAATGTTTTCCAAGCTGTCATCGATACCTCTGGAAGTGGTAGGTCGAACTTGACGGCCTTATTAGCACCTCCTTCTAAATTACGATGTCAGGTCAGTGTTTAGTCCTTGTGGTTCCTCATTTAAAGTACCAGTGCATACCCATAGCTGTGGACCGGTCGCATAGTGTAATGGGGTCTATTGGACGTAGTGTAGACTTCCCTATTACAGAGATATGAGTGATAACAAAAACTGAGTCAAAATAGTTTCAGCCATACTCATTATAATTCCTTGAATATAGGTCAGAAAGTCCAAACCACTTATGGTAACACAGTAATAAATATGTATACAGAAATATAGTTTTATGGAAATTTCGATAAAAAAAGAAAGAAAAAGTAATAAAAGATTACTTTTAAATATATGTTTCAATTTTTATTAGGATGTTTGTTTTTTTAGTTTTAAGAAACGAATGCAAAAATCTAAATATACTCACCAGACAATTTTAACTGAGTTTGGTAGACAGTCTAAAATATTTCTGTAAAAATGTTACAGGGATTTTAAAGATTCAGTAAATTTAAAGTAATTTTCAGCTAAAAATGCTCATGCAGCAAATGACAAATAGCCGTCATTACATTGCCATATAATAATTTTTTTGTACTGCGGTAAAAGTAGAAATATTTAACGATTCATTTCTTTCTAGGGTAGAGCTGGTGAGCTTTTGCTTTAAAAGAAACTTTTAACAAGAATCAAATGTAAAATTAGAAAAAGGCTTTCATGTTTTCAACTCTATGAGAAGAAATTAATGTTAACTTATAAAAATGTCTTAAAATATGTATACATTTGAATAAGATTAACAGAGATTTGACAACAATTTTTTTGTACTGCGGTAAAAGTAGAAATATTTAACATGATTCATTTCTTTCTAGGGTAGAGCTGGTGAGCTTTTGCTTTAAAAGAAACTTTTAACAAGAATCAAATGTAAAATTAGAAAAAGGCTTTCATGTTTTCAACTCTATGAGAAGAAATTAATGTTAACTTATAAAAATGTCTTAAAATATGTATACATTTGAATAAGATTAACAGAGATTTGACAACAATTTTTTTTGTACTGCGGTAAAAGTAGAAATATTTAACATGATTCATTTCTTTCTAGGGTAGAGCTGGTGAGCTTTTGCTTTAAAAGAAACTTTTAACAAGAATCAAATGTAAAATTAGAAAAAGGCTTTCATGTTTTCAACTCTATGAGAAGAAATTAATGTTAACTTATAAAAATGTCTTAAAATATGTATACATTTGAATAAGATTAACAGAGATTTGAAGACTTCCTTGTTAAAAAATTCTGTTATTGAAAATACATTAAAGACTAAACTGCTTTAACGGTTATTATTTTAATAAAAATATTCTTCAAATATATCTATTGAATCTTTTATTTAATTCTATTTCATTTCGTACTAAATTCAACATTTATCCCTGAACAAAACAAAGAAGTTAAACCTTCATCTCTTTTAAGCATTTTTTTAAAATTTCATTTTCTGCGAATAAGCCAAGTAACTCCTTGTATTGTCTTGGCTTTGATTGGTTTCGTTTGGAGTACTACAGTCTACATTTTATTAAATTAGTTAAATCTTTTATTAAGTATATCAATACACTTGTCGGCTCGAGTTTCCTTATTACAGTTGCAAATCTAAATCAGTAGTCTCCTTATTTTTATTTAATATTTCCACACAAAGTTTTTATGAATTCTGACCCCGAGACATAATTTAATTTGCAAATGTAACAGTATTTCTGTTTCCTTATCAAAACCAGAATGAATAACTAATGCAAAATATTCATAACCTTATAGAATACACACAAAAGATTTTTTTGTTTATATTTAAAGTAGATAAATTTGAAAGGTTTTCGAGATTTACTTTTATGAAACCGTGATGGAATTTTTTATTTTGCTAAAATATGCAAATCAAAAAAACCAACAAGGTTCACCAAAATGAGCTGAATTGAATTACATTTTTGATCCCTAGATAAAAATTATAGTTGAACTATAGTTATTTTATTTTTTTCTGTTTTCACCTTAAAAATTGAAATTTAAATATTTAAAAACTTTTTATGCATATTATTTCAATAACTTATATCTCAATAATCATTCCGACTGACTCAAAGCACAGTTGTTCAAAATACCAAAAATCAGTTTTTAAATTTAACTCCAGTTTAGTTTATATAACTACCACTTTTAACTAAATATTACAAGGTACTATTTAACCATCTGAATCCCTAAATCATAAAAATTGTATCATTTCTAGAAAAATAAAGAAAAATCTTATGTATTATGTCTACATTCAAATGGAAAATAAAAATAATATAATGAAAATTATATATAAATGTTATGTGGTTTTAAATTGCTTATTGAATCCTTCATAACAATCATATAGTTTTTCTCTCTTTATTATACTATACTGCTGAAAATAATAAGATATTGTAAGTCTTATGTAAAATAACGGCACAAGCGAAACTATTATCGTGTATCTCTCAGTAGATTTAGGTATTTACCTATGATCAAATTTATAGTGGTTATTATTTTGTTAGTCAAAGACTAAATATTGTTTGTCTTGCATTGTGTAGATTATTTTAGTTTTAAATTTAACCACAGGCTGTGAGTGACTACAGACTTATTTTTTTAACTAATAAGCTAAATTAAGAGTTATTAAAATCAAAATATTACATACTTAAAATTAACATATACAAGGTTGATAGTTTAAAATAAAAAATAAACAAATTTATTATTATGCTATTTACATGTCTATGTACAAAAAGTTTGACTGAAACATTATAAAATTTGCTTTTCCAAACTTTCTACTAGGTGCCACATTATTCACGATTTAACAGTAATAATATCCTAACATTTAGATTAAAAAAAAGAGAGACATTACCTAATTTCAAATTGAAAATATTTATAATAATTACCTTTGTGGATCTATTGGGTGTGCAAGAGTGGTAATCAGGTTGGGAACTCTTGGTGAAAGGATGTAGACACTGCTGACCTCAATCTCACCACTGGTCTGGGGGCTTCTAAATAACTCTAATGATTCTTAAAGGCGGATGCACTGGAACACTTCTGGTCGTTGCGAGATGTCGTCCTCGTTAGTTTTTCTGAGTCTCTCTTTGCCCCAACTCTTCCTTTAGTCCTAGAAATCTGCCCTCCGACTCCCAACTCTAACTCTCTTCTTAACTTTTCTTTTTTTATATTATATTCATTTCTATCCTTTCTTACTTCTCTTCGTCCAATCAGCAGAGCTGTATATCTCCATTGGTCTCCCATTATCCCCCGTTCAAACATGGGGAAAACCTTACCCCTTCAAATAGGGCACTGTCTCTTAGGGACTCACAAATAACTCCACATAGGTACATTCTTATTTGGTGTCATAAACGGAGATATCATTCTAATCTGGGACTGGAATCAGAAACCCGCCCGAGAATCCCCCATACGACGAATCCGTTCAATTAATTTTCATAGGTCCTCAGTCTTTTTAAAAGATGTGATAAGGTCAGATATAGATCCCAAGCATTTTACTTCTCGTTTTATTTATATCCATTATATTAATTAATCAATTATATTAATTATATCAATTATATTAATTATCCATTATATTAATGATCTAAATAGCCTCATCACAACTATTTTGCATAAAATGAAAAAGTGAGTCTAAAATTCAAATAGGTCTCATTTTAAAACTTTAGAATGGGCAAATTTTGTGTATGGAGTGAAAAAGAACGATTTACCGGCAGCGATTGAAATTTGACTTACAAATTTATATACTTCTAGCTCATGTGTAATCCTTTGACAACGTTTCCGGGTGCACTGAATTTCTAGTACTTTTGAATGAAAAGCGCTCCAAATTATTGAGGAAAACATATAAAAATGCACATAAGAATATCGTGACCCAAACGTCTTCTCATATTTCAATGAAAGTATTGTTGTGGATAATGTCCTTACTATGTGAACCCTAACTATTACATGCTATGAAACAAAGCAATAGGGTGAAAAGTATACATATTTTTAAGCAATAAATACAAAACATTACGAGGCTGAAAGTTCCTATAACTTGGATTAGTTTCAAGAAGGGGTTTTGTCTTTTGATTCTGTACCCTATAAACTCCTAACGAACCTCCTACAAAGACGATTTTTGAAACCTTATATTTATTAGCCATTAAATTTTTTTATGATAAAAACGGTCGGATGTGCTGCTTATAAATTTTCAAAGATAAATATAATTACCAGATTTTTTCTTAAAACATGCTAAGTGTGTGACACAGTTAAGAATTATTTTAAAAAATCTTATATTCAAAGTGCTGTTTTCAACAGTAAATTAATAAATCAAGTCAGACATGTTTGTAATATTTAAATTAATTTATTTGATCTAACTTTTATCAATAAAAATTAGATTGGCCTTTATTGTTTGATTGATGATTTTCTTGAGAACTGATTAATTTACTCCTCTATGTATTTTTCCATGCTTTCACATGATTTTTCTTTTACTTCTGGACAGATCCAATATGTTCCAATTTTTTTAAGCAACTGAATTTTACCTCTGACCTGTCTCGGAAACTTTCAATAATTTCAGCAAAAAAAAAAAAAAAAAATCCAACATTTTTTTTTATATGCCATCTTGGTCATTCCATAGTTATGGGTATGAAACATCATATGACTGTTATCACTTTTCTATAAAGTATTTAATATTTGAAATATATATTTTTCATGAAGCTAACACGGCACTTAAGGAAGCATTTTACAAAAATTAAATAATTTCCGTTTCTTCTTTAAATGTTTAAAAAAATATAACCATGCTGTTCCAGGTGTGAATTTTACCAGGTGTTATATATAGGTTCTTAATTGTTAATTTTTCAGCTAATAGGTAATATTTAAGAGTTATTAAATTTTTATGATAAAGACGGTTAAATGTTTAATACTATGAGTTATTTGAAAATTTTCAATAAAAAATATAATTACCAGGTTTTTTTTTTAACAAAACACGTGTTACTGGTGTGACAAAATATTACAGGTGTGACTCAGTTCAGAATACTTTTAAAATATCTTACAGTAAAAGTACGGTTTTCAACAATAGATGATTAAACCAATCCGGTCATATTTGTAAGAGTTAAATTAATTTGTCCGTTCTAACTTTTATCAATAAAATTGAATTTGAATTCTGTTGTTTATGAGAATTGTGAGGCTTTACTTTAACAATGGATTCCATGCTTTCACGAAAGCTTTTTTTTTCTTCTGGCCATTCTAGTATCTTATTAAATTTTTCCATGCAACTCAGTGTTACTCCTGACCATCCTTGTAAGACTTCTAAAACCTAAGAAATTGATGTAGCCTTTTTTTTTCTATTTTATCTGTCACTTGCAAAAGGAGATGCTTGTACAAAATCAGAAGCAACAAATTCCTGATTCTTACTGTATTCCTAAATCGTTTGGATTTATGTTTACTTTATGATATAACTTCCTTTAATGCATTACAATATGTCGGTTTATAACTATAAAAACCAAATGGGCTGTTTTATTGATTTGATTTTTTTTACTAATTTTAAAGACTAGAATTCTTAATTTTCTGTTTTCTTCTCTACCAACATTTTTTCTTTCTTTCAGCTGCACTTCTTTTTTTTTCACTCTATAACTTTACTGACTCTAAATGAACCATCAACAACAGTGTGCACCTACAAATGCTTTTGCAATCAATATGGTAAAATCATCATCTGGAATTGTGGATTATCCAATAAAATGTCAATTGGATTTAGTATATTTTTTATTTATTTTACTCATTAAAAAATAAAAAAGTCGCATATTTGTAGCCTGTGAAATTTTAGCAACACTTTGATATATGACACATATGACTAGAAGTAGTTTTCAAATTTAGACATTGAGACACTGTTGACATGGATTTGCTGAGAAAGTTTAATATGCTCTCACCAAACCGTCTGAAATTCTTTTCATGAGTATAATTATCTTCCAAACACTGAGCAATGTTGTGAGCATTGGCTGGAAAATGAGGAAGTTCAGCGCTAAAAGTTGGTGCGATCATGTAAAACAAAGCTAAATAAATGACAAATCCATTAAGCTGAAAAGTCTATATTTACTACAAGGAGAAGCTTATCCTCTTACTTGAATTTTTCTCTATGCATTTTAATTGTATGAAGATTACTATTTCAATAGCATGAAACTGAATTATCTAAAGCTGTGAATTTAAAAGTATTTAAAAATGAATATTTTAAATATATACGAAAGAATCGAGAAGTAGTATTTATTTTATTCATTACTGCTTATTACATCAATTATTTGGCCTGTTTTACCATGCTTTGAAACATAAATTGCCTAGATTACTTAAATTCTGCATGACTTACCTTTACATGACATTTTTTCATTGAAATCAATTAAATATTGTAACAAATGTTTGTAATTTGTCATTAACTAGTGAAACATTTTTCAGGTATAAAAGAGGTCCATAAACTGTATACAGTTAGTAGATACTATTAAAACCGTTAATGTCATCCATTATCAGATAACTTGATTGTGATAAACATTTAAACATTTGCAGCTGCTGTAAAATCAAAATTCTTTCATCTTTATCTGCAAAATCTCTGGAAATGTATTAACCAATTAAAATGCTTCTTAAAGTAAGAGAATTATTTCCATTCAGTGTTTATGGTTCCCATGGCAAAATACTCTTAATCGTTTTGCGAAGAACGTATTATGAATAAAATTTACTGAAAAGTGTTTGCGATATTGGATTGGATAATTTGGCACAGGTAATTACTTTTATCCCACGGAACTTTTTTTAACTGACCAATTTTCTTTTTAAATATATGTTCATTCACTTATATAAAATAGTTAAGACAAATAAATTTACAAAAATGATATCTGCTATAAAATATCGAACTGGCTCTTTTCAATTTGTCCGTATTCTCAACAGCAAAAATATTCTTCGCAATTTTATCTCTTACCACAAAATAATCTCGTACATTAATTTTGTTCTTTCCCTTAGTTGATACAGTGTTATACATTTTTTCCTTTTAGAACAATTTAGTGGAGATAAATAGACCACAAAGTTTCTGTATTGTTTGTAGGAATATTTCACCCCTTTAACTTTACTCAATGAAAATATATTTCCGCTTAGTTTAAAAGGAACTGCTGGAAGATATAAGTAGAGGGATATATATATATATATATATATATATATATATATATATGTATATATATATATATGTATCTATCTATCTATCTATCTATCTATCTATCTATCTATATATATATATATATATATATATATATATATATATATATATATATATATATATATATATGTATATATATATATATATATATATATATATATATATATATATATATAGATAGATACATAGATATATATATGTATTTCTTAAATACATACATATAATTAAGACAATATATATATATATATATATATATTGTCTTAATTATATGTATGTATTTTAGAAAAAAATTGTGTATCGTGTACAATTTTATTACATTTAAATTATTGGTTATCTATTTTAACAGTATAGATCGTTTCAAATATCATAATAATTTGGAAAGAAATGCAAATTCTCACAGAAGTGTATATAAAAACGAAATTTCCTAATACCTCAAACGCACTTTACGTAACCCTTAGGAAAAACATTTTATTTAAATATAGTTAATAACTTTTGTAGTGTTTCTTTTATATTGTCGAAAGTCATTAACTGTAATGCCATGCTTAAAACTCTTGAGATGAAAATTTGGAATACTTTTTTAAAGCAGCTTAAATAAAGAGAGCTTTGCCACACATAAATAAAACATAAGATTTAATGAACTAAAATAAAGTGACAATCAGACAGAAAAGTTTTCGACTTTACGATAAAAAGCTCTCCTTCCATTGTATTTTTATTACCAAAGCGTGTTACAAAGAACTTTCAATTTACAGAAAATGTTGTAAGAGGTTTGAACCTAAAAGGAAATGTTCGACTACGTTTTAAATATAGTTGTAATGACTTGTTTAGAATTTGAATTTTGTTATTGATTGATAACCTTATTTTATTGCCCTAGAGATTTATTTGGTTTTTAAACAATTCTATGAATCACTTCACACACAAATTTTTGTTTATTCTGTCTTGGAGTACATAATGACATAGTTTATTGCTATTGTTTCAGCAAAATAATGACCAAAGGATAAATTTAGTATTAGGATGCTTTTCTCACAATTTCGCAACCAACATGTCATATTTATCAGTTACCTTTATTGGCATTATTTACATATATCTGAATTATTTATACTTCGAACTTGAATTTATCTATTCTTGAAAGATTTAACTTACTACACTAGACATTTATGTAATTCTACAAGTGTTAATGTTTTTACAAACACAAATATATATATTTATTAATTAGTTGTTTTGTATGAGGAGAAAATGTGGTATTCTTTAGTCCCATTTTCGTTGGTTCAGGAGTATAGAGATCAAAGAATAAATTTTAATTTTAATTTTAAAAAGTTCTTCTGTCATAGTTTTGTAACTATCTAACCAATTTTTCTAGAGAAATATTTTTTATACAAAGTCTGAATATGAAAATGTGTACTTCTCTATACATCAAGGGGCGTAGCAAATCAGATTGAATCTACTCTCATCGGTAATGAGGGTGAGACTCTATTGATGATGTGTCCAGTCTTTGGGTTCTAGAGACAACTGTACAGATTGCAATTTTTCACAAATATTTAGTTACATAATACTGTTCCTGTGCTGAATAATCCTGCTTCATCTGCGTCTATTCTCATTGGTCATAATTTAAATGATATGAACAGCTACACTGGGCTCTTACTACTGAGGAGCTCTCTGAAACTGGAGTAATCTACAGAATGGATTTACCAGCAATTCTTCCTGATTAAAATTCAGTTGAACACGTGTAGGATACGTTAGGACGATGCCTTGACACACTTCATCTGCCTCTTTTCTCGGATGCCATTGGTCATAACATTATTTTTATAGATCTCATGCACTGCTACACAAGGCTCTTACTACTGAGGAACTCCTGGAATGTGAAGTAATCCAGAGAAGGGATTCAACAGCAATTCTTCCTCATTGAAGCTCCGTTGAACACTTGTAGGATACATTACGA
>CM063503.1:26292145-26379645 GCA_032207245.1 Pardosa pseudoannulata | reverse complement strand
ATCAGATACATTCTTCCGTCCATTTTTGCTCCTTGCATTTTCTCTTATTTACTTCTATATTAGAGAAATATTTTGATTATAGCTCTGAAAAGTTTGCTCACAATTAAGTCGGAAATTGACCGCGTTGTTAACTCGGATGGAATACATGAATAATACTTAATCCTTATAAAAGTATTCCTTACAAACATACAAACATTTTTACCAGTACTGTATGAACGTTTATAGCTGTGATAGTTGTATAATGACAAGTGTTTCCCCAAAACCACGATTTATACATTCAGTCACCTCGTATGTTTTATCAAATTTGATTTATTAAATGAATATCAATTTTAATTTCAATTATAATTACTCATTGATGCTTTCCTTTTGTACTGTTTATATGAGGCTTCACTAATTCATTATAATTTTATTTTATAAAACTTGCAATTCAAGGTTTCGTTAAATAAAATAATTAATTATCTTACGTAGCCACCTCTTCAAAATTATCTATGAATAAATTCTATATACCTAGATAGTACGTGGTTATCTAATTCGCAAAGTAGAAAAGTAACACTAAATAAGTAAGTAATCCAAACTTACACGTTATTAAAATTCACTTATCGAATAGCATAATATAATTCATTCATTTATTTCATAAATTGTTTTTGGCAACTCTTTATCAGCGTATCACTTTCAATTAATTTTGAGTAAAGATATTTGATGGATGACTTGATCGAAATCTCTAATCGATTCCATCGAGAATAGATCAGTCGCTACACCTGGGGTGAGAAAGATGAACGTTACTTTCCCAAACGTCTATTATTTCAGCGAATAAAATTAATTGTTAGCATTAATTTTCCACAAGAATTTAGTATTTTTGGAGGTATTCTTGAAATATAATTATTCTTACTCTATACCATTTATCTTCAAATTTAGTACAGAAATAATTAGATTACTCTAGATATATTGGATATAGACGTAGTGTGATCATTTATAAAGTGAGATGGAGTTTGAATAGATCAGATCAGATGGTGCTTCCTGTACCCACATACCGAGACTAAATTCCATTCTTTGCATTCGTATTTCAAGCCTTTCAGAATAAGCTTTAAATAATAGATTCCTACATGGCTTAATTAGAACATTGTTATCAAAACATACATTTTAGGAATTAGAACCAACCAACAGTCATTTACAAAATGTAACTATCCGTTAGCAATTACAATTTTTATACAACCGCAAAGAATAGTGGGTTGGTTGTGATACTGATTACTTTTGCTGCATGGGGGTAATGAGACCAGGGCCTACTGTTTAAGACTATACCGAACGGTTATGAGCATCCGTTTCGGCAGTGGGATTTAAACCTAAGTACTCTGGTACCGAAGAGAATCGTGCTATCCATTCAGCCATAGCTTATACTCTGTGTAAACTCAATAGGCACTTCAAGGTTACTGAGTTTTCCCCGATGACCAACTGTAACTATGGTAACGACAGTTGGGGAATGACATTATTTTTTTTTCCCACTGTGTTAAGGGGTGTCATGCATCGTGTGGGCTCTCCGTGCATGATGAAAGTATGTTTATTTAGACTACACTTTGAAAAATTCTTAATACTTTACACAAACTTTTATGAGTAATTTCAGACCTGTTTCTAAGTTCATAAATTTAAGATATAATCCCATTTCATAAAATTACAATACAAAAGTTGTATGTTATATTCTAATTCGTAAGATTTAAAAAATTCTACTGAAAAAGCACAGTTGCATTATTTACAGAAATAATATCATTAAGATGATTGAATATTTCGCTAATTTTAATGAGTAATTAGTTATAATTTCTCACTATTTTTCTTTATATTTGTAGGATTCTTTTAATCTAAATATCAAAAGTATTTCTTAAAAATTAATTTATTTAATAGAATGTAGTTTTGAAATTCCTTAAATTTGAGTTGTATGTTAATAAGTATATTATGAAGTTATGTGGACCATAGTAAAGTTTCTCTTCCAAAGTTGTACTGTATTAATTATTTTATGATTTTACAAGAATTGAAAGAGGTCTTAATGCAATAACAATATTTTGTATAATTTTATTATGTATTTAAAGATTTATGGTCTGTTGATACATTTTTAGAAAGTGAAAATTTTTTTAGAAGGTAGAGATTCATAATGTTTTAGTAAGAATTCAAAATTATAATGAATTTTTGTATTTTTACAAAAATATCTGTGATTTATTATAACCATTTTATACATATTGTTAAACTTTTCTTTATGTAAATAGTTAACGCATTTATGCACAACTGAAAATTTTGACTTTGCTTATAATAATAAAGCAAGTCGTCTGAACGTATTGGAATCAAATCCTCAACTGAAGTGCTGAAAATAAGTGTGAATGCAGCTGCTTCTTGGTCGCTACCATAGTAACCGATGACTGGGGAAACGAGAAAGTGTGACCTTGAAGCGCCAATAGATTTTACATGGACTATAGTATGATATATCTTTTGGTTAACATATTTTATGTAAGAATTACATTGAATTAAATGCGGTAATTTTGAAAAACCGAGTTCAAATGTGTATTCTCTATTTGAATTATGTACTCCAATTTTTTATTTCTAAGAATATTTTTTAGAAAACTCCACAATTCGGGTTCTAATTCCGTTAATGGCATAAATGTTTTTCACAGTAGGAAATATACTCTAACAAGGTCATGATCTAGTTCAGGGAAAGGCAAACTTTTTCGGTCGCGGACCAAAGTTTGTTGGGCCAAGATAAATTTTTCTAAAATTTTATAAACAATATACAATTAAATTTAAATAGTAATACAATATACAATGTATTGCTATTTAAATATCTTAATGAGATGAACAAAATTGCAATTTCATAATTAAAAGTTCTTTATATTGAGGTTCAAAGTAAGATATACCGATTTGAAGGTACGAAGATAAAGGCTCATTTGTCAGTCTACTTCTGAAATTATCATTTCTAAGGTTCATAGTTGAAAACACTTGTCTACATATATAAGAAGCAAACATAGTGCTGATCTTCTGGGCGTGAGATAATATATTTTTGATACAATATTTAAACAAAGTAGAAAAGAAGATGGATATATAATGTATAAATATGTATTTCTTTTAATTTGCCTCGTACCGGCAACTTGAAATTCCATCCGAGGGCTGAATAAATCCTTCCGGCTGGTCGGAGTTGGCCCGTGGGCCTTAGTTTGCCCATCCCTGATCTAGTTAGTCCTCGCTTAGTAAAAAGCTTCAAATTAACCTGTGTTTAATAGATTGACTTTCTATAAATTATTTCTCATTTCAACAAAGTCTTCATTTTGTTGTCAATTTATGTTCCTTTCTCTTGTTACTTTTTAATGTACATGTTTTTCAAGATGTTTGTAACGCTCATTGGTACATAATAGCACAAATTCAAATATCTGTACAGACAAGTGTTTGTTTTTTATCACTTCCGGGGCTGGACCCATGCTTGGAGACCCCCCCCCTCTCTAAGTTAAATTATGTAAAAGCATCTTGTTCCTAATATTATCTTGGAACCCAACTAACATCACCTAACTAGGGCTTCGTTCTAGTTTTGGTTTAATTTTTAATCTTCTTTCGCTAGTTTTAACCTCTTTTTCTTACTTTAACATTAACGGCAAGCATAATACTACTTTCTTTCAGGGTTTCGTTTTAGTTATTTAAACTATGGACTTTTTTAAATGATAACTCACGACTATATTCTCTCATTATTTTTTTTAAATTTTTTTGTTCTACTGTTGCGGAGTGAACTGTTTCGTGGTAAACATTTGAAAGCCTAATCCTTAGGGAAGGCTGTTTGCCACCAAAGGTTTAAAAAAAATAAAATAAAATAAATAAAATAAAATAAAATAAATAAGGTAAGTCTAAATTTGACATAGTTAAAAATCATATTAATCAATATGTGATCTAAATTATTGGTACGCATTAGAACTTTTTCAAAATTTGAGACTCACTCCTGATTATAAAAAGAAATAATGAAAATTCCCAATTTAAAAAAGATTCAAATATTAAAATAGATTCTTGGGTAAACTTTCTCAAACCTAACTGTATAAGTTAGCGCAGCAACTGGGTATCTAATTATTGTTACTTTTGCCAGAAGGAAACCTATACCAGATGGATTAAACTATTACAAACCCGAAAGATTGCTTGGGTCTACTCGAAAATGAAGCAATTCAAACTAAAATGATCTCTTACGCACAAAATATTGGCAATGAAAGGTAGATCAAATTTATTTTTCTATTGTGTCACATTTTCAGATGAACTTGATCTATATCATTACATTTAGAAATAATGATCCAAGAATACAGACTTTTTTACCTCAGTTAGAGAGCTTCTCTTCAGTACCAGAGTTCGTAGGTTCGAATTCCTATGCTGACTTAGATGTTCGTAATCGTTCAGAATTGGCTTTCAGCAGTAGTTACCGGCCTCATTAGTTCTCGTGTAGCAAAATAGTATACCTTAGTATTCCAAACTAAATAAAACCTATAACTATTACCTATTTCATAAAAATATAAAATGTAAGAGACAAAGATTGGGGAAAGAAAAAAAATCGGGTCTCGTCAACTTATATAATGGAGTATGAAGAGTGTTTGTTATCAATGGTTCTAAAAGCAGCCAAGCATTAGACTTTGAATAACGAAAAAAGTTATATAAACCCTTCATTGATATACACATGGATTTAACATAGTAACATTTTGATAAATAACCCGTTACACGGAGGTAGATTCATGTTTGGATTCTCACACAGTGTTTAGAGCCCTCAGTCTTATAAACCAAGATACATTATAAATAAACCAGTGGGGACGAAAATAAATATTACCTTGGAAGTTGATTAAAATAGTTCTAAAAGAAAGAGTGATATAAGTTAGTGGTTACGATGGAAAAAAGCTCTTCCTGTCGCACATATTTTCAAGGGGGAATCCCCAAACTATATTTGTTAAGTAAATAATTCTTTTTAGGTGATAGATCGCAGTGAGCACTCTAACCACAAGTTATTTTTAACACATTGTATGCGGGACACATACTTCTACGTTTTCTGGCGATTGATATTTGAGCGCGGGTCACATACTAGTACGCGTTAGTGTAACAACATGGTTTGCTTGTGAGTACAAAAATAAAGGTACATACAGAAAAACGAAGCCGAATGTTCTTATCTACTACATAGATTCTGGAAAAAATTAGACTAGTTTTTACATTATTAGTTTTATGATTGATCTTTTCATATTTTATAATGTAAAAATGCATATATATAATATAATTCGAAAAAAAATTAAAACTATATACTACTATTTCTATTAAATTTTCATATTTACGATACTATCATAAATTTATCCTCTAAAAATATATTTTTTGTTTACAAAAATCGTATGGTTGTTATTTATATATTTTTATTTATATATTTGTTGATATATTTCAATATAAAATACGAAAAGTTGGTTAAAAAATTAATTACTTTTCGATCTATTGAAACTTAATTGAATAACTAAATTTACGCCCAAAACGTCTGCTCCCGGTACAGTTCCGCTGCGAAATGTACCAGCACATAATGTATTAATACTTTAAAAATACAAAAATGTCTTATAGAAAATAAGCATTAAAGCCATCACATAGAGAATGATGGATTCTGGAGAAATTTAGACAAATAAAAACTAGTTTTTACATAATTAGTTTTATGATTGCTCTTTTCATTTTTCACAATGTAAAAAAGGTTTATGTATAACATAAACATAAAAAGTTAAAACTATATACTACTATTTCTATTTGATTGCTTATATGTACGATACTATTATAAATTTATCCACTAAAAAATATATAGTTTTGTTTACAAAAATCTTACGGTTGTTATTTATATATTTCTGTATATATTTTTGTTATATATTTCAATATAAAATACGAAATTTGGTTAAAAATTAAATAATTTTCAATCTATTGAGATTTAACTGAATAACTAAATTTACGCGCAAAATGCCCGCTCCCGGTACAATTCAGCTTCGAAATGTACCCGCACATAATGTCCAATAATGAAATATTTATGTTTTTGCTTTCATCAAACTATTTCAACATAAATGTATAAGAACAGAATGCTATTACTTATATAATGTTACTTGCCAATTAGGAAAAATATATTTTATGATTCAAACTCTTAATCACTAGCCAAAGGAATATTTTATGACTAAAAGTTTTCCTAGAAATGTCTAAGACTCTCTGATGTAAAATTCAAACATATTTTTACTCTTGAATGCTTTGAAAGTTCATAATAATTCTTATTCTTCAATTTATATATGTATAGCAACTTTAAAATACAAATTGTATATACTTTCTGAAAAAAGCATTAAATTTTAATGCTGCGCTTCAAAACATTTCTTTCTGTTAAAATAATTTCAAATAAGTAGCTTATCTAAGTATGCCATTCAAATGTTCAATGCGTTTAGTGCATTTTAGTACCCTTTTCTGGTTTAACGGTAAGTTTTGTAGATAAGGTTAAAAGAGAAGTTGTATTTTTATCATAAAACTTTTTTGAAACACGCTTTCAAAAATAAATACATATAAATCCGCTAAGTGTATAGCAAAACTCAACTCAAGATATTTTCTTATAGTTGCAAAATAAAGGTAACACGGAGACTCATGTATTCTAAAGGTCGAATGATGACAAAATAGTAGAATGCTGCTCTTTAGTACCGGAATTCAGGGTTCGATTCTCTCTGTTAGCCTGAATGCTTGTAACCCTTCGGAATCGCTTTGAAATAATAGGTACTGGTCTCATTAGCTAGCACATAGCAAAACAATAGCCCTAAACTCTTCAAACCATGTCTTTTAGAAAACTTTTTTGCTTATTAAAAATATCTCTGTTCTTACAAACCATACGATTCTTAAGCATTCTCCTTAATTTAATAGAAATAAAATATGGAACAATCTATTGTACATTGCATAGAAATAAATATGTTAATCCTTAATAATTTCACCCTTTACTATATGTAAGAGATTACATTGATTTCATATTGGTTTGTATATCAAACAATCCTTCTGCCGATTTCATTATGATTTTCATCTTTAGATGAGAATAATTGTGTATTACATTGAAGTTCAAAAATGAGGTTAAAAACAAAAAAAAATTAGATATGTTGGCAAAAATTAGTTTAATACCTAGAAATTTCGTATACTAGTACCTCATGCTGGAACAGATGAAAGAATCACAAAAAAATTGCAAAGGAATTTGAAGTAGGCTGAAATGCAAACGAGAGCATAAGAGTCAATAAAAGATGCCTTACAAAGTGTTTATTCCTTATATCTTTATATTTAGTCTAATACAAAGTATGGTCCACTCGTACAGCTACATAATAGTCATCACGTCGATTGTACCAATAATTCCCACTCTATCTAAAGTATTTATATTAACACCTGAAGGATTCTTAGGCAGGGTTGTAGAAAAGGCAATGGTTCTTCGTACAAAATCCCACAAGTGTACTGTGAGAATAATGTTTGACAATCTCGCTGCCCACATCATACGATGATTACACTTTTCTTAGACATAATTATTCACAATCGTATCTGTGTCATTTATATTGTTCATTTCCATTTCAATGAATCTCCCAAAGTTTCTGAAAAAAAGTCGCATGAAGGGTTTTAGCTAGATGATGTTCCCAAAGAAATATTTTCCAGAATTTGTAGGAAGATAGCATCTCGCAGGTTTACCCAGATGAAAGCTAGTACAGAATTGCTTTGTGGGCTAAATCTTGACTCCTCAATAAAAAACACACTCCAATCTTCCTGTATTTAATACTCCTAAATAGATGTATAACCGCAAAGTCCCCTCTCAGCTAGTCGTTTACTGAAGGATTTTCTCGATATCATAGTTCTAGATGCAGCTTCATAAAGCTGCTAAGCAATCATATTTCTATAGTGACTTGTATTTAAACCCCCATAGCAATCTTTGAAAGAAGTTGTGACTGTAGGGGTCGTTCTTCATTTGCCCTAGTGATAGTGCCATTTGTCTGAAGCTGTTGCCTTAATCTAAATCTGATACTGAAATTGTTGAACAGATTGTTATAGGGTTTTATGAGACTTAAAACATTTTTAGATGGCTTGCAAATTTTTGTATAGTTATATAAAGCTTCCAAAGATTTAAAGATTATTGAACAAGAAACACATAAACACTACTGTACTATTATTATACCTTTTGTTGCTTTAGTAAAAATCTTTAAATTACAAATATGGATTAAATTATATAAGACCTATTTACAATAAAAGTTTCTTTATGAAATAATAAACAATATAGTGATGTACACCAAATAACAGCAGCTAACATTGTAAATTGTTTAAATTTTCTGCTTACAGATAAACATATGTGTTTCAAACCCTAAAACAATCCCTTTCTTGAGAGTGGTAAAAAATTATGTACTCTATTAGCCCCCATATACTGATCGAGTGTTTTTCCTTACTGTAAATCATTCTGATTATAGAGAAATATCACCTTAAATGTTCTTTAACTGAGACTGCTTCATTAGGAGAGCTAATATTTAACACTTTGTACACCAAATTATAATTCAATTTTGGTACCAACTATTCTCAACGCTTTTCAGCGTTTTATTTAAAATAATTTTAAACTCATAAATGAGAGGAATTGAAATAAATAAATGAAAAGACAAATTCAATTAAATGCCAGTTTATTTACAATATTGCACGTTTCACACAAAAAGATAGTTTGTCTTCTTCCTCCAGGTATCTTTCTATGTAAGCATTTAGTGGCTTGGATTTAAAAAAATGTCGAGTGAGACTCGACAAAGGTGCTTTTGAGTAAAAAATTGATATTAAGTCAAACTCGACAAAGAAGCAAAGTATTTTGGTTTCTTCATAAATAATTGGATCAGGGCATGCTTAAAAAATATGTTACTGGTACTCGCAAACTCTTGTTCTAAATATGAATACAAATATTAGCAATTAAAACAATATTAAAATACTATTACCATAGGGGAAATTAAAATAATTTATTAAATAATAAACAATATAGTTATGTACACAAAATGATTGCAGCTAACTTTTTAAATTGTTTTAATTTCCTCCTCGATGCTAAACAGATACATTTTTAATTTTAAAATCATAAAAATATCTTTTTCGGGAGAGGTATAAAATTTTGTACTCCATTAGCGTCCATAGACTATTCGAGTATTTTTCTTACTAGTAAATCATTCTGATTATAGTGATATATAACCTTAAAGGTTACTGAACTAATTTTGATTAGGAGAGCTACGTTTTAACCCTTTAAACTCCAGATTATTATTCAATTTTGTTATCTGCAGTTTTCAACGCTTCTAAGTGTTTTATTTAAAATAATTTTAAACATAAAAAGGATTATTTAAAAAATAAATGAAAACACAAATTCAATTAAATGCCAGTTAATTTACAATAACGCAAGTTTCACACGCAAAGAAAAAATAATTTGTCTTCTATCCTCCAGGTATTTTTCTGTCGAAGTATTTAACGGTTTGGATTTCAAAAAAAGAAGCCAAGAGAGACTCGATAAAGGTTCTTCTGAAATAAAAATTGATGTTGAGTTGCACTTAATATAAGAGCAAATGGTTGAATTTTGGTTTCTTCAGAATTTACCCATTAGCGTCCAGTGTCCTCATATTATGATGCTGTAAAAAATCGCATTTTCCTTTATTAAGGGAAAACATATTCTTTTATTTACCAATAGTTATGATATATAGAAGCACTTTATAGTATCAGATATGATATTTCTTTGGAATTAAGTAAAAAAAGTGCGGGAAAGATGCAGTATAATTTCCCGCTTGTTTGATAATCACAACACACATTTTATATAGTGCGGTTTGGCAAATAATTTATGAGGTAAATTAATGAGGTATAATAATTTATGAGGTTTTTACATTTTTTTGCAGATAATCTATGTAAAAAACTAAAAACTGGGTATAAACAAAATATTTAAAAACTTAAGAGATGCAACTTATCTTTATTCTGAAGAAATAGAGGCAGTCATTATAGCAATGCCTTCTGATGTCGATGATCTAACTAATGAGTAACGATTTGATTATGATAATTTAGGTACTCCTGTGGTATCAGATCCTGTGGTTACATATACATTAGAAATTACAATACCAGATAATAATGATAGCCCAGATAATACCAGAATACCTCATAATATTATTTTGGATTAAAAAAAGGAAACCAATTCCAGTAAACGTAAAAGAGAATAATCAGTTTTATAGACGAATGAAACTTTTGCCTTATTAGTAGATGACAGATATGGCTGTTTTAAATGGCTATGTTATTTATAAAAAGATCCATGGTTCTAAGTCGATGCCAATCAAAGATTTTAGAAGATATATTGCAGTAACCTATTTGAAAAAGGGAGACGATTCAAAAGCAATGCCAGGAAGACCAACACAAAGGCAGATAACATCCAGATCCCATGTGCTTCCTGACGTAAAATTCGACAACATTCAGCATGTTATAGGCAAGAGGGAGAAGCAAAGACGTTGCCAATATAACTATTCTTCAAAACCTAGAACATATTGTATGAAATGCAATGCAACTTTATGTATCCAATGTTTTCCTCTTTTTTATACAAAAATTCAACCTTGAAAATATAAAATAGAAAGTTCTCTTATACGTATAAAAATAAATTTTAATTTTTATCGTTATTTTGCCTATTACTTGATTTATACATTAAAACTGTATAATTTTATGTAAAAAAATCATTTTTAAAATGTTTACATTTTTATATACAAACGCCCAGCGTCATCAAATGAGGACTGCTAAAAAACATGGTTGCAGTTAAAAAACTTCAAAATGCTTTTAAAATACTCTTAATTTATGTATTTCTACCCATATCTATCAATTTCAAAGAAAAATTCCAAAATTTGTTAATTAGGGAGTTAAAGAGTTATTTGAATCCCGACATGTGTAAAAAGTATATTACGGGAACTTCCCAATTCTTGTTTAAATATTAGCAATATCTAAATATTAATACTAATATAAATATAAGTCTAACTAGTAGAAATATTAGAAATTTAAATAATATTAAAATAATATTCCGATAGGGGAAATAAAAAATAATAAATAATGTTATTCAGGTAGAGTATATTACGTAACTGAACAAGTGTTCTCAGTTTATCATTAACATATTAAAATCAATATTTTTTTTCTATTCAAAGTATTTAAGAATTTTTTAATGGCTACGTAGTTTTGACAAATACATATTTCTTCTTCTCGAATATTTCCAAATCATTTTACACCGACCAATCTATTTTGTGTTTTATCATGTTTACATCATTTTCTTTTCTCCATGAGTGTATACTTTGAGAAATTCGCATTCTTATACTACATCAACAGGAAATTGAAAGATTGATCACATAAACATGATATAAATAAAACTGTTTTTGTCCTTCATTTTGAAATCATTCATATATAAAATACACTTTCGCAATTTACAAATAACACATAAAAGGTTTCTGAGATAACATTCAATGTAGATATCTTAGAAAGAGAAAACAAACATAATTCTAGGATCTTTTAAATTCACTGAATAATCTCATTTTATTTATTTAATTTTCATATCTTAGAAATTCAGTTAAAAATTTCCTTCTCATTGAATTTCCATGAGATATTTTAGGAATGTAGCATTCTTTTTCTGACATGCAAATAAATGTTGGTTGGGTGATTATGATATGTTGGGTTAAAGATTCTCATGACCAAATTTATGTATGTGAAGCACTTACAAAGAGAACTTTCTTTAAGGAAGCAGTATGTTTTCAAATGGGCTAAATTCACTCAAATTTTGACATATCCATCTCATTGTCAATTAACTATATAATATGATAAGAATGAAGAAAAAAATCAGTTTTCAATCTCTACCAGACTATTATATTATTTATTATTACAATGTCATAAAAACAGTGCTAATAATAACTTTAAATATTTTTTACCAAACAAAATTTATACTTTATTAATATTTGAAAAGCAGTATGTCCATTTATAGCTAACACATCTCTTTGAAATTTACCAACTATTTATCTTATCCTCTACTCATAAAAGTTTTTTAAAACAAATTTGATTCGAGATGAAATATCTGTTACATCTGTAATTACACTGTTACAAATATTTTGATAAAAATGGGCATTTTAACTGTTATTATGTATTTTTAAACATTTTAAGGAAACGCCTGGGATTACAATTAAGCTTTACAGCTTAAAAGAATAAGAAATTCATAGAATAAGAATGTTCATATTTTCGGAAATATGATTTTGCATATATTGGATATAATAAAAGGATTTTAAACAAAAAATATCTAATTATTTATTTTACCTTGAAATTTAAGATACATTTACATAAATATACTCCTAATAATACTTCTAGATATATTTTTTAAACTGCTTAATTTCTTCTTAAAATTTATTGTAAACATATTAAATTTTTATTCAGATTGATAAAAAGTAAAGTAAATTAATTTTATCACTTCTAAATTTTTTTATCCATTTATAACTGATTCCAAACGGCTACGATATCCCCGTAGTAAAGAGAAGATTCTAAAATTCGGATTTTGTTTCATAAAAACAATTCATGAACCGATTCGAGACATGGATCCCTACTACGGTCTTGAAGGTTAGTTTTTGATAATAATAGGTAAATCACTAATACGAAAACCATTGCTCCCAGTAGACATCTTTCGAGGTATCCTCGGGAGGCGGTTTGTCCTAACGTAATAGAATGATATTTGAATGGTGAAATGAGAGAATTCGTAAAATAAAATGCCCTAGACACTCGAGTATTCAGTCTAGAGTTTAGAACTTTTGCCTTTATATGCTAAATACCTATTAAATAACTGGTTACGCTTTTCAAACAAATGTCTTATATAACTGTACAATACAACTGTCTCAAACGACTATGCTAAAAAACAGGACATTACGATTGGAATATCTTTTGACTAAAAGTCTGGCATTTGTGTGATATTTTAGTTTTTACGAATTAACAGTTATCATCTCATAAATAGCAAGTGTGTTAAATGAAACTGAAAAAGTATTAAATCCTAGATAATGAATAATTAAATAAATTGATCTTAGCTGGGCGGAAGAAGGTGCATAGCAAGTGGGCGGTTAAGTTTAAAGATACGAAATGAATATCAACCAAAACATACCAAGCTTAAGGCTTGTAATAAAGGGCTGCTGATTTAAATTGCACGTGAGTGGGCGACAGCCTACGATCGTATCATCTTTAGAGATTTAAGTTCCTTTTAAGTAGAATTTCATTTTATGAGATATAAATGAAATTTGTAAACTTAAAATAAGAACAATCTGCTATTTTACCCAACTGTTAAAAACACTACGAGTTCTACCACAGCAAAAGTACTCTTCCGTGTTAATGAAAAGAAACACGGTACTAACGTCTTTAAAGATTATGATCCTTTTAAAATAAGTATTTTATTTTCTGAAATATTAGAAAAGCTCTCGGAGTGAACTTAAATTTTGTAAACTTTTATTATTTTTTAGTATATTAATGAATTCAAACAGCTGAATATACATGCCGAATATAAAATCTTTATAAGTTCAAATTTCTCTTTGAACACATCTTCAATTTATGGATATTTAACCCCTTCCGGTACGATTTAATAATGAAAAACTGTGCGTGAAGTAACCATTTATTTTTTTTTTTTAAACTTCTTTCATTTTACAATTCTTACATATTCCTAATTAAAATCCACTTTTTACATAGTGTTAAATGATATCAGAAAAGGTATAATTAAGAAAATATCAAAGCAAAACATTAATAAGGTATACAGATAATAGTCTGCAAAGGAATACTGAATTGTTTACACCGCTAGGGTTTGGTTTTGGTTTGGAGTGCTACGGTCTACTTTTTGCAACACGAGGGCAAATGAGACCGGGACCTACAGCTTAAAGCCGATTCCGAACGGCTACGAACATCCATGCCAATGTGGGATTCGAACCCACGAATCTGGTACCGAAGGCCAGCACCCTAACCAATCGGCCATCGTTCTACACCGCTAGGGAGTCTCACTTCTAATTTGATTCTTGTAACACACACGGCATTTCTTAGTAGGTTTTCTTTTATTCTGACTCATCAATTTGGCAGTGACATTGTACCAAGAAATTCTAAATAAACAATATGTAATAGCGACCTGGTATTTCCCCAAGTAACAAAAGTCTTGCTAAATTCAGTATACTAGAAATTATAAACTAAATTAATTATCATATTTAACATTAACTTTAGTCGCATGACGAGTGTAGCTCGTCATTGTGCGGTATGGAATGAAAAATCAATGACGAGCTAGACTTGTCATTTTATCGGAAGGAGGTAATAGTAATCTTAACACGAAAGTACTCTTCATGAAATATCTACTCTTTTATTAACAAATCATTGAGCATTTACAACCAATAACTGAAACTAAAAAAAACAGTGCTGAGTGAAACTTCTTAATAAAGGTTTCAAAACTCCACAAAACTTACAGTTACCATTAACAAGAGATAAGAATAAAAAATACCAGGCAAGTACGTCTAATTCTTGAAAATAAATGAGCATCAAATGCTCAATATCTAGATTTAAGAAAAAAAAGTTAAAGGCAATAAACATAGCTACTAGTTGTTAGAGCTGGATATTTATTTTACATACTGTCTAATGTTTGTGGTGGCTAATGGAGTTCTCAAGTTTCAAATATTGATAAATAAAGTTATTATATTTTCAGCTTAAACACAAATAAAACAGAGTTTAACTGAAACTGCATTAAAAAAATTAACAAATACTGGGATGTGTCAGAAAAATTAACTGTATGGACTGTAACAATAAGTTACATTCGGTACTTCAACATTTTTTTTACCTCTACTTGTAACCCATCGAACAGGAGCAGTCTGGGCTATGAATAGACTTCGCACTTCTCCCAACCAATAGGAGCGCCCGTTGTTTGTTTAAAGAAAGTTTAAAACTTAAACTAAGAACAAACAGCTATTTTATAAAATTGTTGAACAACTACGAATCCTTCTACAGCAAAAGCATCCTTTCGTGGTATTGGAAAGAGAAGCCCCGTTCTAACACATTTAAAGATTATAATTCATTTGGAATAAGCATTTTAGCTTCTGCAATTTTAGCAATGTCCTCATTGAGAACTTAAATTTCTTAAATTTTATTATTTTTAAATATATTAATGAACTCAAACAGTTGAAAATACATGACAAATTTAGTCGCAATTAAAGTGGAGCAATGTATTTAAGTCTCCAGAAGTTCGGATTTCTCTTTTGAATATATTTAATTCATGGATATTTAATCGTATTCTTAATCAGCATCTAAATCTCATGAAATAACTTACCTATTAGCAAACCATTCAACACCTATGACCTACTACATAACAGTATCAAGGAAACAGTAGTAAGGGAATCATTTTGATAAAAGTTTAAGAAGTATATATTACTTACAACTTCCCATTTAAACTTATCAAATCTATGAACGCGCAATGCCACTTTAATCTTTCATATAAAAGAACATGTAACTGTTCTACAACCCGAATCAGGCAATATTTCTTACAAAAAAAAACTCATACTTGTTACTGCTCGTTATTTACTTTAAAAACTATTTTATTTGTGTGATGGCCAATAAAGTTCTCAATTTCAAACTATCTGTAAAAATGTAATTTCTTTTGTTTATTCTTGATATTTTTTAACTTGATATTCATTATAAAAAGAATTTATTTCTATTGTTAAAGGATGGAATTTTAAAATTTAATTCCAAATTTAACAACAATTTTCTTTTGATTAACTTCAAGAAACTGCTAGATATTGTTCCATAGGACCACATGTACATTTTCATGCTAGTACATATACAGCTGATTGAATTTTCCAAAATAATTTTCGTTTCACATCATGATTAAAGGTTAGGATTGAAAGTATGTCCATACTGCACTTGATGCCGTTATCATGAATTAAAATAGTAATACACTATCCTTTTGTTACAGATTTTTACAACCTTCTTCGCGACAGCTCTTTTTAATATCAAACTATTTCTGTCATTTCAAGTATGCTAAATCAAAATAAAATAATGTTAATTTTGTATGTACTTACAAATGTGTTTGAGATCGCCTTCTTTTATCATCATTTATTTTCTTTTATTGTAGTTCGCACTATCTATAGAAATTTCTTTAGACACTATCATTTATTTTATTTTAATAATTAATTAAACAGTTTAAAGTTGCTCAAGAACAACAGATCCATTGAATGATGTCTTCGAAAATGAAGCACTTGATCTGCAGATTTATATATTTTGACCCATTTCTAAACAATATGTAGTTTCAATGGTGATTAGATGATTTTTCATTTGAAATCAAATATATGAAAATAAGATTTTTATTTTAGTAAATTAATATTATGAAGTGAAGATAATAAATTAGCATAATTCCTAACCGGACACAATTAGCATAACAGATTTCAAGAAGATTCGTTGAAAATTAAATTTATTTAATCATTCCAATGTAGTGCATTAGATACAGATGAGCGAAATTATTTTCTTCTAAACCAATAAGTAACTTATACGTGTCATTCGCATGTGGCATACAATATTTTATACCTATAGAAGGGTTAAGTGCCAGCTTAAAAGTTAGATGGCTATCAAGATACAAACCCAGATATTTAATTTCCCTCAAAAAGTAATATGAGCTACCACATAATTTGACAATTATGGGAGGTATACGTTTACAGCTGAAACAAATATCCCTTTATTTTCTAATGTAATTTCCTTCCTATACCACAATCTTTCTGCTGTCATAGAAATTTTTATCCGCTGTGCAATCGGCTTTTAACAGTAGGTTTTAATTTTATTTATTCTTCGGTTGAAAAAAGTTACGTAAACTTATAAGTCACGTTATAAATCAAATTAAGTGCAACTCAACTGTTTTCAGAATGAACGGGCTTTCAGAACCATTACATTGTCCTCAAAACAAATGCAAGCTGTAATCAAATGTTCATATTTTAACTTTGAAATATGTAATATTATATAGCATAGCCATATATTTAAAGCCTAGTTCAGACGCAATAAAATATTATTACATATCCCTTTAAATGGATGTTCATTAATTCGAAACCTGTTCTCGAATCTTATTACTATGAATGTGGAATATTACTTAAAGTATGAATTGTTAGCAGCTAGCAGGAAAACACTACTAAAAGGCGCCTACTTCAGAAAATTAACATTTCAGACATATGATCACCTAACTATATTATAAACTTAGAGAACTAATGAATGCCTTCAGACCTCGCACCGACAATACACAAAACAATAACATGCAATGGAGTTAGAAGCTCAGTACAAAGTACACGAAAATTTCAGATTTAATTTGTAAATACTATTTACATTTATTGGTGATTCATACCTTATACTATTTGTCTTCATTCGATGAGTGACTTTTGTATGCTGTCTCTCCCACTTTAGATATAATATTTTAGTCGGGATTGGAGAGACAGAATCTTGGGATTCGACAATCAAAATTTCGATATCAATTCAAACATGAAAACTGTGGAAAATATTAATATTTTCAATTTTTTTAATCACTATAAGTATGGAGCGTAGTAATAAAAAAAACACAGCTCAACCGATATTTTTGAAGATATGTCGTTAAGCGTAGATCGGTTGGTAGAGCATTGAAATGCTGAACCGTCCGTTCCTCCTTCAGATAGTAATTTTAATTTAAATTAATGCTATTTATCATCTGTTAACAAATCTACTGGATTCTATGACTTTCTATATTTTTCGAGGTAGATTCTTCTACACTGTTCTGACTGTTTATTAAAGCTGTGTCCCAGTGGTGTCTAACATTACAGTTAGAAATCTAAAAAAGAGACATTTTGGCAAAAATGGGTCTAATAAATGCGACTTTTGTGTACTTGTAGCTCATGCTGTAAAACAGGAAATGGTAAAAAAAGGCTCAGGAGTTTGACGCAGGATGATATGCAAACGAGAGCATAAAGATAAATATAGGATGTGTTACAAGTGATTATATTTTCATCTAATACAACAGCTCTGAGGCCTTTTTATTATTCATTACAACGAATTGATCTCCCAAAGCTATTCAATAAAGCTGCATGTAAGATTCTAGATTTCCTCCATACAGATCTACTATCACTATACCAGAAGTAAAGATATGAAGCGGTGTCTACCCATAGACATTTATCTCTCACATAATGATTAAGATGCCTCGAATTCATACGATGTTTCGGTATTTACAGAATGATAGCGTCTCGATTGATTTCTCCAAACGAAAGTTAGTAGAGAATTGCTTTGTCGGCTGAGTTTCGACTCCTCAATCAAAAAGAACACGGCTCCAATCTTCCTCTATTTACTCCTGCAAGGTTGACGTCCAGTCGTAAAGACCCCTATGAGCTAGCTGTCAACACAAGGTTTTTCTGGATATCATTGTTCTAGATGCAGGACCAAAATCTTATACAGCTGCCCATCAATCATAACTCTAGATCCCCTTGTACTTAAGCAATCCTCGAAACTCGATCCACACTTAGCAATCCTCGAAAGGACTCTGTTAGGGGTTCTTCTTCAGTCTTCTTAGTGATAGTGCCATTTGTCTGAAGCTGTTGCCATAATCTGCATGTGATATTGAAATCGTTGAACAGATTGCTTGAGAACTTACAGTTAAAACATTTTTTAAATGTCTTACAAATTTTTCTATACTTATTTAAATCATTTAAAGATTTAAGGATTATTGAAAAAAATAGATATTCAGGCCTACTGTAGAATTATAATATTTATATTACAAATAGTGATTATCTCTTATAAGTACTATTTACAGTAAAACATTCTTTATGAAATATTAAACAATATAGTGATGTACACAAAATGATTGCAGCTAACTTTTTAAATTGTTTAAATTTTTTTCTGGCTGATAAGCAGAAGCTGTTTTAATTTTAAAATCATAAAAATTTCTTTTTCGGGAGTAGTACAAAATAATGCACTCCATTAGCATCCATACACTAAGTGAAAGTTTTTCCTTACTGATTAATCATTCTGATTATAGGGAAGTATCCCACTAAAGATTACTTAACTGAGATATTTTCATTAGGAGAGGTACGATTTAACCCTTTAAAATCCAGATAAAACTTAATTTTTGTTATCTGCAGTATTCAACTCTTCAAAGTGTTTTATTTAAAATAATTTTAAACTTAAGAAGGTTTATTTAAATAAATAAATGAAAAGACAAATTCAATTAAATGCCAGTTTATTTACAATATCGCACTGAAGTAATATGGTACTGAGGTAAAAATTGATGTTCAGTCACACTCGACATAGGAGAAAAAGTTTTATATTTTAGTTACTTCAGAAATAATTGGATCACGGAGTGAGTAAAAATTATGTTACTGGAACTCGCAAATTATTGTTCTAAATATTAGTACAAATATTAGCATATTATTAGAATATTCTTTAAATACAATATTAAAATACTATTACCATAGGGGAAATCAAAATAATATTATTCTGGTAGAGTATAGTTACTTAACTGAATAAGTACTCTCAGTTTAAAATAAACATTTGAAAATCAATATTTTTTTCATATTGAAATTATTACAATTTGTTTTCTTGAGTATGTAGTTTGGACATATACTTATTTCTTCTTCTAGGATATTTTAAAATCATTTTAAAATGAACATCCTAGTTTGTAATTTAACACGTTTACTTTATTTTATTTCTTCCTCGAATACTTATTCTACATTAACATCAGGTTGAAAGGTTCCTTTTTTAAACATCATATAAATAAAATTGTTTTTGTCCTCCTTTTACAATTTTCAAATAATACATAAAAGGTTTCTCCGAGAACATTTAAAGTTTATATCTTAGGGAAAACAAACAAAATTTTAGGATCTTTTAAATTCACTGAATGATCTCATTTCCTCTATTTATTTTTCATAGCTGAGATATTCAGTTAAAAATTCCTTCTGTTCAAACTTCCATAAAATATTCTAGGAGTGTAGCATTCTTTTACTGATGTGCAATAAATCTTGGTTGGGTGATTGTGATATGTTGAGTTAAAGAGTCTCATGAACAAATTTATTTATGTGAAGCCCTTACATCGTGACCCTTTTTTAAAAGCTGCAGTATGTTTGCTATTGGACTAAAGTGACTCAAAATTTAATTGAGGCGGAAAACCTCAATGTCGCTTAACTATGATATATGATAAGAACGAGGAGAATAATCAGTTTTTAATACCTACCAGCCTATTATTTTTTATAACTGTTATTACAATATATCTAAAAATACTTCTAATAATAACTTCTAATAATAATTTATAGCAATTATATATCTTTAAAATTTATCAATCGCTTATATTATCGTATAAAGCATAAAATGTACATAAAAGTAAAATGCTTCGAGATGTATAATGTGTTAAATCTCTGTAAATGTGTATCTGGTTCCATCGTTATTTACAGGTAGTCATAATGATTTGGCTCTTGAGTGTATTTAAAAGTCATTAAAAGCATACGATAGGTCATATTATTGGAAAAATTATTATGCACATATCGTTAGCATTGAAATGATTTTGAATAATAAATATCTAATTATTTATCTTATCTAGAAATTTAAGCCACTTTTACATAAATATTGTTATAAAGTACTAACAATATCACACCAGTGTTCTTTCTTCCAAGGGGAAACAGTAAAATATACACAGAAAATCAAATGGAAACGCCATATATATTAACTAAAAGATTTATTATATGCATTGTTTATTTACAGATATTTTCTTGATTAATATATGACATTCATTACTTCGATATTCATTAATATAAGAATTCATTACAATTTTCCTTTTTTATGTTTTAAATTTGTATTTCTTAATCAAAATATTGAAGTAATTATCCGGACCCCAAGTAACAATCATGAATATGTTACATTGGTTTACCTTCAGGCATTCTAAGAGAAGCAGGGTGTCCGGACATAGTTCTAGGCAGGATAAACTGTGTGGGCGAATATATAGTTACTTGCATCTCTCCTACTCTGGACTAAGGGATCGTGCAGTATCTCCTTGCTGTCTCTCTTTTGCTTCCTCATGGGATCTGGATGCACCCATGCACTCTTAACTCCTGACCTCAACTGCTTATCCAACTTTCTTTAATAAATTTTTACCTGTTTTTAACGCCCTTATTATTCATTTCCAATCGTTTGTTGCTGGAATTTTCCCACATCTTCATCCCCTTCGGGTGTGCAGGTGGGGGGTTCATTAAAATATCCCCTTTGTTGAAAATTGACATTATTGCCTATCTACTGCCCCCATAGCTCACTTCTGCTTCCCTGCCTGGGCTTGACCTCTACAATTCTGCAGTTCCATCAGCTATAACTCCTCCGCAGTGGTCTTATACTAGAACTCGAAGTCCACGTCTGGGTATGTATTCTTCTTAGAAATCTAGCATGTGTTGTCCATAGTGGGAAAGTACATTAGTACAAACATATTGCTAATAATAATTCCAGATATATTATTTTAACCAGCTAAATGTCTGCTTGAAAATTTAATGTAAACATAAGAATTTTTTTAAAAATAAAAAATAAAAATAAAATAAAATAAATTAGTTTCTAAATTTTTTTGTCCCTTAAAAACTGATTATAAACGGCTATAATATCCCCGTGGTGCAAAGGAGATACGAAACCACTGATTTTGGAGAATAGGGACAATTTATGAACCGATGCGAGATAAGATTTCCATTCTGCAACCTTTAATGTCAGTTTTTCGTAATAATGGGTAAATCACTAATACTTATACAATTGCTCGCGGCAAACCTCTTTCTAAGTATCCCGGGAAGACAACGATACTTTTGAAGTTCGACCGGTGAGTGTGCGAAAGCAAAAGAACGAAATTTGGAAGATGGAATGAGGAAATTCGTAAGATTTAATATCCGAGATTCAGTCTAGAATCTAACCTTTCCTGCTCATGACCACAAATCGCCTATCAAAGAACTGGGTATACTATTCAAGCATAAGTTTTATACGTTTCTTTGGTAACTTTTACCTCGCCAGTAGCATTTAGTAACATATTGAACATTATTATACAACATTAGAAACATAATGGCAGAATACCTATCATTTTATATCACTTTAAACACAATAAAACGTGATTTTTAGTATTATAGGCAGATAAAATATTATTGCCATTTTTTCCGTAAGTACTCTTTGTACGAATGCTTGATCTTAGAGACATCATAAAATAAAAATAAATCAGAAATATTGTAATTTATAGAAATTAGAAATAAATTTATTATTTACATTACATGAGGAATGTCTTTTCCAGAATGTATTTCTTCTTAATTATTTAGTATTAAGACAATTGTTTTAAAGGGAAATAAACAATACCGTTGGTTTGTGATTGTGACACAACCGGAAACAAAAAGTTACTTTTATATTAAAACATATTTTATTGTAAATTTTTGAAAATAATAATATTTTCTGAGGATTATTAAACTTAAATTGACTACATATAACAATATTTGAGTTTATATATATGTATGATATTTCTCTTTTAAAACGGCTTACTTTTGATGACAAATTAATCGTTCTACTCTGTTTCCAAAGTCATATCAAAAACTTCCACAGTCATATAAGTGTCTGAACCTGTAATATTTATTTTATTTATATAAAGAACTACAAGTACTTTTTAAGCATACATTATAGACACCCAGTGAAAGAAGTTTAAATCCCCCTACATGCAAAGGAACTTTTCATAAGTCAAAGTTAGAAGCACATTCATGTAAAAGGGTAAGAGGAATGCCAGATTTGTTCTGAAAATACAGAACAACTGAACCAACCAATAAATTAAATTTGTTATATACATACTTTAATATAATATAAATTAAGTATCAATTCGTTAATTATAATG
This sequence comes from Pardosa pseudoannulata, assembly GCA_032207245.1. NCBI lineage: Eukaryota > Metazoa > Arthropoda > Arachnida > Araneae > Lycosidae > Pardosa > Pardosa pseudoannulata. Next base: position 26,356,754 of record CM063503.1, on the reverse strand, counting down.
TACACACATGATCGTAAGTACAGATCCTTGGAGTCGTGAGTTATAAAACAGTGGTTTCGGAATGAACAAAAAACGGGTTAATTAGAAGTATCGTCCTTTTTCATTTAATTCTTTCAGTAAAAAAATCCTACTTGAATTAATGCACTTTATGAATTCCTGTATAATCGGTCCAACTCGTTCAGCAACACGGTTTTAAGACCCTAGATTGTTCTCGAATGTGATTTGCAATTTGCAATTTTCCTTCCCAAAGAGTCTTAGACTTGCTCTGTAGGGTTGAAGTCTGCTTGGCCAATACATCTCTCAAATATATTCACTTTCTAGATGTTCGTCAACTAGAATAGCTCTGTACGTCTTCGAGTTAACGTCAATTAAAATGAAATCTTTCATGAGGCCAACTTCACCCTTGAAATGGCGAACATACAAGACTTTATTCATATACCTCACAGCATTTGCAGTACCTCTTACGAATACATGGAGGGGTGTGCGGCCATCCAGCAATATGACTGGCCAGACCATTGAATCTCCAGCTCCATAATTGTGGATTTCGTGGACATTGGAAGACAGGTAGGACGTTCCTGGTTCTTTCAGTATTAAAGTACGATGATAATTGGTGATTATGCTAAATCGAGACTCGTCAGTAAAGAGAATATTCACTCATTTATTCGTATTTCTATCTCTATGGTCTCTGCAACATGCTAAAAGGTCTCTCCTATCCGGACTCAAATAGCAGGTCTACTTTCAAACAACCGTTTCTCATGAAGTCTTCCGGAAACAGTCACTTTTAAAACTCGGGTTTCTGTGGCAGCATACGAGTCACAATATCATTTTTTGTACTGCATCACTTCTAGTCACTTCTGATTTATTCACAATTTTCCCAATATCCAAGCTCCCACCTTCTTATTAGTATAAATAACAAAGTTTCAATTACACATCAGTAAATAAAATTACTAATAGTATATTGAAAGGAATCTTTGATATAGCAGTGGATGGCGAATGTTATATCTAAGTATTTTCGAGACTGACAGACGCAAATATAATTTTAAATAACAGAAATGACATTATCTGAGTAGATTAAAATTCATAATTAAAAGGTCTCTTCCTCATCTTAGACTTAACTGTTTAGATGAACCAAATTCCGTTTTATTTATATATCAAGGGGTTAAGTATATCTGATTTGTATCGATAAGTTGCATAGTGCTCATTATATGCTTATTCTTTTATATTACAACACAAAAATCTTAATTATTTTGGGTTTTTCAACTTTATTTGAAGAATCAAATAACATAAATTATAGTAAAATACTTCTATTGCTACTAATTGTAATGCTGTAAAGGTACATTTAAAACTTGCTTTCAGAACTATAAAGTAGACTTTAATAAAAATAAATACTTTTAAGATAAGAAATTTTTAATTTGATATGTTGATATAAAAATTTATAAAATGCATTGAATTTTAAAAATCTAAAATTCTAATAAAATGGTACACTCTTTTTATAAATGAAATATATATATATATATATATATATATATATATATATATATATATATATATATATTATTTATAAAAAAATTAAATTATATTCATTGAATATAAAACTATAATAAATAAAGTATATTCATAGAAATATTAATACAAAATTTTCCTTCTATCTGTAAAGTAGATATTTCTACAAGTATACCTAAATACTAAAAGACACATTTTTAGAAAAACTCAAATAATTTTATAATATGATTTTTATGACTGTGTTTGCTTAGACTGTGTAACTCTCTCTAAAATGAATTTAAGACTTCGTTCCTATGAAAACTATAGATTTTTCGAATTCACAAAACACCTGCTGCTTTTTAAATAAATATTGAAAAATTGAGTTTTTTTAAAGGTTGAACAGAGTTTAGTTTCCTAAATCTAATCAACACCTGATTCCCTTTACATAAATTTTGGTTTAAAAACTTTTAGAAATTTCACGTATCAAATCGGAATAAAATTATAGGTTACTGTGTTTTGTTGTGTATAACATGCGCATTGAATTTTGTAGGAGAAAATGCTGAAAAATAAAATCTCATATGTAACGAACCCATAAAGTTTAACATACACGCGATTTTCCATATTTTAATAAATCTTTTGTTCTATTTGTCTTTTAACTCCAAAAAAATCTATTTGTTGTTTGTGCAATCCAGTTTTACTTTACAGACGTTACAGATGAAAGAAAATCATATATCAGATTTTTTTATAAAGAAAATCCTTGAATTTTATCTTATTCCTCGTAACTGTTTATACGAGCATTGACAAGATAATTATCTGTGTTACTGCATTTATATTGGAATTTTACGATAATCGCAATCGCTTTTGTCCTTTCCGGTAGACTAGTAGCTCATAAAATAACTGTAGTATAGTATACATGCATTTTTCCCAACACAAGATGTAACAAGATGAAACAAATTTATTTCTCCGTTTTACATCTAAAAAGCATGTTACGCATTTTTTAAGCTATTTCTTCAGTTGTGTGTTTAGGGATATCAGACAAAAGAAATGTTTATAACTTGTTCCTCTGATTTTGCAACACTTTAGTCTGCTATCTTTACCGCCAAATGATATCTGAACTTGTATGACGGTGCTCTTTAACCTACGAAAACGCGTATTCGAATCCCATTACTCCAATGAATATCAGCTTCCGCTTAGAATTTATTTTATTTCCTTTTTACTCAAATATACTTTACTTCCATATACCGAAAATTATTTTTTTATTTTTAAAAAATATTATATATTCTAATATCAAATAAGCAAAATATTTATCAGGTAAGTAATTTTTACTTCATTTACATGCGATTCTGCATGTAATATGCACTCGACAAACAGGTTCTTCATAAAATTTTATTCAAATTTATCATATATATTTTGTTTATTAAACATATTATTTTGAGATATTTAGAATAAACATATGCATAAATATATTTTTCATATATATATATATATATATATATATATATATATATATATATATATATATATATATATATATATATGTGTATATATATATATACATATATATATGTATATATATGTATATATATGTATATATATATGTATATATATATATATATATATATATATATAAATATATGTATATATTAATAATTTGCAAGTAAGTGGGCGAAGATCGTATCATATTTAGAGATTTAAATTCCTTTTCAATACAATTTCATTTTATGGCATAAAATTGAAATTTGAAAACTTAAACTAAGAACAAGATGCTATTTTATCCAACTGTTAAAAAACTACGAGTCCTACGCCGAACGATGGCCGATTGGTTAGGGTGCTGGCCTTCGGTACCGGAGTTCGTGGGTTCGAATCCCACAGTGGCATGAATGTTCGTAGCCGTTCGGAATCGGCTTTAAGCTGTAGGTCCCGGTCTCATTAGCCCTCGTGTTGCAAAAAGTAGACCGTAGCACTCCAAACCAAACCTACGAGTCCTACCAAAGAAAAAGCACCCTTTTCTGTTATTGAAAACGAAGCCTTATTCTATGATATTTAAATATCATGATTATTTTAAAATAAGTATTTTAGTTTCTCCTAAATTAGAAAAATCTCGGTCAGAACTTAAATTTCGTAAACTTTTATTATTTTAAGCATATTAATGACTTCTAACAGTCGAATATACATGACAAATTTAGCCATATTTAAAGCGGAGCAATGTATAAATATCTTTATAAGTTTCAATTTCGCTTTGAAACATCTTCAATTCACGGATATCTAATCATATTCTTAACATAATACTAAATTTCAAGCAACAACTACTCTTTTATTAACAAATCAATTATCATCTACTGCAAATAATATAACATTAAAAAGAAACAGTAGTAATTGAGACTTCTATATAAAACATTCATACTCGACAAAACTCTCAAACACCCAATATCAATTGATTACTTCTCTTTCAAGAAAACTGAAAATCTAAACATTCCACACCATGAAATTGAGAGAAAAAGAGACAGGGGGAAAAATCCCTCACCTCGCTGTTACATCTTGATATGTATTTTAAAAACTGTCTAATGTTTGTGGTGGCTAATGGATTTCTCAAGTTCAAACTATCGATAAAAAAAAGTTATTTGTTATATTTTTATCTTAAAGCCAAATTAAAAGAGTTTAAGCTTACTTACCTTCGCTCTTACCAACAAAAAATATAAAACTAAAACTGTATTACACAAAAATAAAAAAATACTGGAATGTTCCAGACGAAATTAACCCTACAGACTGTAACATTAAGTTACATCAACGTGTGCATCAACGTGTTTTAAGCTCTTTTCGAAGGCAAACAGAACAGGAGCGGTCTGGCCTAGGAAGAGACTTCGGACTTCTCCCAACCAGTAGAACGACTAGTTGGTTCTTTTAACGAAATTTTTTAAACTTAAAATAAGAACAAAAAACTAATTTATCCATTTATTCAAAAACTACGAATCCCTCCATCGCAAAACCTACTTTGCGTGGTATTGAAATAGAAGCCTCGTTCTAGCATATTTAAAGATTATAATCCATTTGAAATAAGATTTTTAGTTTCTGCCATATTAGGAAAGTTCTCGGTACGAACATAAATTTCTAAAACTTTAATTATTTTTAAGTATATTAATCAATATGCATGACAAATTTAGTCGTATTTAAAGTGGAGCAATGTATCAAAATCTTTAGAAGTTCAGATTTCTCATTACAAGATCTTTAATTCATGGTAATTTAATCGTACTCTTAAGCTGAAACTAAATTTCATCATATAGCTATTTTTTTTATTAGCAAATCATTGAGCATTTGCAAACAATTACATGACATTAGAATAAAGTACATTAGTGAGTGAACCTAATTTATAAAGGTTTTATAAAATTCAATATTTCCCACTCAATATTATTAATGTTGCGAATACCCAATATCAGTTGATTAGCTTTGATTCTCGCATATAAGAAAAAAAATCTAAGTGATGAAAATCTCGAGTGAGAGGAATCATTGATGAAAGTAGCACAACAGAGCATCATTCAGGCACTGCTGTTCCACAGCATCGTTACTGCTCGATATTTATTTTAAAATCTATCTAATGTTTCTTGATGCTAATGAAGTTTTCAAGTTCAAAAAATCGGTAAAAAAAAACAGTTATTTCTTATGCTTTTCTAATATTTTTAAACTTGATATTCATTATAAAAATAATTTATTTCTTTTGTTCATGGGTGGAATTCTTACTTTTAATTCCAAATTTAAAAACGACTTTGTTATGATTTACTTCAAGAAACTGCTAGAAATTATTTCATAACAACATAAGTAAAATTTCATAGTATTGAATAGAAATGTCTATGTGTATTATAAAGTATTTCTATCTGTATTGTATAAAAATTATATCTATTATTACAATACATCTAGTTTATTAAAAGTATGTAAATTATTTCATACTATATATGTCAACAAATTACTTCTCTATAATATTTATATAGTATTATTCAGGGCTTCTTATTATAATAAAAATTGTTCTTGATTAGGGAAGTTTTCTGAAAACTCGACAGAAAACTTCCCTCATAAAGAAATATTATAGAAACATAAACAGCTTTTACTTTCGGTAGCTCATAACAAAATTGGTATTGAAATCTGGCACTGAAATCAAATGACATTTAAAAATTTTTATTTTTATTTGAAAACAATTGTTAATTCCAATAGGAATCAGATTAATTCAATTCCTTAACACTATTTTTAATAATTACGTTTTAATCGAACCATCTTATAGGAAATTATACGATTTAAGGTTTTTGTTAAAACTGTAATGTTCAGTTATGTAAATAATATTTAAAATCGTTTTAGAATATGTTATGAATCCTTTAAATAGAAGCCAGTTTGCTTATCTAATTAGCTTAAACACAAGTGAAAAAATCTTACTAACCCTTGGCTCTCCCCAAAGGAAGCTCCACAAAATAGAGCAATGTATCAAAATCTTTATACGTTTCCAATTCTATTTAAAATATCTTTAATTTATGAATGATTAATCGTACTCTAATCTTGAAACTATATTGCATGAAATAACTATTCTTTTATTAACCACTTAATGCTTTAGTATGAGCTATGCTCTCGCAAGTCACGCGTTTCAAATCGCATCAACCCGAGCGCTGCTTGCCGGTTTCAATTTGTTAGTAGTTTGCATAAGAACCACACTGGCCAGATGCTGTTCAATATTTCTTCGAACTAGTGAATATTGTTTTCTTTGTTATATACTATTGTAAAACATTGCAAAACCTTTTGTAAATATTTATGTCCAGCATATTTACTCCTTCAAAATTTCTGAAAAATGAGTTTTTTATTTATATGCGTATAAGTACATTGATAAAATATTTAATCTTGAAGGTTTCTAATGGAAAGTGACAGTGAAATGGATTAATTTAACTTGGATAGTTCAGATAGTGGAATTTAGACTTCATTTTTGAGTTTGGAAATCAAAGAGTAAAATGGAAGTGAAGGAATAAATGAATGGGCAGAAATAAGGATAAGTATAGATGGCCGGTGACCTTCGGCTCCGTTTGAATTTATTGGAAAATCAGCAATTGATCCCCAAATTGCATCTTTCACTATGCCGAAAAAGGTTTTTGATTATTTTATTGAGGATGGGTTAGTTGGAAAAATTGTAGAGCAAACAATTTTTTTTTTCTGTAGAAAAATACAGAACGACGCCAAAGACATTTTGAAGCGCAGAGGAATAGTGGTGTGTAACCCTGCCAGAGATGCGTATTTTTTTACTATCGTATAGAAAATACGTGCTAATAAAAAATATTTACATTTTGCAAATAACAAGACATGTGATGCAACTACACATCCACATTTTTTTTTACCTATTTTTATGTTTAAGACGTTTCAAATCTAGAATAAAATAACCGACGTTTTTAGTCACATTTTTGCGAAAATAACCCAAGCGTGAAGGGGATTTCAAATCATTGAGCACTTTAAAACAATTGCATAACATTAAAAAGACATTGTAGTGGATGGAAATTCTTGATAAAGATTTTAGAACTCGATAATACTTACAAAGCCCCATTCTCTAAAGATATGAACCCCCAATTTCAGCTGTTTCCCTCTGTTTCTTTCAAATGTCAGAATATCTAAGTGTTCAACAGCCCGAATATTGACAAAAAGAGTCAAACGTTAATGCCAAAGTTTATCACTGCTACAGCTTTAAATTTATTTTAAAAACTGTCTAATGTTTGTGGTGGCTAATGGAGTTCTGAAGTTCAAACTATTGGTAAGAAAAGTTATTTATATTTTATATCAACACAAAAGAGAATGAGTTTAGGCTTACTTACACTTGGCACTTCCCAACAAAAATATAAAACTAAACCTGCATCAGACAAAATCATTAATACTAGTATATTCTACAAACATGAAACTTTACTGACAGAACGTAATTAGAATAGAGGTTTAATGAGATTTATTATTAACCTTAAATTAAGAATGGACACGACAAACCGAATAACAAAGAATACATCAAAACGCAAAAGAAAGCAAAAAAAAGTTGAATTGTCTCGAGTTCCGAAACCACATGTTGTTGTTTCAAATTATTCTTTTGTTCTTCTTCCTACGTGTTAAAAAAATCAAATAAAAAACCCAGTAAAATATGAAAAAAATCAAGTTTTAATGTATGTTTACACATTACACAATTTACCATTTAGCTCTTTGAGCTGAAATCTTGGGTTCGATTACCGAATAGATTTTCTATAAATTTCTTTTTGATCCTGATAATTAATATTTTTGATCGCATTTGTGTCAATCTATTGATAAAAGGGTGAAGGTGTCTCCGATGTTGTATGGAAAAGAATCAAATATATTTTGTGTCCTACATTTTACGATAGGAAACACCCACTAAATACATGAATTATACATTTACCAAATTTTCTCACTCTCATACAACAATACATTTGTCAACCGCAAGATATTTTGAATGAACCACTCTTTTAAATGAACCTGTAAATTAGTTTATATAACTAGTAAAATTTTGAAGGTTTTAATGTAAATTTTCAGCTGCTAATACATATATAGCTGATAGTTTTCCTAATTATTTACGTCGTAGTTATAGACATCATAATTAGCAGTTAGGATTGAATCTAAAACTTAGGACTATACTACACTTAATGCCGTTATCAAAATATTTTACACTTTCCTTTTCTTGCAGATTTTTACAACCTTCTTCGCGATATCTTTATTGTAAGATCACACTATTTCTCTGATTACAAAATACTAAACCAAAATAAAATACTATTTATATCGTATGTACTTACAAATGAGTTTAAGATATCCTTCTATTAAAATTATATTGTTGTAATGAACTTACAACAAAAACATCAGTGTTCATTCAAAAAGGGGGAACACAGTAAAATATATGCTCTGGCAGATTAAAAGAATAAATTTAAAATAGTAAGATACTAAATACATTCGTATGCTATAAAATAAAATGCATTGATTTTATTCATATACAATGAAGAGACAAAAATCAGGTATATGCATGCATATGCAAATAAAGCTATAAGGCACCAATCAGAATCGGCGCTGTGGTCGACAGCACCTTTATAAGTGCTAAAATGTACTTACAGCACAAACACCAGTATTCGTTCTTAAAGGGGAAAAGCAGTAAAATATACATTATGAAATTAAAGATAAATGTTTTATATTTAAACTAAAACATTTGTTCTGGACATTATTTACAGATTAACAAGACTTGATTAATATATGGCATGGCCTGCAATTATTTGGTTTTTATATTCATCAATATTTTTATACTGATACTCCTTATCAAAATATTATGAGACCCAGGTAATAATCATGAATATTAAGTAGGTTTACCTCCATTTATTACAGGGAAGCATGCCGGGCCTTTAAGCAGGCTGAACAACTCGATACGGACGTGCGGGCATGTACGGATGTGCTGTTGTAAAGGCCTTTTGCTGAACGTCGGTGCTGGCATAGCGGTCGTTACTTTGTCAGATGTGGGAGCGGGAAAATATTTCTGGCCCGAGCTCTCTGGCTTGCTCGCATAATCCGTTTGCACCCATTATCTCAGCATCTCCTATCACGACTCCTTTTCCCACTTTTCTTCCACAACGTTACACCTCGGTTCAACACCCCATTTTTTCTCTTTCCAAATCACTTGTTCGAGAGTGTGCTGCTACGTCGGGAGTGCAGGTGGGCTCATTAAAATAACCTCTTTGGTAAAAGTTGACATTATTGCATAGCCCCTGCCCACATATCTCACGGCTACATCTCTGCCTGCGGTTGACCGTTAGACATTTGCAACTCCATCACCTATAAATCCTCTGCAGGGGTCCCCATTAACACTCCAGGTCAACAGCTGCGTCTAAATTCTTTTTAGAAAATTAGTCCATAGCTGTGTATGAACAAGAGGACCATTGTGGGAGAGTACATCGGTATAAAATATATCCGTATTTAATTATAGTTTTAATTCCTTCATCCGAAACATAATACTATATTCGCAGAATAATGCTTTGAATTAATTTTCAAGCCAGTGTTAGAAGTTACAACCTTCACGCATTACTTATAGAGAGTACTTCCCACACTAAATTTCATTTATTTCTAAAGTTTCATTGAACAGTTATGTTCTGTTCAAGAACAAGATTTCCCTGGTATAATGTCTCGGAAAATGAAACACCTGACCAGTACTTTTAGGTCGTTTGACTTATATCTAAATAATATCAAGTTTTAATGGTGATTAGAGATATTTTCATTTTTAATCTAATGTATGCAAACAAGCTTTTTTATTTGAATTTTAGTGACTTAATATTATGGAATGATGAAAATAAATCAGTCTACTTCTCAACCGAACACAATTCAAATGAAAATTCCAAGATAATTCATTTAAAAGTAAATTCATTTAATCATTTCAAGGTTGTACATCAGATATGGATGAGGGAAATGCTTTTCTTTTAAACCACTAAGAAACTTATAAGTGTAAGTTATGTGGCACACAATACTTCATAACTGTAGAAGGCTTGTTTTTTTTTTTTTGAGTGCTACGATCTACTATTTTGCAACACGAGGGCGGATGAGACCTATAACTATAGAAGAATTAAGTGTCATTTTAAAAGTTAGATGACTATCAAGATACAAACCCAAGTATTTAATTTCCCTTTCAAAGAAAACTGATGTAACACATACTATAACCATTATCGGAGGTATACGTAAATGAAAAATATCACTTTACTTTCTAACGCAAAATATTTCCTTCAAATTCCACTGTCCTTCTGTTATAACAGAAATTTTTATTCGCTGTGCAATCAGCTTTTAGCAGTAAGTTTTATTCTAATTAGACGTTCGGTTGAAAAAGTGGCGTAAAGTTATAAGTGACGTTGTAAATTAAACCTAGTGCAATTCAACTATTTTGAGAATGGATAGGTTTATAGTGTCTTCTGGCGAAATTAAACCCGTAATCAAATCTACAGATTCTAACTTTTAATGAAGTAATATTATACATCATAACGATATGTTTTATACTTAATTATGTCTAAATAAAAAACTATTACATTCTCATTTAAAATCATGTTTATCAATCCGCACCCTTTCTCTCTTAAAACTATTGCTATGCAAGTGGAACATTACATGAGTAAAAACTTTTACACGGCTTGCAGGAAAACACAACTAAAACGCACTTATTGCACAAAATTTACATATTTCACTCATAACTACGAACATAACAACTACTTCTTGGAAGTAACAAACGACTCTATGTCGTTCAACCACAGAAAAAAAATCACTGCTGTGGCATTGACAGTGAAGTCTCCTACCACAATCTTTGAAATTTGAGATTTCATTTGTAAATACTATTTTAATTTATTGCTGATTAATGGAATTCTGACCATTATAATATCATTTATGTTTATAATAGTTTTTTTACTAATATAAAATATTTTTATTAACATCGTAAAATAAAAAAATAGTTTATAATAATAATTTTTTGCAAAAAAATTATCTAGCTTAGGAAACTGTGTTCATGAACTGATTTTATGGTAGAAAATCAAACCTTTGCACTCTTAAAGTGACTCTCACTCTCCACTTGATTTGATGCTTGAACTCGATTGGTTTGGTTTGGTTTTTGAGTTCTACGGTCTACTTTATGCAACACGAGGGCTAATGAGACCGGGGCCTACTGCTTAAAGCCGATTCCGAACTGCTACGAACATCCATGTCATAGTGGTATTCGATCCCACGAACTCTGGTTCGAAGAACAGCACCCTAACCTTTCGGCCATCGTTCGGCTGCTTGAACTCGAATGGTTATTACATGCTCTAACAAGGAATCTTGATACGCGACGATCACTATTTATGTTTAGTTTCTTCCAAGTGGCTCTCTGATCTCTTTTAATACAATATTATAAACATTCCTTCATATGAAGTTAAGAACTTCATATATTGATTAGACCTAAATAGTGGATGATATAGCATCACCTGAGGTAGCCTATGTCTTTTCCTTACCCAAAGTTTAAATCTATCTTATACTATTTTTTCTCCTTCGATCAGTACTTTTTGTTTGTCTGTGTATTGCACTTTAGATGTAATACTTTACTCTGGTCAGGAAAGATCCAGCCTTGGCCTTCGACGATCGACGTTATGAGCTCAATTCAAACTTGAAAACTGTGAAAATATTATTATTGTTTTCATTGTTTTTTAGATCTATAAGCATTGCGCGTAGTAATAAAATAAGCACAGGTCAGCTGTTAATTTTACAGGTATGACGCAATCAAAGGGGTTGTATATTTCCGCATAGCGAGTAATTCCTACAGTTCACTGTAACGCGGTTATTAGAGCATTGGATTGCCTTTATGTCCAAGTTTGAGTTTAATATATGGATATTTCGAATACTGGTACCTCATGCTGTAAGACAGGAAATAGAGAGAAAAATAAAACCTGCTCAGTCTGCTCAGATTACTCTTGTCTAAATTGTTTATATTTGTCCACAGGCACAGCTCTGTGTAATTTTTATGTTCATTAACACGAATTGATATCCCAAAGATCATCAATAAGCTTCATGTGAAGTTCTAGGTCCTCTCTATACGGATCTCCTGTCTTTATTCTAGAAGGGCAGATATGGTGTGTTGTGTACCCCTCGAATTTTATCACTCCCGAATAAGAATTACGATATCCACAAGTGTACTATTTTCCGGTATTTACAGGATGATAGCGTCTCGCAGGTTTTCTCCAAATGAAAGCTAGTAGCGAATTGCTTTGCGGGCTGAATCTCGTCTCCTCAATGAAAAGGGCACGTCTCTGATCTCCTTGTAAATACTGCTCCAAGATATATGTCCAGCGGTAAAGTCTCCTCTGAGCCAGCCGTCTTTACAAGGTTTTTCTTGATATCATTGTTGTAAATACATTACCAAAGTTTTCATATAGCTGCCCAGCCATCATAACTCTATAGCGCCTTGTATTTAAACAAACATAGAAATCTTCGAAAGGAGTTGAGACTGTTAAGAGTACTTCTTCAGTCCTAATAGTAATAGTGGTATTTGTTTAAAATTGTTGCCATAATAGATCTTTCCTCTTCTCGAATATTTCCAAATCATTTTACACAGAACAACCTATTTTGTGTTTTAACTCTTTTTATCCTGACGGTACTTATAAGTACAGCTTCAATCAAACCACTATAATTCCTATATATTCCTTATAAATCCGTTTTACCTGGCGGTACTCACAAATACATGAACGATGCAGTTCCTACAGAAGAAAAGAAATGGGAGCACCAATCAGGAATCCTTTTTATTCGCATGGTAGTGATTTTAAAATGCTCTTGCTGCATTTGAAAGTCCTTTTGTGGAAGAATTGATACATAAGTTGTTCAATTGAGTATATTTATTACCAGTTATTTGCTTCTATTATTAGGAGCCATCTATACTTCGCAGGTAAACACTTCATTAGTTTTACCCATAATTTAATGTTTTATTTTCTATAATAGAGTCAATAATACATGTTGGTACTAGAAAATACCAGCTGTAATATTAACAACTAAAATACAGTAAAAATTAATTATCTTTTTTCTATGATTATTCTCCATTAAAACTGATCCAATGATGCAAAAATGCAGTAAGAAAGTTGATGGTAAATTAATTCAGGATAAAAAGGGTTAACATGTTTACATCATTTTCTTTTATCCATGAGTGTATACTTTGAAAATTTAACATTGTTATACTACATCAACAGAAGATTGAAAGATTGATCTCTCAAACATGATTAAAATAAAATTGTTTTGGTCCTTCATTTTGAAATCATAAAAAATTAAAATACACTTTCGCAATATACAAATAACTCATAAAAGTTTTCTGAGATAACATTCAAAGTAGATATCTTAGAAAGAGAAAACAAACAAAATTCTAGGATCTTTTAAATTCACTGAATGATCTCATTTTATTTATTTTACTTTTATAGCTGGGAATTTCAGTAAAAATTTCCTGCTGATTGAATTTCCATAAGATATTATAGGAGTGTAGCATTCTTTTTCTGATGTGGAAATAAATTTTGGTTGGGAGATTATGATATGTTCGGTTAAAGATTCTCATGAGTAAATTTAATTATAGAAAGCACTTACAAAGGGACCCTCTCTTCAACGCAGCAGTATGTTTGCAAGTGTGCTAAATTCACTCAGAGTTTGATATTTCCATCTCAATGTCAATTAACTTTATAATATAATAAGAATAAGGAAAACTAACAGTTTGCAATCGCTACCAGACTATTATTATTATACTTGTATTTTTACAGTATGTCTTAAAAATAGTGCTAATAATAACTTTAAATATTTTTAACTAAACAAAATGTAATATGTTTTAATTATTTGAAACGTAATATGTCCTTTTATAGCTACCACATCTCTTTGAAATTTCTCGACTATTTATCTTATCCTCTACTCATAACAGCTCTTTTTTCAAACAAATATGTTTCAATTTGAATTATCTGTTAAATCTGTAATAACATGATCTGTTACAAATATTTTGATAAAGATGGACATTTTCCCTATTATTATGTATTTTTAAACATTTCAAGAAAACCCTTGGGATGACAATTAAGCTTTACAGCTTAAAAGTCATTCAAAGAATAAAAATGTTCACATTTTCGAAAATATGATTCTAAATAGATTGGTTACAATAAAATTATTTTAAACAATAAATATCCGAATAAATTATTTATCTTATCTTGAAATTTAAGATACTTTTACATAAATATACTCCTAATATAACTTGTACATATATTATTTAAACTGCTTAATTTCTTCTTAAAAATTTATTGTTGACATATTAAAATTTTATTGAGATTGATAAAAAGTAAAATAAATTAATTTAATTAATTCTAAAATTTTTTATCAATTTAAAACTGATTCCGAACGGCTGCATTATCCTCTTGGTAAAAAGAAGATTCAAAACCATGGATTTTGGTTAATAAAAAGAATTCTTGAACCGATGCGAGACATGAATCCCTTCTACGGTCTTTAAGGTTAGTTTTTAGTAATAATAGGTAGATCAGTAATAGGAAAACCATTGCTCCCTGTAGACATCTTTGAGGTACCCCGGTTGGCGGTTTGTCGGAACGGAATACAATGATATTTGAATGGTGAAATGAGAAAATTCGTAAAATAAAATGCCCTAGACACTGGAGTATTCAGTCTAGAGTTTAGAACTCTTGTCTATATATGCTCAACGCCTATCAAATATCTGGGTATGCTTCCAAATAAATGTTTTATATAACTGTACCAAACAACTGTACCAAAAACAGGCAAATACGATTCGGATATCTTTTGACTAAAAGTCTGACATTTGTGTGACATTTTAGTTTTTATGAATTAACAGTTATCAACTCATAAATAGCTAGGGTCTATTAAATGAAACTGGAAAAGTATCAAATCCTAGTGAATAAGAAATTAAATCAATTGATCTTAATCAATTGGGCTGAAAGAGGTGCACAGTAAGTGGGCGGTCAAGTTTAAAGCGGCGAAATGAATATCAACCAACGCATACTAATCTTAAGGCTTGTAAAAAAGGGCTGCCTGATTTAAATTGCACGTGAGTGGGCGACAGTCTACGATCGTATCATCTTTAGAGATTTAAATTCCTTTTAAATACAATTTCATTTTATGAGATATAAATGAAATTTGTAAACTTAAACTAAAAGCAAGCTCCTATTTTACCCAATTGTTAAAAGAAATGTTGTGCTACCGTAGCAAAAGAACTCTTTCGTGTTATTAAAAGAAAGCCCGGTTCTAACGCCTTTAAGAGTATGATTCATTTAAAATAAGTATTTTAATTTCTGCAATATTAGAAAGGCTGTCGGTGTGAACTTAAATTTCGTAAATTTTATTATTTTTAATTATGTTAATAAATTCAAACAGTCGAATATACATGACAAATTTAGCCATATTTAAAGTGGAGCGATGAATCAAAATCTTTATAAGTTCAAATTTCTCTTTGAACAGATCTTTAATTTATGGATATTTAATAGTAATCTTAACATGAAAGTACTCTTCATGAAATAACTACACTTTTATTAACAAATCATTGAGCATCTACAACCAATAGCTGACACTAAATAAGCAGTACTGAGTGAAACTTCTTGATAAAGCTTTAAGAACTCCACAAAACTTTCTTAAGGGGTTCCCATTAACTAGGGATATGATAACACAATACCAGCCAAGTACGTCTAATTCATGCAAATAAATGAGCATCAAATGCTCAATATCCAGAAGTTAAAAAATGTTGTTATAGGTGAAAAACATAAGCCCTAACTGTTACAGCTGGATATTTATTTTACAAACTGTCTAATGTTTGTGGTTTCTAATACAGTTCTCAATTTCAAACTATCGGTAAAAAAGTTATTTGTTATGTTTTTAACTTAAAGACAAGTGGAAAGAGTGTAAGCATACTTACCCTTGGCTATCCCCAACAAAAATTATAAAACTAAAACTGCATTACACAAAAGTAACAAATACTGGGATGTTCCAGAAAAAACTAACATTAAAGGTTGTAACAGTAAGTAACATTCGGTGCTTCAACGTTTTTTTAGCTCTTCTCGTAACCCATCACCGAAATTAAACATAACAGGAGCGGTCTGGGCTATGAATATACTTCGGACTTCTCCCAACCAATAGAAGGGCCCGTTAGTTTTTTAGCGAGCTTAAACTAAGAACAGATTTCTATTTTATCCAATTGTTGAACAACTAAGAATTCTTCCACAGCAAAAGCATTCTTTCTTGGTATTGACAATGAAGCCCCGTTCTAACATATTTAATGATGATAATCCATTTGGAATAAGTATTTTAGTTTCTGCAATATTAGCAAAGTTCTTATTGAGAAATTAAAATTTCTTAAATTTTTATTATTCTTCAGTATATTAATAAATTCAAACAGTTGAAAATACATGACAAATTTATCCGCGACTTAGTGGATCAATGTATCAAAATCTTCAGAAGTTCCGATTTATCTTTTAAAACTTTTTAATTCATGGATATTTAATCGTATTCTTAAGCGGAATCTATATCTCATGAAAAAACTTACCTATTAGCAAACCATTCAACACCTATGACCTACTACATAACAGCACCCTTCAATCAGTATTAACGGAAACTCTTCTTTATTAAGGATTCAGGAATCGATATTACTAACACCTTCTCACTTATATTCATTAAGTTTATGAATACAAAATAACCCTTAAATCTTCATATCAAAGAACATGTAACTGTTCTGCATCTCGAAGCTGAAATATATGCGATATACTTACTGACTAGTACCTTTTTTACAGCTCATTATTAACTATGTAATCAATCTAATTTGTGTGGTGGTTAATAAATTTCTTAAGTTCAAACTATCGTTAAAAAAGTAATTTCTTTTGTTTTTTTCTGTTATTTCTTAACTTGATATTCATTACAAAAATAATTTATTTCTATTGTTAATGGATGGAATTCTAAAATTTAATTCCAAATTTAAAAACAACTTTCTTTTGATTAACTTCAAGAAACTGCTAGAAATTGTTCCATAGTAACAGAAGAACATTATCCTGCTACAACATATATAGCTGATTGAACTTTCCAAAATAAGTTTCGTTTCACATCATAATTAAAGGTTAGAATTGAACGTATGTCTATACTGCACTTGATGCCGTTATCACGAATTAAAGTAGTTTACATTTTCCATTTGTTACAGATTTTTACAACCTTCTTAGCAACATTCAGACCCGATCCTTTACTTTATTTTAATAATTAATTGAACAGCTACGAGCTGCTAATGAACAAGAGATTCATGCTATGATGTCATGGAAATTGAAGCACTTGATCTTCAGATTTAGATATTATGACTTATTTCTAAATAATATCTAGTTCCAATGGTGATTAGAGGAATTTTCAATTTTAATCTAAAATGTGCAACCAAGATTTTTATTTTAAAAAATTAGCATTATAAAGTGAAGACCATAAATAAGCCTAATTATTAACCGAACACAATTAACATAATAGATTTCAAGTTTGGTTTGGTTTGGTTTGGAGCGCTACGGTCTACTTTTTGCAACACGAGGGCTAATGAGACCGGGACCTACGGCTTAAAGCCGATTCCGAACGGCTACGAACATCCATGCCATAGTGGTATTCGAACCCACGAACTCCGGATCCGAAGGCCAGCACCCTAACCAATCGGCCATCGTTCGGCAATAGATTTCAAGAGAATTCATTGTAAAAGTAACTTATAAGTGTACGTCGAATGTGGCGTACAATATTTTATAACTATAGAAAAATTAGGTTTCAGCTTAAACGTCAGGCAGCTATCAGGATAAAACCCATATATTTAATTTTCCTTAAAAAGTAAACTGATCTACCACAAACTGTGACCATTATGAGAGGTATACGTTAATATCTGAAAAATATCGCTTTAGTTTCAGATGTAAAGCATTTACTTGAGATTCCACAGTCCTTCTGCTTTCATAGAAATTTTTATCCGCTTTGCAATCGACATTTAGCAGAAAGTTTTACTTTTATTAGTCCTTCGGTTGGAAAAGCTACGTAACGTTATAAATCAAATCAAATGCAATTCAGCTATTTTCAGAATGAACTGGCTTACGGTACCATTACATTTTCCTCAAAACAAATTCAAGCTGTTATAAAAAAAATGTACACATTTTTACTTTGAAAGAAATAATATTATATATCACAGTGATATATTTAAAACTTAGTTCAGTCTAATGAAAATGCTAATACATACTCATTTATATGCTTGTTTATTAACTCGCAACCTCTCTCTCTCTTGAATCTTATTGCTACGGACGTAGAATATTACATGAAGAAAAAATTGTAAGCAGGTAGCAGGAAAACAATTCTAAAACGTACTTACTACACAAAATACACAAATGACCACCAAACCAAAATATTAGCATTGGGAACTAATGAAAGCCTTCAGGTAGTGTATTGACAAGAAACAAATCATTATAGTGCCATTGAAGAAGAATCAACGTAATAGAAAAATTCGAATTTGAGATTTAATTTTTAATTTATTGGGGATTCATGGAATTGTCACCATTGTAATACCATTTATATAAAATTTATCATTTATGTAAGTGCTTTCTTTTACTACTATGAAATATTATATTAACTTTCTAAAATAGAAAAAATAGTTTACGAAAATCATATTTGGTAAATACGATATCTAATTTACAAAACTATGTCTACGAACTTATTTTATATTAGAAAATTAAACCTTTGCCCTCTTAAGGATTTTTTACTTACCACATGAAAGCCGAACGATTGCCGAATGGCTAAGGTGCTGGCCGTCGGAACCGGAGTTGGTGGGTTCGAATCCCACTGTGGCATGGATATACGTAGCAGTTCGGAATCGGCTTTAATCAATAGTTCCCAGTCTCGTTAACCTTCGTGTAAAAGTAATCCTTGTCAAAAAGTAGACCATAGCGCTCCAAACTAATCATCTTACCACTTGATTTGATAACAGAACTCGAAAGATTACTACATGCTTTGACTCGAAAACTTGATACACTACAATCACTATTTATGTTTAATTTCTTCTAAGTGGGTTTCTAATCTCTTTTGACGCAATCTTGTAAACATTCCTTCATATGGAGATAAAAATTTATTATATTAATTAGACCTTAATAGTGGATGAGATTACATTTTTGGCGTTAGGCCTCACCCGTGCAAGCTTATGTCTTTTTCGCAACCAAAGTTTGAACATATATTGTTTGTCCTCTTTCGATGAGTGACTTTTTCGTGTCTGTCTCTTGCCCTTTAGATATAATATTTTCGTCGGGTATGGAGAGACCGAAACTTGGTATTCGACGATCATTGTTCAGAGATCAGTTCAAACTGTGGAAAAAAGATTATTATTTTCAATGTTTTTTAGCACTGAGTTTATACTAATGGAATGTAGTCATAAAATAAGCACAGATCAATCATTAATTTTGAAGATATACCGCTTAACGTAGCTAAGTTGGTAGAACATCGGACTGCTGAACCGTCCGTCTCTCGTTCGATTCCCATTCAGTGTATCCTATTTTACAGGAATTTTAATTTAGATTAATGTTATTTATTATCTGAACGAAACCTCCTACATTCTAGAATTTTTATACTTTTCAAGGAATACGCTTCTAAAATGTCCTGACTGTTTATAAAAGCTAAGACCCACAGTTTTATACTGGTGTCCAACAATACAGTTATAAATATAAAACAGAGCCATTTTGGCAAAAATGAGTTTAATGCATCGGGCTGTAATGCATGTGCCTCATGCTGTAAGATAGGAAATTGTAAAAAAAATTCTCAGGTGTTTTGATGTAGGATGAAACGCAAACGACTGCATACATGTCAATATAGGATGAGTTACAAGTGTTTATTCTTTCGTCTAATACACAGTGTAGCCACCTCGTACAGCTATATAACCGTCATATCGATTGTGCCAATGATTCCCACTCTATCCGAAGCACTTATATTAACTTCTTAGAAAATACCAGAAGTACTCTGGTAGAATAAGGTCTAAGTATCTCGCCACACCTCATGATGATTACAATTTTTCTAAAAAAAATCACCTCTAAGGCCTTTTTATTGTTCACTAAAACGAATTGATATCACAGAGATCATCAATAAAGCTGCAAGTAAAGTTCTAGATTTCCTCCATATGGATCTGCTGTACCTATATCAAATGTCAAGATGGACCGATGTGTGCGATTTCATCTCTTTCTCATAAGAATTACGAAGCCCTCCATTTCTTTGGTATTTACAGAATGATAGCTTCTCGCGGGATTTCTTGAAACAAAAGCTAGTAGAGAATTGTTTTGTGGACTGAATTTTGACTCCTCAAAGAAAAGGACACGGCTCCAATCTTCCTCTATTTACTGCTGCAAGATTCGCGTTTAGTCGTTAAGACCTCTCTGAGCTAGCCTTCAACACACGGTTTTTCTCAATATCATTGTTCTAGATTCAGGACTAAAGTTTTCATACCGCTGCCATATCTCTATAGCGCGTAGTACTTAAACACTCCTAGCAATCCTCGAAAGGAGTTTTGACTGTTAGGAGCCTTTCTTCAGTCCTCCTAGAAATACAGTCATTTATCCGAAGCTGTTGCCATTATCTGAATCTGATATTGAATTTGTTGAACAGATGGTTTTAGGATTTTATAAGAGTTAACACATTTTTTAAATGGCTCACAAAATTTTATATAGTTGTTTAAAACATTTAAAGATTCATAGATTATTGAAATAGATAGACATTCAAGACTACTGTAGAATTATTAAACCCTTTACCATTTATTAAAATCTTTATATTACAAATATGGCTTAAATCTTATAAGTGCTATTTAGAACCTGATTCCCTATTGACCTATTTTAGAAATCTGATTCCCTGCACATAAATATTTGTTTGAAAATTTTAAAAATTTAAAATATATCGAATCGAATTAAAATTATAAGTTACCCTGTTTTATCGTGTGTAACATGCGCATTGATTTTTATAGGAGAAAATGCTGAAAAATCTATTATCATATGTAACGCCCACATAAAATTTGACATACACACTACTTTGCATATTTTAATAAAAATTTTGTTTTACTTGACCTTCAACTAAAGAAAATATGTTTGTTGTTCCTAGAATCAAATATTACTTAACTAACGTTACAGATGAAAGAAAATCATATATCAGATTTTTTTTATAATGGAGATATAAAGAAAACCCTTGTATCTGATTTTACTCGTCGTAACTGTTTATATGAGCATTGACAAGATAATTACCTGTGTTGCTGAATTTATATTAGAATTTTACGATAATCGCAACCGCTTTTGTCGTTTCCGATAGAGTAATAGCTCATAAAATAATTCTACTATAGTATAAAAACATTTTTCCAACATAAGATGTTACAAGATGAAAAAAAAACTTTATTTTTCAGTTTTACATCTAAAAAGCATGTTATCATTGAAATGTACAGTTAAGCATTTTTTAGGCTATTTCTCCAGTTCTGTGTTTATGGATGTCAGACAAAAGAAATGTTTATAACTTGTTCGCCTGATTTTGCAACACTTTAGTCTGCTATCTTTATCGCCAAACGGTATCTGAACCTGTATGGCATTGCTCTGTAACCTCCGAGAATGTGTATTCGAATCCCATTGCTTCTATGAATATCAGCTTCCGTTTAGAATTTACTTTATTCCCTTTACTTGAACATTCTTTAATTCCATAAACCGAAAATTAATTATTTTTATTTTTAAAAATTATTATATATTCTAAAATCAAAATTGCAAAATACATTTTTATTTGAGTAATTTTTACTTCATTTACATGCGGTTCTGCATGTAATATGCAGATAACTGTCAGGATCTTCATATAAATTTATCCATGTTTTATCATATATATTATATTTATTAAATATATTAATTTGAGATATTTAGGATAAACATATGTATAAATATATTTTAATATATATATATATATATATATATATATATATATATATATATATATATATATATATATATATATATATATATATATATATATATATATATATATATATATATGTATATATATATGTATATATATATATATATATATATGTATATATATATATATGTATATATGTATATATATATATATATATATATATATATATATATATATATATATATATATATGTATATATGTGTATATATATATGTATATATATATATATATGTATATATGTATATATATATATATATATATATATATATATATATATATATATATATATATATATATATATATACATATATATATATACATATATATATATACATATATATACATATATATATATATGTATATATATATATATATATATATGTGTATATATATACATATATATATATACATATATATATGTATATATATATGTATATGTATATGTATATATATACATATATATATATATATATATATGTGTGTGTGTGTGTGTGTGTGTGTGTGTGTGTGTGTGTGTATATATATATATGTATATATATATGTATATATATATATGTATATATATATATATATATGAAAATATGAAACATAGGGATGAGTACGCTATATCTCAGACATGGACTTTAGCAGTCGGGACAGAAGTGATAGTGTCGTGGTCAAGAGAAAGACAAGAGTGTCAAAGAAAAATAAGCAGAAGCTTTATTTGGTCTTATCCAACAGTCAACTCTCACGAAAATTAGCAATGCGGTCTCTTATACCCTTAGGGGAGCCACCAGTGTAAGGAAGTATTTCTAGGTGTGGAAGTAAGAATATTGTTTTTTAAGAATGTTGGATGTTCCTGTCACCAAGAAAAAAAGATTTTATCTATTACAAAGAGTTTAACACCAAGGACAAAGACAGAGAAATCGCGGACTTGGTGGTTTTTTAATATAGCAGTTAATTATTTATTTTACTTTAAAGTATTTAAATTTTTACATTACATTATGTCCTAAAGTGTTCAAGTCCTAAAATGGAAGCTCATAATAGGGCTTTATTTCTATTTTACCTTTTTTATATCACAAAAAAGTAATTAACTAAATATCTTCTAAAAGCAGCAAAAACTCAAAAATTTATAAATAAACTTAAGAGTAGCGAAAATTTCAATTAAATAATTAAAACTTAAGTGGCAAAAAATAATCAGAACATAGGATCAATTAATGAACGTATTAAATTTTTTGTACAAAGCATAAATGATGGTAAGAAGTTAATTTAAAATTAGTTAGAAAACATATTAAATAAGTAATTAACATTCGTGAAAATTAAACACAGCTTCGAAGACTAAAAACGCAAATGGGGGAAAATCCATCCAGCCTTGGCGAGCGACAGAGCCAGCCAGACATTGATGCTAGGGACCAGGACAAATACTTGGGTGAAAAACTATAGTCACCGGTTGGCGCCTACTGTACCCTGGATCATAGTCCACAATATTAAAACTTTTGTTATTTTGTTAAAAATTAAAGGATCCTATTGTAACTCAACGAAACAGCTTTTGTTTTAAAGGGAGTAATTTAAATAAGCCATCGCTCTAACCATCGTGTAACGATGTCTATACTTTTATTGTAGTTATTCATGCATGTAATTTCTGGCTTAAAGTGTTCTCATCGAACACGTCTAGTGTAGTGGTAAGGTGTTGGCATATATCATTGCTATAGATTTTAAATAATATGGGGCCATATATAGCGCCTTGGAGTACACCAGCTTTAATTCTGCTTTTTGTAGAGAACTCAGAAGAATATTATTCAGAAGGTAGGAGTGTATGAGATATATTATTGCAACATGGAAAATGCTTTTAATATGATTGTATATGAGAGTCGCTGTGACATACCTAGGCGAATATCCCCTCAATTTCAAAGAAAATAGCCCAGCGTGCATTCGGTTTTCGATTGTATCACGGATAGATTCGGAAACCCTTAGGAATTGATGTGTAGCTGAATGTTGCGTTCTGAAGTCAAATTTTACATGATGCCATGTGTTTTGATACGCTGATAGAGAATGCGTTAAACAAGTTAACTGAAAGAAGAGAACAATCGAATTGGCACGTACTCATTTCACACAACATTGCTTCAAATTACAACTCAAGATGTTGTCAGATACTACAGTCAAAAAGCTCCCTGCACACAATTGGTCCAAACGCTACGTCAAACATCTGTTTCTAAACAAAAACCACTTGAACAGCTCGAAGTAGCTCAAGAAGCAGACAAATAATACATTGACATAGAAAACTCAAAAAAACCAGAAAATTCATATTCAATTTAATTAATTTTCAAGTTTACTGGTGACTCATAAGGGTTTGCAATAAAAAAAAAATATCTTCTAAAATAAGATTTCAACCAGAGCACTATCATTTTAAAAAATGGAGGAATTACTTATACTTTATATTACTTTTGAAGTGAAATTTTCTAAACATGCCTCTAAGAATAGGAAAACATTTTTAGAAATAATAATTTGCTATAAAATAAACTAATAAAAATACATCACATTATTTTTTTCATTTATGATATACTGGAAAATTTCAGACACACGGTGTTACTCTGATATTTCAGTTTCTTTACGTATTCATCCGAATCTTATTATAAATTTTTTTGCAAAGAAATAATTATAATATATCAAACTACAGCAAATCCAGTGTGCATCTTTAAGGTCCTACGATCTACTTTGCTACTGGATGACTAATGTAACCGAGCTATATGTCCCAACCCTAAGAATAATGTTTTTCATTATAACCGTCTGTTATAAAATGTTCTCCACTTTTTTAAAAAACATAAGAATAATTTTTTGATGTCCTATTTTTTAACTAGATGATAGTCTTATACTTAATTTTTTTCTTCGAAGTATGCTTATTCAAACTTGCTGTACAAAACAAAAATTCTTTAATTCAATTTATCTCTTACAACCCCAATTAAAATTTCTTATCCAAAACAATACTTATAATTTGTTTACCCATTTAATTTTTATATCAATTTAACTATATTCATTCAGTGCTTCCTCAATATAATTTAAAATTTAAGATAATATTAGTATTACACTATACAACATTATTATTTCTCACAATTAAACACCATTATATCAAAGAAAATAGCCCAGTATGCAATCGGATTTACAGTCCATCATGGATAGATTTGGTAGTCCTTAGTAATGGATGTGCAACTGAATTTTGATGTCTGAATGAACAGCTCATAAGCAGCTCAAGAACTAGACCCGAATAATAGTGACAAGAAAAACCCAGACTTTAACTACCAGAACTTCATATTCAATTTATTTAATTTTTAAATTTACTGGTGACTCATATGAATCTACAATTAAAAAATATCTTCTAAAATCAGATTTCAACCAGAGCATTACGGGATGGCTAATGTAACCTAGATATATTTCCTACCCTAAGAATAGTGTTTTCATTATATCCACCTGTTAAAAATGTTCTCACCTTTTTTAAAAAGCATAAAAATAATTTTCCGATGTCCTATTTTTAACTAGATGATATTACTATACTTAATTATATTTTTCCTTCGAAGTATGCTTATTCAAACTTGCTGTACAAAAAAAATCTTTAATTCGATTTATTTCTTACAACCCCAATTACAATTTCTTATACAAAACAATGCTTATATTTTGTTTATCCATTTATTTTATACAACAATTTAACTATATTCATTCAATGCTCTCTCAATATAATTTAGAGTTTAAGAAAATTTTAGTATTACACTATAAAATATTTTATTTTGCATAATTAAGCATCCTCAAAATCAAAGAAAATAGCCCAGTATGCAATCGGTTTTACAATCTATCATAGATAGATTCAGTAGTCCTTAGCAATGGATGTGCAGGTGAGTTTTTCCGTCTGAAGACAAATTTTATATGATGTTATGTGTGTTGATACGCTGATATAGAACGCGATGAACAAGTTTAGTTAAAGAATAGAACAAGGTAATGGGTACATATTTAGTTCATAGAATATTGCTTTGAAGTACATCTCAAGAGGTTGTCACACACTACAGGCGATACGCGCCCCGCAAACAATCGAATCATACACCACCACAAACGTTTACTTTACTTCAATAACAACATGAACAGTTAAGAACCGCTGAAGAACGGGAGACAAAAAACTCAAAATCATAAAAACATGACAACACCCCGAAATTAGTATTCAATTTAAATATCTTTGAACTTTACTGGTGACTTATGGGGATCTACAGTTTAAAATGTCTCCCAAAATAAGACTAAACCGTGGGCACTAAAATTTCAAAAATTGAGGAATTACTTATATTTTATAATACTTCTGAAGTGATATTTTCTAAACATGGCTATGAAAATATGAAACACATTTCTTGCGATACTAATTTGCTCTAAATTTAAACTAATAAAATTAAATCATTTTATTTTTTCATTTATGATATACTAGAAATTGTAACTCGACGTAACACGGTGTAACTCGAATATTTTAGTTTCTTTACGTATTCAC
Source organism: Pardosa pseudoannulata (assembly GCA_032207245.1). Taxonomy (NCBI): domain Eukaryota; kingdom Metazoa; phylum Arthropoda; class Arachnida; order Araneae; family Lycosidae; genus Pardosa; species Pardosa pseudoannulata. Next base: position 26,330,284 of record CM063503.1, on the reverse strand, counting down.
CCTAGTCTTATAATAAATTGTTTTGCCAAAGAAATAACTGTAAAACTCCAAACCACAGCAAAACCAATGTGTTTGTTTAGTTGGTTACGATGTAGCACTTTGCTACGCGAGGACTAACGTTACAGAGATATATTTCCCTACCTAAGAATAGTGATTTTTATTTAAACAAACCTATTAAAAAATTTTCTCCCAATTTTTAAAAACGTAAAAATAATTTTTTCGGTGTCTATTATTTTAACACTAACATATGACTAGAGGATAGTACTATACTTAATGTAATTTTTTGGAAATATGCTTATTTAAACTTACCGTACATGAAAAAATATTTATTTCGATATGTGTATTCCAACCCAACTAAAATTTCTTATTCAAAACAAAACTCATAATCTGTTTATCTATTTAATTTTTTTTCAGTTTACCTATAATTATTCAATGCCACATAATTTATAAAATATATAATTTATTCTCCATATAATTTAAAGTCTAAGAAACTTTTAATATTACACTAGACAGCATTATTATTTTTCACAATTAATCCACCTCCAAATTCCTATCTCTCAGAGGAATGTAGAACACTTTCCACATATTTTACATTCATAAAGACTTATCACATGTGAAATGTACGAGTTAAAAAAGAAGCGGCTTCTGTTTAAAATTTCTTTTCAAGTCAACGAAAATTTACGACCAATAAAATTTCTTAAATTAAGTCAACTGTACTAAATTAAATCTGTTGAAAATATTTGCTGTAATACGAGAAATCTACACATTCTTCACCATTAAATGAATCATAAGTTAACACGCACATGATTATGTATGATACGACCTTAAGTTTCGTATCATATACATCAAGTCCAATAAATCTCAAAAATTTTTTTCATTATCAACTTTAAAGGGTTAACTCGGAATGCTAGGAATATTATTTTGAGGTGAGTAATTTTTGGTTGAAATTCTGCATATAATATGCAGCCATTTTACAGGCTTTCCCTTCACATTAAATCACATTCTTAAGAATATAAAACACGTTTCTATTATGTTTAAAATATTGCTTTGGGTTATTTAGGATAAACATGTGTATAACTATATATAAATATGGGTGTTTGAGTATTTAAAAATATTTGAAATTAAGTTCAAACAATTTTACCGTTACAACAGAATTAGAAGAATTCATGTTATATATTGGAAAAAAACGCCACTTTTAAACTATTTAATTTGGGTTTCTTTATTGATAACTTTCATAAAAATAAAATCCTTCGTACGTAAACGACAAAGTTATAATGCATAATCTTTATCATGGGTTTTAAGGAGTATTACCCTACATTTCAAAAGTTTCAAACGTTCACAGGCTCGTAAGGTATTTATATTATTTTTATCCCTTTAAATGAGGAAAATATCCCCAAAATATCTCCAAAAGCTGCAAATAATATGAAAATTTATAACTAAATGTAATAGTAGTGACAAATTCGCTTAAATAATTCAAATTTAAAGGAAAATATATAATTAGAACTTAGTATCAATTAAAAGAGAAATTAAATTGCAAGTCCAAGCCATAAATGGCGGACGAAGTTAATTTAAAATTCATTAGAAAACATAGTAAATAAGTCCCTTATATTTGTAATTCTCGAAAATTAAATACAGTTTCGAAGACCAAAAGGGCAACTAAACTATGCAGAGAAATCCAGAGAGGCAAGGTGTAGAGAAAAACACTCAGGAAGGCTAAAGAAGAGGACAAATGACTCCATGAAAAACAGTTAGTGCCTACTGTTCTCTAACTCATAGTATACATAATTAAAAATTTCTTCTTTATTAATAGATTACATATTGGTAAAGAATATAGTCTTAGAGGAAAAATTTCCCGAACAGGGTTGGTGTTGCATTCTTTTCGGACTGTTTCATTGAAGATAAAACTGTGTGGTTTCCAAATAGATTACAAAATTTAGCTTTATATTATATTAAATCTGTAGATAAACGTTCTTTTTAGACCCCCATGCCGGGGTTACGTAAATTGTCTCATACAAGAGCAGTTTGTTTCCTCATCCCAATCTAGAGGAAGGTGACAAATCTCCTTCTTAGCTTTATAAAAAATCTCCGGTAACTTTGTCAATATATAACCAATTTAAACATCTGTCTAAATAAACATTAATGTATATAATCTTATCCTCAACTTAAACAAGTTGGCCTCAGACATGTGTTGACAGGATGCTATTGTAACTCAAGGAAATCTCTTATGTAGTAGAGGGTTTATTTTTTTTACACCATCACTCCAACTTTTGTTCGAGGTTATCCATACGTTTTTGTATGCATTTATGCATGTATTTTAGGATATTAGCTAGAATTACCATGTACTCCTGAAATACATCTAGTGTCATGTTGCATTGTTCGTGTATATGATTGCTAGAAATGTTGAATAATATGGGGCCAAATATAGAGCCCTGAAGTACCCCACCATTAATTCTGCTGTATGTAGTGGACGCTGAAGGATCCACTGAGAATATAGGAGTGTATGAGATGTATTATAGCAACATGGAAAATGCATTTAATAAGCTTGTATATGAGTGTAACAGTACAATACTTAGTCGAATGCCTCCTCAATATCAGTGATATCTTAGCGTGCATTCGGTTTTCAAATCCATCATGGATAGATCCGAAAACCCTTAGCAATTAATGTGTAGATGAATGTTGTATTCTGATGCATTCAAATTTTTCAGGATGTGTGTGTTTATACGCTAACATAGAATGCCTTGAGTAAGTTTACTTAATGAAGATAACAAGATAATGGTCACATACTTAGTTCACAGCACATAGTTTTAAATTATACCTCAAGAGGCTGTTAGGAACTGAAGTCAACAAGCACCCTGCAACTAATGGACCATACAGCACCCTCCACACTTATTATATTTCAATAACCGCTCGATCAGCTTATGAACCACATATGTATTACGGTGACATCGAAATTACTAACTTCATCCTATAAATTAACATACAATTTCAATATTCTATTTCAATATTTTTGATCTTTTCTGGTGACTCATAGGAATAAACAGTTTAAAATATCTTCCAAACTAAGATTTAAATTAGAGCACTAAAATTTTTAAAAAATGGAGGAATGATTTATATTTATAATACTTTTGATGTAATATTTTCTAAACATAGTTATAAGAATATGAAAAACATTTTTAGTGATACTAATTTGCTATAAAATTAAACTAATAAAAATAAATCTTTTTTTTTCATTTATGATATACAAGAAATTACAGACACATAGTGTTACTACGCTAACATAGAATGTCCTGAGAAAGTTTACTTAATGAAGAGAACAAGATAATGGGCACATATTTAGTTCACAGAACATCGTTAGAAATTTTATCTCAACAGCCTGTTAAAAACTGCAGTCAACACGAATGCCGCACACAAACGGAACATACAGCACCACGCACTACTACAATAACCGCTCAAAAATCTTACAGAAGTACAAAAACTACATACTTAAATTAAAACAACATTAAAACAACAGGCTTCATCAAACATAACTTAATATTCAATTTAAATACTTTTGATCTTTTCTGGTGACTCATAGGGATATACAGTTTAAAATATCTTATAATAATATCAGTTTATAAACTAAGATTTAAATTAGAGCACTAAATATTTAACAATGGAAGAATGACTTATATTTTACAATACTTTTGAAGTAATATTTTCTAAACATAGTTCTAAGAATATGAAAAACATTTTTAGCGATTCTATATTGTCATAAATTCAAACTAATAAATATAAATCATATTATTTTTTCATTTATGATATACTAGAAAATGCAGACACACAGTGGTACACGGATATTTTAATTTCTTTACATATTCATACCAGCCTTATTAAAATTTATTTTGCAAGGAAATAACTGCAAAATTCCAAACCATAGCAAGTCCTGTGTATCTGTTTCATTTATTATATACTAGCAAGTTTGCCCGTGCTTCGCTACGGTGAACTTAATATATTACTTTTAAACAAAGATTTATTTTTCGTGAATAACTCTCTAAATTCGTCACAGTTCAGTTCGAGTCATTGGCATGTTTATATATTTCTATCATAAGCGTATTATAACATTATTCAGTTTTTATAATCGAATTTGTCTTATATTAAATTTGCTCAAACTTTTTTTATTGTAAAATATAAGCTTAACCCTAAATTGCATTACTGTATTACTACTGTACGTTGATTAGCAAAGTTAACAGATCTTGCCATATTACGTGATAGAATAGGAAGCACAGGTTTTGACAGCAACAGTGCTAATTTTGTGGGTAGTAATAAATGTTTTCTAAAATTAAGGAAATTTATGAAAAACCACATAGTTTTGTATGAAACAGAAACACACATTCATATCGACAACCATATGAATATGAAGATAACTATATAAAATGATAGGTTTTATTTGGCCATGAGAGTCACTGAAATTTGTACTTTTTGTACTTAGAATATTGTTGATATGCATTTCATTGTAACATAAAAATGAACCAAGATTTAAATTTAAAATTAGTTCTCATATAAAAATGCTATAATTTGCGTCACATAGAAATAAAAGTCAATCACTTTATATCTCAAATTTCAGTTCAAATCGAATAGATACTAAGCAGACGATTTTAAATAATATAAAATAAGAAATGAATAAATGAAATATTTAAATGAATGACGTCATAATGATAGAAAAATATCATTTTCGCCTATTTATTATGTGATGAATTGAACATTTTAATCTCCTGCTTTTAACCGTGGAAAACTGCGTTTAAAACAATTACTTGGGATGACGTCACATTGCTAGAAATATTGCTTCTTTCCCTTAGATATGATGCGATAAATTAAAAACTTAATCGTTTGCGTTTAACCGGGGAAAATAATGCTTGGAATAATGACATGAAATGCTCGAAAAAGGGGGAAGGAATGAATTTCGAACGTTGAAAATTTACAAAAACCTTCCCAGGGATATACCTAAACATTTCCCAAATTTTCACGGCGATTGGATGGATAGTTTTTGAGTCTATTGAGTACAGACAGACAGACAGACACACACAAATTCATTTTTATATATATAGACTAGAAAATGCAGACACACAGTGTTACTCAGATATTTTAATTTATTTACTTATTCAAACCAGCCTTATTATAATCTATTTCGCAAAGAAATAACTGCTAAATTCTAAACCATAGCAAAACCAGTGTATCTGTTTCGTATGCTACGATCTAATACTTTGCTACTCTAGGACTAATGTGACCGCGATATAATTCGCAACCCTAAGAATAGATTTTTCATTAAGACCACATGTTAAAAAATTTTCTCCCATTTTTTTAAAAATATAAGAATAATTTTTACGAGTCCTATTTTTAACATATTAATCTATGAATATATGATAGTACTATACTTATCTATTTTTTTTCCTCGAAATATGCTTATTCAAACTTGCTGTACATAAAATAATCTTTAATTCAATTTATTTCTTAACCCAAATTAAAATGTCTTATCCAAACCAACCAATTTGTTTTACATCATTTTAAATATATTTATTCAATATAATTTAAAGTTTAAGATAGTTTTAGCATTACACAATATAATATTATTATTTTTCATAATTAAAGCACCCCCAAATTCCTATCTCTCAATGGAATGTAGAACTTTTCCCACATATTTTACATTTATAAAGATTCATCACATATGAAATGCACGAGTTATAAAAGCAGCAGATTGAATTTAAAATTTCTTTATAAGTTAAAAAAAATTTACAACCGATAAAAGTTGTAATCACATGTCAACCTCTACTAAATTAAATCTGGTGAAACTATTTCGCTACAATATGAGTAATCTGCACACTCCTCGCCATTAAAAGGAATTTTAAATTAACATGTACATGTTGATGTGGGATATGGCCTCAAACTTCATCCTACCATATACAACTTGGGACTAATAAATCCCGAACAATATTCCAGTATGTACTTAACTCTGATTATGATACATTAAAAAGAACTTATCAGTTGGATTTTTAATCACAAAAAAATGTACCAACAAACAGGTACCGACGATTCGCATCTCTTATGACTAAAAGTTTGACATTCGTGTGAAATTTTAGTTTTTATGAATTAACAGTTAACAACTCTTAAATAGCAAGTGTACGTAAACAAAACTGAAAAAGTATGAAATCCTAGCGAATGAGTAATTAAACCAATAGATTTTAGCTAGCGGAATATGGTACATAGCCAGTGGGAGGCCTACATTAAAGAGGCGAAATGAATATCAAGCAACACATACTTATATTAAGGCTTGTAATAAAGGACTACCGGATTTAATTTGCAAGTTAGTGGGCGACAGTCTAAGATCAAATCATCTTTAGAGATTTAAATTCCTTTTAAATACAATTTCATTTTATGGGATATAAATGAAATATGAAAATTTACACTAAGAACAAAGGGCTATTTTATACAACTGTTTAAAAACTACGAGCCGTACCATAGCAAAAGAACCCTTTAATATTATTGAAAAGGAAGCCCTTTCTATAGAATTTAAAGATTATGATTAATTTAAAATAAGTATTTTAGTTTCTGCGAAATTAGAAAAATTCTCGGTCAGAACTTAAATTTCGTAAACTTTATTTTTTAAAGTATACTAATGAATTCAAAAAGCCGAATATACATGACAAATTTAGCAATATTTAAAGGGGAGCAATGTATCAATATCTTTATGAGTTTGCATTTCTCTATGAAACATCTTTAATTCATGGATATTTAATTATATTCTTACCCTGAGACTAAATTCCATGAAATAACTACTCTTTTACTAACAAATCTTTGAGAATCTACGACAAATAACATGACACTACAAAAGTAACAGTAGTAAGAGAAACTTTTTCACAAAATTTTAAAACCCCACATAACATGACACATTAACTGAGGATATGAACCTCCAATAGCAGTTGATATCTCTGATACTTGCAAAAAAAAAGAGCATTTAAATGCTCAATTTCCTGAACTATAAATATTAAAAAAAATAACACACCTCCTCTCTGTTACAGATCGATATTTATATTAAACACTGTCTAATGTTTATGGTGGCTAATGTAGTTCTCAAGTTTAAAATATTAGTAAAAAAGTTATTTATGTGTTAGTTTAAACACAAAAGAAAATAATTTAGGCTTACCTACCGTTGTGGAGGCGAAGATCACTTATTTAAAGATTGTAATAAGGAAGAAACTTGTTTTAACTGTGTTAATTATAACGCTAAATTTAAAACTAAATGAGATATAAATCATAGCTGTTTGAATAAAAATTGTAAGATATGGCTTAAGGAGCGAGACAAAATTTTAGCTAGAACTGAATATGGATAATGTTAATTTAAATTATTTCAAGATAGCGCATATAAATTTACTACAAGCTCGGGCGGCTTCTGCCCAGCTTTCACAAGATATTTTGTGGCTTAATTATTCTGTTGTCTCGCTTAATGAGCCATATACTATAGGCCAGAAAATTGTTGGTTTTCCGTTGAGTTATTGTATTATTCAAAATTTAGATAGGCCATAAGTTGGTGTTCTTGTTAATAAGAGTTTAAATTGTGTTTGCATTTTTCTTTCAAATGATGTTATTTTGGTGTCAATTGAGATCTGTAAAATTAGTGTTTATATTATTTCTGTTTATTGTTCTCCAAGTGAAGATATTGAAAATAATTTAATATTATTGGAAGATCTTATAGGGAAGTATTCGGATAAGCCGATGTTTATTTTAGGGGGGATTTTAATGCTAAATATTTACTTTGGGGTCTTCATCCCCTTGATTCAAGAGGAAGTAAACTTTTGGAAGTAATAATAAGAAAGATAGAAAAATTCATAATAATTTTGATTCAATTCCAACTTACCAATCTAGTAGAGGGGTGAGTTGGATTGATTTATTACTTAGTATTAATTGCTCCGATTTGGATATTACATTTAGAGTCATTGACAGAATTTCTGATAGTGATCATAATTTAACAGAGGTTGACGTCTTAAGCAAAAATTTTGTAGAGGAAACTAAGATAAATATTAATTTAAAGAGAATTAATTGGCTGAAATTAAAAATTGATATTAATAAAAATCTAGGTAATATAAACCTTGAGAATGTTGATTGTTTTATTGATAATGTTCAAACAAAATTTTTTAATATTATTAAAGATAATGAAAGGAAAAAATTAATTAAGAAGAAGAATAATTCTTGGTGGAATGATGGATTAAAGATTCTGAGAAGTAAAGTTAGAACTAAGAGGAGCAGATTTCAAAAGGAATCTGACGCTGTACGACGTTTATCATATCGCATCGAGTATAAAAGATGTTTAGCATATTATAAGAAACAGATTCTAACTACTAAAAGATACTGTTTTAAAACTTTTGTATCTTATAATTTGAATTCTGGTAAATATCATGATATCCTGGCTTATGTTAATTCTACAAGACCTTTGGCTCAGAATGCGGTATTTAACTTGAACGGGGAATTAATTTCAGATTATAAATTAGTAATTAAATATATTGTAGATTATCATTTTAGTTTTTAGGGTGATATTTTTGTTTCGGATTTGGGTTATGTTTTTGAGTTTATTCCGGTTTCTTATGATGAAATCGTTTGTTTTTTTGGATGTATGGCTAATAATAAATCTCCTGGTTTAGATCTTATTGTAAAGGAATTATATGCTGAATTATTTTTTGCAAATAGAAAATTATTTATTGATATATTTAATCTGTGTTTGTATTTTGGCTATTTTCCAGATATTTGGGAAAAAGGCTATTGTTAAATTATGTATTAAGCCGGGTCGGGATGCTTCGGTTCCTGAGGCTTATCGCCCGATTAGTTTGCTCCCTGTTTGGGGAAAGGTGTTTGATAAATTATTATGTAGTAGATTAGACTTTTATTTAGAAAAGTTTGTTTATAGTCCCTTGCAGTTCAGATTTAGAAAAGGTAGGTCCACTGCTCAGGTTTTGGATAGTGCTTTAAGTTTTATTGGCCATTCTAATGATATAAATTTTTATTCGGCGATGTTTTTATTAGATATTAAGGGTGCATTTGACAATATTAATTGGTGTTTTTTAAAAAATAAGATTGTTTCGTTGGAAATCCCTGCTTATTTGAAATCGTGTTTAATTTCTTTTATTTCAAATAGAGTAGTTTTATGTAATGATTATTCTAAAGATTATGATTGTGGTGTTCCTCAGGGATCTAGTTTAGGTCCAAAATTGTGGCTTTTGGCTATTAACGAAATTTTAGGGGAGGGCGAGGATTATAAAATTCAAGCGTTTGCTGACGATATATGTGTTCTGGTCAGAGCTAAAGCTGTCAGAGGTTTAAAATTAATGGTGGATCCTTTATTGGAAAAAATTTTATGCTGGGCTCAAAACTGTAAGCTTGAGTTCAGCAAGGATAAATGTGTCTATTCAATTTTTAGAAAATGTAAAGGAGTCCAAGCTTATCCTGTTATTCGCATTGGGGAAAATAAAATCCGGTTTGTAAAAGAGATAAAGTTCTTAGAAACGATGATTGATTATAAACTTTCTTGGACAAGTCACATCCATTATTTAAAAGAAAAAATTACCAATCAGTTGGCTCGCATAAGTGCAATATCAAGAGTAAAAGGGGGTATCAGGTCAAAAAATTTAAAAGCAATAAACTATAATATTTTTGAGAAACAGATTACATATAATGAACAAATCTGGTACAAAGACACAGAATAAATAAATTACTTAATTCAGTTCAGCGGTTGATCTTATTAAATATTACAAAAGCATACAGAACAGTTTCTACTGCAGAATTACAGGTTTTATCTGTTGTTATCCCTATTGATCTTATTTGTTTTTCTAATAAACTTCTTTATAATTTGAAATTTAAAAGGGTTAGTATTGAATTATATGAAGAATTTATTAATTTTGAAGATGTTGATTGGGAAGTGGTTCATGTTTTCCCTCCTTGGAATACTTTTTATATTCTTTGGAATAGATTGGATAATGAGAGTAAAGATTTAATAATTTATATGGATGGCTCTAAAATGAATGGTCTTCTTGGATTTGCTTATTTAGTGGTGATAGATGATAAAATTGTTTTTAAAGAATTATTTAATATGGGAAACATAGGTACGGTATTTCAGTCAGAATTATTGGCAATTTCAAAAGCCGTTGATTTTTCAATTAGGAATAATTTTTATAGGGTTCATATTAGGACGGATTCGATTTCGGCTTTACAGGCGTTGGAGCGGGAAAGTCGTAATGAATTGGTTAATAGTATTAGAAATAAAATAAATAACAGTAAGGTTGAATTTGAATTGTCATGGGTTAAGGCACACGTTGGTGAATATTATAATGAGATAGTTGATATATTGGCTAAGGAGGCCACCCAAAAAATGAATATTGATTTTAAGATCGGAATGTCGGTAAAACAATTGAAAAGAAAATTATTTAACTTTATTGTTCATTTGTGGCAACAAAGGTGGGATTCGGAAGATACTGGAAGACGGGTGTATTCATTTTTTAGCAAGGTCAGTACTAATAGGCTTGAAGGAAATTTTTATTTGAATCAAGTTTTTTCGGGTCATGGAGCATTTCCAATTTATCAAAATAGATTTTTTAATAAAACAAATATATGTTGGTGTCAAAAGGATGTTGGGACTGTTGAACACATTATTTTTAAATGTGATTTGGTGATGGACATTAGAAAAAAAAATTTTCCCTGTGAATTATCATAATGTTAGTATCAATAATTTATGTAAATCTCCTAAGGCTAGATCTGGATTGTGTTCAATCATGGAATTTTTTGTGAATAAATCAATGGAAAGTTGTTGAACTTATTGTAATTTTTACTGGTTTTGATTGTTTGGATGTTGGTCCTTTATATTATAAAAATTTTTTAATTTATTTCTTTTTGTTGTTTATTTTTTATATTTTTTTTTTTGTCGACCTTTAAGTCTGATGTTTATTGTAATTATTGTTGACCTTTTGGTCTGATGTTTATTGTTTAAAAATATATTGTTAAAATATTTATTATTTTTTCTTTTTATATGGAATTGTATTATAAATAATTGTTAAAATTTTTTAAAGTAATTGTAAATGTCTGTAAAGTAACTGAATATTTAAAAAAATGAAAAAAAAGATTGATGGTAAAAATGTGATTGAAATAAAAAGTTATATAGAAAAAAAAAAGAAATTGAGAGAAAAGAAAAGAAAAAAAGGAAAAAAATTGGTTAAGTTTTTTTGAATACAGGAAAGGAATATTTCTTAGAGAAGGGAAAAAAAGGAAAAGGAAAATAAGGAAAAAAAATTTCTTTTGTGTAGTTTCAAAAAAAAAATTGCCGGTTCGCTTCTTAGGTTTGGTTAATACAAAAATATGAGATGGAATTTGTTTTCGGCGGTTTTGCCGGATTGGGTATTGGTTTACTATGTAGGCGACAAGGAATCATTTCACGTATGGCGTTTGCTAGGTCAGGAGTATTAAGTAACTTACCTACCCTTGTCTATCCCCAACAAAAATATAAAAGTGAAACTCCATTATACAAAAATAACAAATACTGGGATGTTCGAGGAAAAGTTGACTTTACTGACTGTAACAATAAGTTACATTCGGTGCTTCAACGTTTTTTTCCTCTTCTCGTAACCCATCAAAGAAGGCAAACAGAACAGGAGCGGTCTGGGCTATGAATAGACTTCGGATTTCTCCCAACCAATAGAAGGACTCGTTGGTTTTTGTACCGAAATTTTAAAACTTAAATTAAGAACAAACTGCTATTTTATCCAATTATTGAACAACTATTAAACATTCCATTGCAAAAGCATCTTTTCGTGGTATTGAAAATGAACCCGCGTTCTAACTTACTTAAAGATTATGATCCCTTTGGAATAAGTATTATAGTTTCTGAAATGGTAGGAAAGGTCTCATTGAGAAATTAAATTTCTTAAAGTTTTTTATTCTTAAGTATATTAATGAATTCAAACAGTTGAAAATACATGACAAATTTAGCTGCAATTAAAGTTGATAAATGTATCAAAAAATGTGGATAAATGTTCAGATTTCTCTTTTAAATATATTTAATTCATGGATATTTAATCGTAATATTGAGCTGAATCTAAATCTCACGAAATAACTTACCTATTAGAAAATCATTCAACACCTATAACCTACTACAAAACAGTAGCAATGAAACAGTAGCAAGGAAAACTCCTTAATAAAGGTTTTAGAAGTCAATATTCCTAAAAACTTATCCTTAAAATTCATAAGTGTATCAATCCTCAATATCACTTGAATCTGGTGTCTTATCCAATTGTTGAATAACTATAAATCCTTCCTCAGCTAAAGCATCCTTTCGTGGTATTGCAAATGAAGTCTCGTTATTATGCATATTTAAAGATTATCATCCATTTGAAATAAGTTTTTTAGTTTCTGCAATATTAGGAATGTTCTCGGTCAAACTTAAATTTCGTAAACTTTAATTATTTTTAAGTATATTGATGAATATGCTTGATAAATTTAGACGTATTTAAAGTAGAGCAATGTATTAAAGTATTTAGAAGTTCGGATTTCTCATTACGAGATCTTTAATTCATGGGAATTTAATAGCACTCTTTAGCTGAAACTAAATTTACCGATATAACTATTCTTTTATTTGCAAATCATTGAGCATCTTCTACCAATTAGGTTTGATTTCGTTTGATTTGGAGAGCTACGATCTATTGTTTTTCACACCAGAGCTCATGAGACCGGGGCCTACTGCTTAAAGCCGATTCCGAATGGCTAAGAACACCCATGCCATCAGCGGGATTCATACCCGTGAACTCTGGTTTCGAAGAGCAACTCTCTACCATTCGGGCATCGTTCGGACTTCCAAAATTACATAACATTAGATGAAAAAACAGTAATAAGTGAAACTATTTAATGAAATTTTTAGAACACAATATTTCTTACAATTTCTAACTTAAATTACCCAAGTCTTTGAATACCCAATATCAGTTTATTATCATTTATTCTTGCAAATAAGAGAAAATCTAGCTTGAAGATCTCGAGCTAGACGAATCATTGATGAAAGTAACACAGCAAAGCTTCGTTAAATTTAATCTGTAACGATGTTGTAATACAGCATCATTACAGCTCGAAATTTTTTTTTAAACTATCTAATGTTTCTTGTAGCTAATAAAGTTCTCAAGTTCAAACTATCGGTAAAAAAAAGTTATTTCTCACTTTTTTTCTAATACTTTTAAACTTGATATTCATTATAAAAATAATGTATTTCTATTGTTCATGGATAGAATTCTAAGATTTAACTCCAAATTTAAAAATGACTTTGTTGTGATTAATTCAAGATACTGCTAGAAATTGTTTCATAACAACAGAAGTAAAGTTTCAGTATTAAATAGGAACGTCTATGTGTGTTATAAAGTATTAAACATATGTAAATTATTTCATACCATATAAGTCAACAAATTACTTCTCTATAATATTTATATAGCATTATTCAGAGCTTATTATAATAAAAAAAATATTTCTTGATTAGGGAAGTTTTCTTCAAACTCGACAGAAATCTTCTGTAATAAAGAAATATTACAGAAACATAAGCAGCTTTTAATTTCAGTAGCTCATGATAGAATTGAGAATATTCGATAACAATACAAACACATTCTCTTAAAATTGGAATCGAATGGTTTTATTTTCATCTTAAAATTTATATTTTTATTTGAAAAAAATTGTTAATTCCAATAGGAATCAGATGAATTCAATTCTTTAACACTATTTTCGATAATTACTTTTTAATCGAACCGTCTTATAGGAAATTATGCCATTTAAGGTTTTTCTCAAAACTGTAATGTTCAGTTATGTAAATAATATGTTAAATGGTGTTAGAGTATGTTAAGATTCCTTAAAATAGAGTGCGAATTAGCTTAACTAATTAGATTAAACTCAAGAGAGACAAACTTACTAACCTTTGGCTCTCCCCAAAGGAAGCAACGAATTAAAATCTTTATAAGTGCGCATTTATATTTAAGCTATCTTTAATTAATAGATATTTAATAGAACTCTTAACCTAATATAAATTTCATGAAATAGCTACTCTTTTTTAACAAATCATTTAGCATCTACGACCAGCAACGAAAAATTAAAAAAGAACATTTGTAACTGATACTTCTGAATAAAGATTATAGACCGCGAAAAAGCTTTCAAACACCCAACATCAAGCCATTGCTTTTGTTTCTTCAAAAGGAATGAACATCTAAATGTTCAAGTTCCCGAAATTATTAATATAAGACAAAGCAGAAAAGATATAGTTTATCAATATAACAATTCGATATTTATTTTAAAAACTTTCAAATATTTGTGGTGGCTAATGGAGTCCTCAAGTTCAAACTATCGGTAAAAAAAAGTTATCTGTTATGTTTTTAGCTTTAAGACAAGTGGAAAGAGTTTAAAATTTACTTACCCTTGGCTATCCCCGACAAAAAGTATAAAACTAAAACTGCATTACACAAAAATAACAAATACTGGGATGTTCCAGAAAATATTAACATTACAGACTGTAACAGTAAGTAACATTCGGTGATTCAACGTTTTTTTAGCTCTTCTCGTAAACTATCATCGAAGGCAAACAGAGCAGGAGCTATCTGGGCTAGGAAGAGACTTCGGAATTCTCCCAACCAGTAGAAGATCCCATTGGTATTTTTTAACGAAATTTTAAAAGTTAAAATGAGAAAAAACTGCTATTTTATCCAATTGTGGAACAACTATGAATCCTTCCATCGCAAGTTACTTTTCGTTGTATTGAAAAAAAAACCCGTTCTAACGTATTTAAAGATTATGATCCATTTGAAATAAGTTTTTTAGTTTCTGCCATATTAGAAAAGTTCTTGGAAAGAACTTTAATTTTTAAAACTTTTTATTATTTTTAAGTATATTAATGAATATGTATGACAATTTTAGTCGTAATTAAAGTGAAACAATGTATCAAAATCTTTAGAAGTTCAGTTTTCTCATTACAAGATATTTAATTCAGGGTAAAGTAATAAAATTTAAATTTCATAATATAACTATTTTTTTACTAGCAAATTATTGAGCATTTGAGACCAATTACATGACATTAGATTAAAAAACAGTAGTGAGTTAACCTAATTGATAAAGGTTTTAGAACTCAATATTTCTCACTCAATATTATTAAGGTTGCAAATACCCAATATCAGTTGATTAGCTTTGATTCTTGCAAATAAGAAAAAAATTTAAATAAATGAAGATTTCGAGCCAGAGGAATCATTGTGAAAGTAGCACAGCACAGTATCGTTAAGGCAATGCTGTAACACATCATGGCTACAGCTCGACATTTATTTTAAAAACTATCTAATGTTTCTTGCTACTAATGAAGTTTTCAAGTTCAAACTATCGGTAAAAAACAGTTATTTCTTATGCTTTTTCTAACATTTTAAACTTGATATTCAGTATAAAAATAATTAATTTCTATTGTTCATGGATGGGATTCTAAAGTTTAATTCCAAATTTAAAACGACTATGCTATGATTTGCTTCAAGAAAGTGCTAGAAATCGTTTCATAATAACAGATGTAGTGCTTTAAAGTATTGAATATTAACGTCTATATGTGTTATAAAGTATTTCTATCTGTATTGTACAAAAATTATATCTATTATTACTATATGTCTAGTATTTTGAAAGTATTCAAATTATTTTATACCGTATAAATTAATAAATTACTTCTCTTTAATATTTATATAGTAATCATCAGGGTTTCTTATTATAATAAAAATACTTCTTGATTAGGGAAGTTTTCTATAAACTCTACAAAAAACTATCCTATGCAAGAAATATTACAGAAACGTAAACACATTTTAATTTCGGCAGCTCATAGGAGAATTCAGAATATTCGATAACAATATCTATACACTCTCTTGGCATTGGAATCGAAGGAATTTGCATCTTAAAATTTCTAGTTTCATCTGTAAACAATTGTTAGTTCTAATATGAATCAGAAGAATTCACTTCCTTAACACTATTTTTGATAATTGCTTTTTGATCGAACTGTCTTATAGGATATTATAATATTTAAGGTTTGAGTTAAAACTGTAATTTTCAGTTAAGTAAATAATATTTAAAATCGTTTTAGAATATATTAAGAATCCTTGAAATAGAGTCCGAATTAGCTTAACTAATTAGCTTAAACACGAAAGAAAAAAAACTTACTAACTCTTGGCTCTCCCCATAGGAAGCCCCCAAAAGTCGACCAATGTATCAAAATCTTTATAAGTTCTCATTTCTATTTAAAACATCTTTAATTTATGGATATTTAATCGTACTGTTAACCTGAAACTAAATTTCATGAAATAACTTTTTTTAAACCACTTAATGCTTTAGAACTAACAATGCTCTCGCAAGTCACGCTCCAAATCTCATCAAACCGAGCTCTGCTCGCCGGTTTCAATTTGTTCGTAGTTTGCACTAGAGATGAACAATCCATACAGTTGAATATTTGTTTGAAATAGTGGTTAT
Organism: Pardosa pseudoannulata; assembly: GCA_032207245.1. Classification (NCBI taxonomy): domain Eukaryota; kingdom Metazoa; phylum Arthropoda; class Arachnida; order Araneae; family Lycosidae; genus Pardosa; species Pardosa pseudoannulata. The sequence continues at coordinate 26,313,766 of CM063503.1, read as the reverse complement.
TGTTTTCTGTGTTATTTACTACTGTAAAACAGTGCAAAACCTTTTGTAAATATTTATGTCCAACATATTTACTCCTTCAAAATTTCTGAAAAATGCGCTTTTGTATTGATATGCATATATGTATATTGATAAAATGATTGATTTTGAATGGAAAGTGACAGTGAATTGAATTAATTTAACTTGGATGATTCAGATAGTGTATTTTAGTGATCAGTTCCGAGTTTGGAAACAAAACAGGAAAATCAAAGCGAAGGAATAAATGAATGGGTAGAAATAAAGATAAGTACAGATTCCTCGAGCCCTTCAGCTCCATTTGAATTTATTGGAAAATCGGCAATTGATCCCCAAATTTCATCATACACTAAGCCGACATAGTTTTTTTATTATTTTATTAATGAGGTGTTAGTAGGAAAAATTGTACAGAAAACAAATTTATTTTCTGTACAGGAACAACGAAAGAGGCCCAAAACATTTTCAAGTGAAGAGAATCAGTGGTGTGTAACCCTGCCAGAGATGAGTATTTCTTTCTCTATCGTAATGTCTATGAGCATTACATATAAATGAGAAGAAAAATTATATTGGTTCCAATATAGTTGTACTTCGACTTCATTTTTTGCAAAAACCATGTCGTATAGAAAATACGTGCTAATAAAATAATATTTACATTTTGCAAAAAACGAGATATACAACCTACACATCCGAAACATGATACAGCTACACATTCACATTTTTTTGTTTGGAATTTACCCATTTTTATGCTAAGTGCATTAAAAATGTAGATTAAAAAACCAGATGTTTCTAGTTATATTTTTGCGAAAATAACCCGAGCGTGAAGGAATTAACAAATCATGGAGAACCTACGACCAATTACGTAACATTAAAAAAAGTAGCAACAGTAAGTGAAAATTCTGGAGAGAAGTTTTAGGACACAGTAATACTCAAACCCAACAATACCAGATATCTACATCTCATTTTGCAAATAATAGAACATCTAAATGTTCAGTATCCCGACTCTTGAAGACTCTGGAAGAAAATCAAACAGTTCCTCCCTGATACAGATAGATATTTATTTTAAAAACTGTCTAATGTTTGTGGTGGCTGATGGAGTTCTCAAGCTCAAACTATTGGTAAGAAAAGTTATTTATGTTTCAACTTAAATAGAAAAGAAAAGAGTATAGGCTTACTTAACCTTGTCTCCAACAAAAAATATAAAACTAAAACTGAATCAGACAAAATTATTAATACTGATATGTTCTACAAACATCTAACTTTACTGACAGAAATTAATCAGAATAGAGGTTTAATGAGATACATTATTCTCCTTAAATTAAGATCGGACACTACAAGTGGAATAACAAAGAATACAACCAAACGCAAAAGAAAGCAAAACAAAAGTTGAATTTTCTAGAGTTCCAAAACCGCATGTTGTTTTCTCACGTTATTCTTTTGCTGTTCTTCCTACGTATTAAAGAAATCAAGTAAAAATTTGAAAAATTTCGAGTTTTAATTTACGTTTACACATTACAAAATTTACCATTTAGCTCTTAGCATTTAGATGAAATCTTGGGTTCGATCTCCGAATAGATTTTCTATAGATTTCTTTTTGATCCTGATAAGGAATATTGTTTTTCGCATATATGGCAATCTATTTATAAAAGGAAAAACGTGTCTACTATGTTGTATGGAAAAGAATTAAACATATTTTGTGTCCAACATTTTACGATAGGAAACACCCACTAAATACATAAATAATATATTTACCGAATTTTCTCTGTCTTATACATTAGTACAATTATCAACCTCAAGATAGCTTGAATGAACCACTCTTTTGAATGAGCTTGTAATTTAGTTTATATAACTAGTAAAATATTTGAAGGTTTTAATGGAAACTTTCCGCTGCTAGTACATATATAGTTTTCGCTTCACATCATAATTAACAGTTATGATTGAACCTAAAGCGTATTACTATAGTACACTGGATGCCGTTATCACGAATTAAAATATTTTACACTTTCCTTTTGTTACAGATTTTTACAACCCTCTTCGCGATAGCTTTTTTGTAAGATTACACTATTTCTCTTATTACAAGTATACTAAATCAAAATAAAATACTGTTAATATCGTATGTACTTACAAATGTGTTTAAGATATCCTTCTTTTAAAATCATATTGTTGTAATGTATTTAAACAAAAACACCAGTGTTCGTTCTCAAAGTAGGAACACAATAAAATATATGCTATGTAATTAAAGGTAAATGCCTTATATTTAAACTAAAATATTTATTATGGACATTATTTACATATTAACAAGGCTTGATTAATATATGGCATGTCCTGCAATTTTTTGGTTTTTATATTCATCAATATTTTTATATTGATATTCCTTATCAAAATATTATGAGACCCATGTAATAATCATGAATGTTAAATCGGTTTACCTCCAGTAATTGCAGGGAAGCATGCCGGGGCTGTAAGTAGGCTGAACGTCTCGGTACGGACGTGCGGGCATAAAAGTCCTTTACTGGACTTCGGTGCTAGCGTAGTGGTCGTTACTTTGCTAGATGCTGTTGCTGACTTAGCGGTCGTATCTTTGTCAGATCGGTAAAATATTGCTGGTCCGGGCTCTTTGGCTTGCACAAGGGATCCGTATGCACCCGTTCTCTCTGCACCTCTGATCTCGACTCCTTTTCCCAGTTGTCTTCCCTAACTTTACACTTCGATACAACGCCCGTTTTGTTCTCTTTCCCAATCACTTGTTGGAGAAAATTTCCCACATCTGCACCCCCTCCGGGAGTGCAGGTAGGCTCATTAAAATGGCCCCTTCGGTGAAAGATGATATTATTGCCTAGCCCCTGCCTCTATATCTCACGGCTGCATCACTGCCTGGGCTTTACCGTTACACGTGCACCACTCCATGAGCTATAAATCTTCCTCAGGGGTACAATTAAAATTCAAAGTCCACATTTGCTTCTAAATTCATGTTAGAAATTTAGCCGACAGCTGTGTATATACATGATGGCCACCGTGGTAAAGTACATCGGTACATATATGTTTTCATTTCGTCGTCCATAAGACATACACTAAATTCTCAGACTAATGTATCGAATTACGTTTCAAGCGATTGTCAGGAACTACATCAGTAACATATCATCTATAGAGCGTTCTTCTGACACAATCCTTCAATTAAATTTAAACGGTGACTGAACAGTTACGATCTGTTAAGAACAAGATACGCATGGAATAATGTCTTGGAAAATAAAGCACCTGCCCAGCAGAATTAGATATTTTGACTTATTTCTAAATAATATCAAGTTTTAATAGTGATTGAAGAAATTTTCATTTTTAATCTAATATATGCAAAGAAGCTTTTTTATTCAAGTATATTCATATTATGCAATGGTGAAACTAAATCAGTCTACTTCTCAACCGAACACAATTAAAATAACAAACTCCAAGATACTTCATTGAAAAGTGAACTAAATTAATCATTTCAAGTTAGTGCAACAGATATGGATGAGAGCAATGCTTTTCTTTCAAACCAGTAAGTAACTTATCAGTGTAAGTCGCATGTGGCATACGATATTTTATAACTATAGAAGTTTTGATTTGGTTTGGAGTTCTACGGTCTACTATTTTGGAACACGAGGGCTAATAAGATATATAACTATAGAAGGATTAAGGGACAGTTTAAAAGTTAGATGGCTATTAAGAAACAAACCAAAGTATTTAATTTACCTCTCAAAGGAAACTGATGTACCACATATTGTGAATATTATTTGAGGTATACGTTTATAACTGAAAAATATAGCTTTAGCTTCTAATGTAAATCATTTCCTTCCGATTCCACTGTCCTTCTGCTGGCATAGAAATTTTTATCTGCTGTGCAATCAGATTTTAGCAGTAGGTTTTAGTCTAATTAGTCGTTTGATTGAAAAAGTTACGTGACGTTATAAATTAAACTTAGTGTAATTCAGCTGTTTTCAGAATTAATAAGTTTACATAGTCATCAAAAGAAATGCAACCTGTAATCAAATGTACAGATTCTAACTTTTAAAGAAGTAATATTATATATCATAACGATATGTTTTATACTTAGTTAAATCTAAATAAATTGCTATTACATACTCATTTAAAAGCATGTTTATCAATCCGCAACCTTTCTCTCTTGAAACGTATTGCTATGCATGTGGAACATTACATAAGTAAATAATTTTACATGGTTTGCTGGAAAACACAACTAAAACGAACTCATTACACAAAATTTACATATTTTACACATGACCACAGAGCTTAACACCTACTTCTTAACTAACAAACAACTTTATGTCTTCCACCCACATGAAAAAGTCACTGCTGTGGCATTGAGAGTAAGGCCCTTACTGCAAGCATTGGAATTTGAGATTTCATTTGTAAATACTATTCAAATTTATTGCTGATTAATGGAATTGTGACCATTATAATATCATTTATGTCTATCAAAGTTTATTCTTTTACTAATATAAAATATTTTGGATGCAAAAATTCGTAGCCTCGTGTTGCAAAAAGTAGACCGTAGCAATCCAAAACCAAACCAAACCAAAATTGGTTTGTCTTCTTCCTCCAGATATCTCTCTATCTAAGCATTTAGGGATTTGGATTTCAACAAAATGTCTAGCAAGACTGGACAATGCTCCTGAGATAAAATTTGATGTTGAGTCACACTCGATAAAAGAACAAAGGGTTAAATGTCTGTTACTTCAGAACTAATTGGACCACGACGTGCGTAAAAATTATATTACTGGAATTCGCAAATTCTTGTTTTAAATATGAGTATAAAAAAAGCAATTAAAATAAAAATATTTCAATAAGGGAAATAAAAAAAATATTATTATTCAGGTAGTGTACAGTTACTTAACTGAATAAGTGTTCTCAGTTAACCATTAATAAATTAAAATCAAGGTTTTTTTCATATTAACATATTGTTGACCGGTCACGAGTTAACTTGTGTTTTTATGGCCGAACGTTGCTGACCGGCCACGAGTAAACTCGTGATGAATTTTTTTTTTGGCATCGCTGATGTTTTCTCTGCTGGCGACCATACAGTGCAATTGTTGGTCAGTATAACACAAACTGTGTTTCTCGCTTATAAGACCCGCCAAATCTTTTGTTGTAAAACATATTTAATAATTTAAACAATATAAAAAAACGATAACGGAACGTAATGAAGAATCTTTCAATGAATTATAAACGGATTCTTTATTTGATTGTCCGAGTGATTATGAATCAAATTGTGGTAACTGTGAAATAATAGCCGGTGAAATGAGATAGATTTTCAGTAAAATTGCCGGTCAACAATGTGTTAAAATTAAAAAAGAATTTTTTTAATGAGTGCGTAGTTTGGACATATACCTATTTCTTCTTCTCGGATATTTTCTAATCATTTTACACTGAACATCCTATTTAGTGTTTCAATAAGTTTGCTTCATTTTTTTTCCTTCATGTATGCGTTCTTTGGAAAATACGCATTCTTATATTACAGCAACATCTGGAAGTATCCGAGGAACTTGGAATCGCCCAGAGTGTCATCTCCAGGCTTTGGCAACGATTCAAACATGATGGTAATGTGAGTAGATGTTACAGCACAGGTCGCCCCCGAGTTACTACGCCGAATGATGACCGGTATTTGGCAGTTACTGCCAAAAGAAACAGACGGAGCACAGCATCAGACCTGTCTCGTCAGCTCTCTTCAGCTACCGGTACGACAGTTTCAAGGCAGACCGTGTACAGACGCTTAGGGAACATTGGTCTATATGCTCGTAGGCCTGTCAGATGTGTTCCCCTTACCGCAACTCACTGTCGCCTGCGATTATGCTGGGCTAGAGAGCATGAATTGTGGACACCGCAACAGTGGTCTTGTGTGATGTTTTCCGACGAGTCCAGGTTCAGTTTACATTCTGATTCTCGCCGGACGTTCATATGGAGAGCTCCAGGTACCCGTTACCACCAAGAAAACACCACTGAACGACACCGTTACGGTGGTGCTGGATGGCTCGTTTGGGGAGGAATTATTCTTGGTTCCAGAACTGACCTGCATGTTCAGAGTGTAACGATGACAGGCCACATCTATCGGGATGTCCTTCTGGAACAACATGTAAGTTTGTTTCGGGGCGCCATGGGTCCTGAATTTCTGTATAGGGATGACAACGCCCGACCTCACCGTGCAAACATTGTAGACGAATGCCTTCAATCGGAGGATATCACCCGTATGGATTGGCCAGCATACTCACCGGACTTGAATCCAATAGAGCATGTGTGGGACATGCTTGGCCGACGAATTGAAGCTCGTCAACTCCCTCCCAACTGTCTATCGGAACTTCGGAGGGCATTGCTTGATGAGTGGTGTAATTTTCCCCATGATCAGATTGATAATCTGATACTCAGCATGCGTAGGCGTTGTAACGCTTGTATTGCATCGTCCGGGACACAAACTCCGTATTAACCATCATACTAACCATGTTATACTGTTTTCTGTAAATAGGTTCTTTTTTGAAATTTGCTCCAGGGAGTAAAAATCGAAATTTTTATTAATTATTTCAAACATATAGCATCTTTTTTGCTCTTTACCTATTGTTTAATAAATAGACTTTACAAATAAGTCAAATTTGTTTTGCTTTTGTCTCTTTCATTGCCTGAACTTAATTATCCTTAATTTATGGACATGAGTGTATGTGATGTGATAAGAATGAGGAAAATTATCACTTTTTTATATCTACCAGAATATTATTTTTATGACCATTATTACAGTATATCGTAAAGGAAGTGCTAATACTAACTTTAAATGTTTTCTTAAAACAAAAATTAATATCTCATTAATGTTTATAACACCCTATATCCATTTGTAGCTATCACATATCTTTGAAATTTATCAACTATTTTTTTACCATATACAGCATACAACTGATTTAAAACTTATATAATTCGAGATGCATAACCTTTTAAATTTGTAATCACATAAATCTGTTGGAAAAATTTTGATAAAAACAATGTACATTTTCATTATTATTATGTATTGTTTAAATATTTTAGGGAATCGCCTGGGATGACAATTAATATTTAAAGTTTAAAAGACATTCAAATCATAAAACGGCCATATTATCGAAAAAATGATTTTGCATATATCGTTTACAATAAAAAGATTTTAAACAATGAATATTTAGTTATTTATCTTATCTTGAAATTCATTTTTTTCCAATTTTACATAAATACTATTATAGAGTACAACATGCACACCAGTGTTCGAGTTTAGTTGTGCATTTCCTTGGCCAGTCTATCTGGCCAATATCCTCACTTTTTAGAAATTCGTAGGCTAGAATAGCATTATTTGTCTTCCCGTTACCTCCAATTAAAATGATTTCTCTAATGAGGCCAAATGCACTCTTGGGAAACATATAAGACCTCATCCCTATACCTCACATCAGTTACAGTACGTCTTTTAAATACATGGAGGGGTGTACTGCCATCCAGCTTGATGACTGCCCAAAAGATTGAATCTCTAGATATATAATTGTTTATTTCGAGCACATTGTTATACGTTCCTGGTTCCTCCTATGAACTTACGGTGAGAATTGGTGATTAGGTTAAACCGAGACTCATCTGTGAAGAGAATGGCTACCCATTATCCATATTCCTATCTTTATGCTCTCTGTACCATATTAAACGGTCTGCAGAGTCCAGACTCAAATAGCAGGTCTATTTGCAAACAACCCTTTTTCATGAAGTCTTCTGGAAACAATTACCTTTGAAATTCGTGTTTTATGCATACAACTCACAACACAATTCTTTTCATCACTCCTAATCACTTCCGATTTATTTACAATTTTTACAACACCCAAACCCTTACCTCCTCATCCGTATCAGTAACAAAATTCAACCAAAAGTTAGTAAATCAGAAAGAAGCATATTGAAAGGAATCTATCAATCAATTTAAAAAGGGATAAATTAACACATTATATGCGGGCTTGTCGAATGCGGTAATACGCGCGTAGCGGGGGAATCGGACGAAATTTGCCTTATTCGTGGAACATTATAAATGCAATTCATTAGCACTCAATACTTTACAAAAGAATGAAAACGTTCGAAACAATCCTCTTTATGAAGAGCAACATTGCAGTATCCGCACATGTATCTGGTATAACCTTTTATTTTAAGGGAGGAACACACTTTGCAAATCCTAGTAGGATATTTTTCCCCGTTATTGAAATTTTCTGGAGCTTGTGCTTTTTAGGTCTCCAGAAAGAACCTGAAGTTCTCTGAATCATCAACAACACGCGAGGACTGTCCTCTGGTCACAGGGAACACATCAATATCATCATCATCTGATAACTCACTATCAGTATCACGACCACTGCGACAAGGAATCACCAAATATTTCATCTTTACTAGATTCATTATCGTGTAAATCCATTTCAGATTAATATTATTCAGGCTTTCATTCTCGCAAAACTGGACAACCGTACTGAATTATTTACCAAACGAAACTGAAATACATTTGTAGCAATGAAATACCACATAAAAGCACGAGGATCAAATTGCAACCATATGTGCAATACCAAGAAAAAATAGTGGTGATATCCCTTTCCCGCCGATAACAAACACTCTGCGCAAAAGGGACATTACTCGCTCCTGTAGATAACGATTGGTACGTCAAGTGGGTGATAGTCCGTTCCCGCATGTAATGTGTTAATAAACAAATTAAATGGCCACAACTGAACGTAAATAGTAGGAAGAAATTAATTAAAAATTAATTAAAAAGATATTTAAGAAGGGCATTATAATCGTAATTCATGAAAATTCGAATTCAAAATCAATCAGATTTGAAAGCAAAAAGGGAAAATGAGCTATGCGAAAAAATCCAGTGAGGCCAGGCGAGCGGGAGAGCTCGTCAAAGAGACTAGGGAACAGGACAAATACGCGGGTAAAAATTTTAGTCGCCCGTTGGCACCTACAGTTCCCCAGATCATAGTCCAAAATATTAAATTTTTTTCTTTATTAATGGAGCATAAGTTGGTAAAGAATTTAGTTGCTAAGGGAAAAATCTTTAAAAAGGGGTTGATGTTAAAGTCTTTGTGAATTGTTTTCCAAATAGATCGTATTATTTTGTTTTATATTGTTTGAAGTCTGAGTAAGTAAGTATTAGTTGCAATTCTCCAGACCGGAGATACATAAATTGTCTCATATAAGAGCAGTTTGTTTCTTCATCACAATCTATTCTGATCTCCAAGAAAGGGGGAAAATCTCCTTCCTAATTTTGAAAAATTTACCAATAATATTCTCAATACATTTCGTCCAAGTTAAGCGAGTATCTAAATGAACAACAAGGTATTTAATCTTAAGCTCACTGTAGAAAAGTTGACAGGTGGTGATAAGATCCTATTTCAACTCAAGAAAAGAGCTTTTGATTTAGATAAAATAATTTTAATACGCCAACCATAGAACCATTGTTCGAGGATTTCTATATGTTTTGTAGATCTTTATGCATGTATTTTGGGATTTTAACTAGAATTACCGTGTCCAACTCTAACATATTTGGTTTTCAAGTCCATCATGTATAGATTCGGAAATCCTCTACAAATTTTGTATAGTTGAATATAGCTCACTGAAGTTAAATTTTACATGACATTGTGTGTGTTCAATCGATGGTGTAGAATGAGTTCAACAAGTTTAGTTAACTCTTAATTTGGCTAAGTTTGACCGCTACATCGGACATGTATATTTATAACTACTATATAACATGATAGTCAGTGTTCGCCACAGCTGACATTAATTATTTCAAAAAGGAAAAATGAGATATTTTTGTTTATTTTACAGAGATCCTAATGTCCATACAGACATGGAAAAATAACAGAAATTAAAAAATATTTGAAAAAACATCTTGTCAAATTAACCCTCTGACTGCTCAATTTGTAAACCGAGACCCCTTTTAAAATTGCGTATTTTTTGTTGCGTTTTTTATATATATGTATGTATGTATGTATGTATATATATGTATGTATATATATATATATATATATATATATTTATATACAATTATATATATAATATTATATATATATATATATATATAGGAGCTATATATATATTATATATATATATATATATGTATGTAAGAATAATATATATATAATATATTATATATATAATATATATTTATATATATATATATATATGTATATTATATATGAATATCTAAAGTATATAATAACGTCTTCTAAAATATATATGATATATATATATGCATATAGATTATAATTAAAAATATACATATTCTATGAATATACTTATGCATTATATAATATAATATATATATATTTTATATATATATATATAATATATATAAAAATTATTTTAACGGATTTTTTATTCTATAAATATATATATATTTATATATTTTATTTATATATTTATATATATCAAATTAATTTTTCCTTTGTGATATACTTGCTATTTCAGACAGACGGTGTTACTCGGATGAATAAGTTTCTTCATTTATTCATCCCAGTCTTAATATAAATTGTTTTAAATGAAGTAACTGTTGTATTCCGAACCACAACAGATTCAGTGTTGTAAAAAAGGACTGCCTGATTTAATTTGCAAATTAGTGGTCGACAGTCTACGAACCTATCATCTTTAGAGATTTAAATTCATTTTTAATACAATTTCATTTTATAGGATATAAATGAAATTTGTCAACTTAAACTAAGAACACACTGTTATTTTATCCAATTCTTTAAAAACTGCGATCCCTACCATAACAAAAGCACCCTTTCGTGTTATTCAAAAGGATCCCAGTTCTAATATATTCATAGATTATGATCCATTTAAAATAAGTATTTTCGTTTCTTCAATAAAAGAAGCGCTCTCGATGGCAACTTAAATTTCATAAACTTTTATTATTTTTAAGCATATTAATGAATTCAAATATTCGAATATACATGAGAAATTTAGCCATATTTAAAGTGGAGTAATGTGTCAAAAACTTTTCGCACTCTTAACCTGAAACTAAATTTCACGAAATAACTATTCTTTTTATTAACAAATCATTGAGCACCTACGACCAACTACATAACATGAAAAAAGAACCAGTAGTGAGTGACACTTCTTGATAAAGGTTTCAGAACCCGATAATACCGGGTGGCCATAATTAATCTGACAGTGCTCACAGTGTTCGATCTATTTGCGAGAATGACGCCACATTTTCTAGGAAGATTAAACAAGGCAAGGAAAGAAGAATTCCGCGAAAATACAAATTAGTTCCAAAAGTCACCGCTAGGGGAATATTTGGTGCTGTTTTATAGAAAATAGAGTGTTAACAAATGCAAATTAATACGGAATAAAATTACCTTTTATTATGCACATTTTCTGATTTAGTTCAAGTACAATATGGAAACACTTTTAAAAAAGCGTAAAATCTACATAAACACAGATAAAGTCTCGTGATCTGCAAGATATGCTGAGCAGAAGAAGTTCTTTATTCAAATTTCACGTTACAACTATTGGCTCAGTGGCAGCTGCTTGGGTTTTAAAAGGCCATAAGTTACGTTTCGAATCAATGGGATTGAAAGTTTATGTGCAGTGTAGATAATTGTTTGGTGTGGGTTCACAGCGGAATTTATCGTAGGTTCATTCTTCTATGAGAACATTACCCCGACAGGACCAGAAACCTGTTCTGTTAACGGAGAGAAATATCGCCACATGTTGTACAGCTTTGTCATTCCAGCATTTCAGTAAAGACAATGCCTGGGGGAAATGACTTTCATGCAAGATGGAGCCCCTCCACACGTTGCTGTACGGGTGCAACATCTGCTACGACAGAAATTCACAACAGAAAGAGTCATTAGATGCTACTTTCTAACTGCATGGCCACCTCGGTTGCCTGATCTTACCCCATGCGACTTCTGGCTATGGGGTTATGTTAAGTCCAAGGTCTATCAAGGAGTGGTCCAGGACCTGGCTACGTTGAATGATAACATATCATGGACTGTACGGGAGATTCCTGCAGACATGTTACTTTCTGCTGTTATTCATACTATACACAGAATGCAATATGTGGTCCACAATAACAGCACCCACATTGAACCTCATTTGAATGCAAAATAAAAGGTAATTTCCGTATTGATTTGAATTTGTTAACAATATATTTCTATTACATAGCGCCCAAATAATCCCCTAGCGGTGACTTTTGAAACTAATTTGTTTTTTCGCGGTATCCTTCGTCTCCCGTCTTGTTTAATCTTCCTACAAAATGTGGCGTCATTCTCGCTAATAGATCGCGCTACAGAACACTGTGAGAATTATCAGTTTAACCATGTCCACCTCGTACTTTCAATGACCCATTCTTTAAAGACGTGAATCCCCAACATAAGTTGTTTATTTCAAATAAGAAAACATCTAAATGTTCCATATCCCCCAACATAAGAAAGTAAGCAAAAGAAAATCTACAGCACCTCACTGCTACAGTTCGTCCTTTATTTTAAAAACTGTCTAATGTTTGTGGTGGCTAATGGAGTTCTCAAGTTCAAACTATTGGTAAAAAAATTATTTATGTTTTAGCTTAAATACAAAAGAAAACAGTTTAGGCTTACTTACCCTTGGCTTTCCCCAACGATAATATAAAATTGAAACTGCATTACAAAAAAATAGCAAATACTGGGATGTTACAGAAAAATTATCTTTTCTGACATAACCTAACTCGAATAGAGGTTTAATAAGATTTATTTTCCACCTTAAATTAAGCACACATACAACACAATGAATAGAATCAACCGTAAATGTAACACAAATGTAAATGCAAAACAAAACTTGAATTACTTGGAGTTCCATAAACCGCAAATTATTTTGTCAAGGAATTAATTTGTTGCTCTTTCTAAGTATTAAAAAATCAAGCTTCAAGTTTTAATTCAGGTTTACACATTACCAAATTTACTATTTAGAACTTTAATGCTGAAGACTTCGGTATAGAAGAAATAATATAGAAGCAATCTAATGATAAAAAAATGAACATGTTCACGATGTATGGGAAAAATTAAACATATTTGGAGTCCAAAATTTTATGATAGAAATTACAGTGATTATTTTTACCAAATTTTTCCTCTGTAACACAGTACAATTGTCAACCGCAGTATGCTATTAATGAACCGATCTTTTGAATAAATCTATAACATTCTCTGTACAACCAGTTAATTGTTTAAAGATTTTAATGTAAAAATTCCTTTCCTAGTACATATCTGATTGAATTTTGAAAAATAACTTTCGTCTCATAGCATGATTAACATCTAGTATTGAGCCTAAAGCGTATAGATATACTACCTTTCATGCCGTTATCATGAATTAACTTAATTTACTATTTCCTTTTCTTACAGATTATTACAGCCTTCTTCCAAACAGCTATTTACTAATATCCCACAATTTATTTGATAAGTATGCTAAATAAAAATAAAATACTGTTAATTTTATGTGCTTTCAAATATGTTTAATATCTCATTCTTTTAAAATCATATATCTCTTTCATCGGTCAGTTCGCATGTACTAAATTCTCAAAATATTACTTTGAATTAAATTTCAAGCAACTTTCAGAAATTACAGTCATACACATAGTATAGTGAGCTTTTCTTACACTATCCTTTACTTTAACAGTTGATTGAACAGTAAGAATTTGTTCGAGAACTAGGAATCCAAGATATGGTGCTTTGGAAACCAAACCCCTTCATCTACATATTCAGATATTTTGATTTTTAATGACAATTAAAGGAATTTTAATTTTTAATTTTATATATATATATATATGAACAATCTTTTTATTTTAGCAATTTAATATTATGAAGTCAAGATGATAAATCAACCTAATTCTCAACCGAAGATAATTAACGTAACAGATTTCAAGATGATTCGTTAAACAGTAAATTCAGTTCCTCAATCCAAGTTAGTGCAATAGATATGGTAGAATGAGATTCTTATATTTTAAACCAGTAAGTAACTTATAAGTGTGAGTCACATATGACACACAATATTTTATAACTATAGGAGGATTAATTGTCAGTTTAAAAATTATATACCTATCAAGATACAAATCCAGGTATTTAAATTCCTTTTCAAAGGAAATCGATCTACTATATACTGTGACCATTTTGAGAGATATGCGTTTATAACTGAAAAATATCGCTTTAGTTTCTAATATAAAGCATTTCCTTCCGATTCGGCAGTCCTGCTGGCATAGAAATTTTTATCCGCTGTGCAATCGGCTTATAGTAGTAGGTTTTAGCCTAATTATCCCTAAGGTTGACAAACTTATGTAACGTTATAAATTAAACTAAGTGCAATTCAGCTGTTTTCAAAATGAATTAGCTTACAGTACCATTACATTGCACTCAAACCAAATGTAAACTCTAATGAAATGTATACACTTTTAAAGAAGCAATATATGTCATAACGATATATTTAAAACTTAGTTAACTCTACACAAAATATTATTACATAATCATTTTTATTTGTGGTTTTTAATGCGCACTCTTTCTAACTCGAATCATAATATTATGTAGGTCAAACATTACATACAAAACACTTTAAATGAATAGCAAGAAAACCCAATTAAAGTCGCAATATCTACACAAACTTTACATTTTGAACATGTGACCGCCGAATACAATTGCTACATTTTGGAACTAAGGAACGACGCTAAGTCATTCAACAACATGAAAAAATAACTCTCGTGGCATTGAGAGTGAAGCACCTAACTATACTCTCTGAATTTGAGATTTAATTTGTAATTACTGTTTAAATTTATTGGTGATTCATAGAATTGTCACCATTGTAATATCTTTCATGTAAATTAAAATGCTTTCTTTTACTAATATAAAATATTTTTTATGAACTTCTTAAAAACTAGTTTACGGAAATCATATTTTGTAAATAGAATATCTAGTTTAGAATTTTACGAAATAGTTTTACATTAGAAGATTAAACCTTTGCACTCTTAAGGTGATACTCACCGCTTGATTTGATTCCTGAACTCGAAAGTTTACTACATACTTTGACGCGGAATCTTAATACAAGACAATCACTATTTATGTTTAGTTTCTTACAAGTGGTTTTCCAATCTCTTCTGGCACAATCTTATAAACATTCCTTCATATGAAGATAAGAATATATTATATTAATTAGATCTAAATAGAATGAGATTGCATTTTTGGCTTTAGGCCTTTCCCGGACAAGCCTAAGTCTTTTTCTTACCCAAAGTGTAAGGTATTCGTCTGCGTTCGTACAATTATTTTCTTTAAACGTAGAAACTAGTTCTTATAAACATTCCTTCATATGAAGATAAGAATATATTATATTAATTAGATCTAAATAGAATGAGATTGCATTTTTGGCTTTAGGCCTTTCCCGGACAAGCCTAAGTCTTTTTCTTACCCAAAGTGTAAGGTATTCGTCTGCGTTCGTACAATTATTTTCTTTAAACGTAGAAACTAGTTCTTATAAACATTCCTTCATATGAAGATAAGAATATATTATATTAATTAGATCTAAATAGAATGAGATTGCATTTTTGGCTTTAGGCCTTTCCCGGACAAGCCTAAGTCTTTTTCTTACCCAAAGTGTAAGGTATTCGTCCACGTTCTTACAATTATTTTCTTTAAACGTAGAAACTAGTTCTTATAAACATTCCTTCATATGAAGATAAGAATATATTATATTAATTAGATCTAAATAGAATGAGTTGCATTTTTGGCTTTAGGCCTTTCCCGGACAAGCCTAAGTCTTTTTCTTACCCAAAGGTATTCGTCTGCGTTCGTACAATTATTTTCTTTAAACGTAGAAACTAGTTCTTATAAACATTCCTTCATATGAAGATAAGAATATATTATATTAATTAGATCTAAATAGAATGAGATTGCATTTTTGGCTTTAGGCCTTTCCCGGACAAGCCTAAGTCTTTTTCTTACCCAAAGTGTAAGGTATTCGTCCACGTTCTTACAATTATTTTCTTTAAACGTAGAAACTAGTTCATGTTTTTACATTTTTAGATTTATTTTTTATATTATCATAGAGAATTGCATTTACAAAATTTATTCCTGGAGAAGTTTTTATAAAATTTTTAATAAATGAAGAAAATTTAGTAATAAAATCGGGTTTTTTCAAAAAGTCTAATTTTTTAATAAATTAAATTATTTCAATATTTTTTATGTAACACATTTCTTATACACCGGACTAGGGAATCACCTAAAATCTTTGCTTAATTTACATTTGGCAAAAAATTTTGATCTTTCAAATCATACACTTTGAATTTTTAACGAATTTTCATTACCTTTATATCTAACTGTGAGTGTAACAGCATTAAAAATTATCCAAATTTAAAACTTTTAGGTTATTCACTAGTAAATACTATCAAAAGCATTCATAATAATTTTCAACAAAATATTTTAAGAAATCACATTTCAAGTTTCAACATTTTACTAATAATACCGTTCTGAGAAAAACACATTTGAAGTTTACGAAAGCAACTTTAACTGTTAAAAAAATAAAATACATGTTTAAATTCCCCACACTATCTTGCTTCAAAACTTTCTAATTACCAAGTTGCTAATTGTTAAAAATACTAGAAAAATGTTTAAATAAATCTTCATGAAAATTAAAAAATTTTGTCTAAAAAATTATCTTTAAAAGGCTTTAAATTCACAACTTCCGGTTCCGAAGCTGCTATTTCCGTTTTGTTTTGACAGCTGTCGCTGATGTTTAAACAGCTGTAACTTTTCTTGAAAATGCCTTAGAGTGAAACAAAAACAGATTTAAAAGCCTAAAAGTTGAAATTTTATAATAGAGAAATAAAAAAATTATGATTTTTGGCAAAAAATGACGTTTTTAACGTAGACGGATACCTTAAACAAATCTTATACTGTTTGTCCTGTTTCGATAGTGTCTTTTGCTTGTCTGTCTGTTGATCTTTAGATATAATGTTTTAGTCGATTCTGCAGAGACCGAGTCTTGACTTTCGACGATCGACGTTCTGAAACATTCGATTCAAACTTGAAATGTGGGGAAAACTGGTTTGGTTTGGAGTGCTACGGTCTACGTTTTTGCAACACGAGGGCTAATGAGACCGGGACCTACAGCTTAAAGCCGAATCCGAACGGCTACGAACATCCATGCCGCAGTGGGATTCGAACCCACGAACTCCGGTACCGAAGGGCAGCACCCTAGCCATTCGGCCATCGTTCGGCGTGGGGAAAATTGATTATCATTTTCAATGTTTTTGAGCACTACATGGATGAAGAGTAGTAATAAAATAAGAATAATGCCAGATATTAATTTTGAAGATATGGCCGAACAAAGTGGCCCTATATTGCCGCATAACGTGGAGTTCCAACCATTCAAACTTGGTAGGTAGAGCATCAGACTGCAGAACCGTCCGTCCATGGTCCAACTTCCCTTCAGTACATTTTATCCAAAGACTGGAATTTTGATTTAAATTAGTGTTATTTATTATTTTTACCAAATCTAGAGGATCCTAGAACTTTCTTTACTGATTGCGTACTGATTGAAGTTCAGGTAAAGTCATTTTCCTCAAAATATATGTTAATAATTTTAAATATTTTCTCTCCAGTTGCTCTCTCTCCTAACCTTTTTGCTTTGCTTTGGACCGAGCGAAAATGCTGGTATTTGTTATAGGTGGAAATGAAAAGCCGAAACCGCGGATCACTATGCATAATAACGGGGTTATTAATCCCCATGATAGCAATCGCGAAAAACGAGCTCGTAAAATAATAATTGTCAGTTTCTTCACTTGTATTATTTGCGTTCTTTCAAATGAATAATTCTTAATTTTTCATAAATTTAAATTTCCTTGAATTTAGGGACCTTCAAAAAATTTCTCGCGACCCCTGATTTTCACACCGCTGTATTAAGAGACTACTTTCTAATACAATTAGTATATATAAACCATGATTTTGTAAACTATTTATCTATAAATATATTAAGTAAGGATTATAATTAAATAAGGATATAATCTACTACAATTAGCATATATAAATTGTGAGAGTGCAGCTATGTTTGACATAAGGTTTGCGAAACTGATTTGCTCGCCGCACTCACACGTTATGGGTTGAATGCCCAAGTTTTTTTTTGCGACTCCAGGAAGCGTGTGGTGTTGCCAGTGAAAATAATTGCCCTTAAACTTCACCAAGTTTTGGAGTATTGGGATTGGTCTCCAGAAGGCGATTCAGGACCATCCTTGGAGTCTTGGTCCTTCTGGGCAGAGCCGGGAAAGGACGCATTGTAAAAAGGACAATGGAATAACGAACACATCAGCACAGGATAATGAAAAGTATAGGGTTGCCTGAGAGAAAGAAGGAAGGGAAAGAATGCAGCGTTATCTTGGACATTGGCAATTTTTTTAGGCGTAGCACGTGGAGTGCTTCTTTTACTTTTTATTTTTTTATATAATTTTTTTTGCATATTTTCTTGTCGTTTGTTCTAATTTTGAACATTGTAATATAGATCAGTGGTATTATACTATAATTAAAATATAAAGCAACTTTGGGTTATCAATGACTTTGAAATAGCAATGCAATGTACTACACCACAGCATAAACCATGATTTTATAAACTATTTATCTATAAATATATTAAGTAAGGATTTTGACAAGAAAAGTAAGATTATAGTCCAGACATTGAAACAAGAAATTTAAATAAACTATTAAATGTGTATTCAAAACAATAATATGAACTCATAAAAAAGATATCAAAGTAAAATAGGATAAAAATTATGTAAACAGTAAATGAAGAAGAATATCGACCTATCAAGATTAACATTAAATGATGTAAAATGATTCTAATTCCCTTCCAAGTTATATCCGCTAAAAAAGAGAAGATAGTCTTAATATATAACCTTCTCAACATAAAAATCTAAATAATTTCTTCCTAGTTTTCATATGAATACACTAAAAGAACAAAGCCACTTAGAACTAAACCAAAGAATTTCTATAGATTGACTTGTGTTTGAAAACAAAAGCTCGAAAGAAATAGACCATAGTATTTCTACTGTTTGTAAATCTAAACTGCGTATCAGCTTTTCGGAACGACAAAACTTCCACAGCAACGCTACTTCAAGCTCTTAGATAAATAAATAAATTGAAAAGTAGGAAAGTTTCCAATTGAAATGTAAGCAACAGCTGCAAAAGATTAAACTCTCTGAATAGATAAATAATTTAAACTTTAAATATTTTATCGAGATTTCTTTTTAAAATGTTTAAATATTCAAATTAGGAATTTTTAACAACATAAATATTTTTTCACATTCCACTTTTACCTAATATGTTCCCTTTTCTATAAAATTATTTTTCTAACATGGTTGGTCGTATCTGCTAGGAATCTGCTTTTTTCAGTAGATCCCTGTGTCATTAGTAGTGAAACATGACAGACCGTGTCGTTCCGAATCAAACTCTATAACTGTTCAAAGGCTTGGAGATTCCCACCTCAGTTACTGGTAATGTTGTATGTGTTTTTGTTAATATTATTCTGTAAATTTTGCAAATCCTAAATCCTCTAAAAAGAGGAGAGGTCAGAAACACCTTGGCCAAAGAAGAACACATATTAAAATGTGAGCAGGCAATACCTGAGTAATTATACACCTGATGAAAGCCTTACAACCTTTTGTACTGGTTCGACGGAAACTTCCCTTAAATGTCAAATAGTAAAACGTGAAATATTTCTGTCTTCTCTAGTCTTAAAAACATAAAACACCACGAGATTGGTTTTCTGACTACCAATCATATACCGGAGGAACATTATAGAGATATTTTTCTTGATGTCAGAAAGCACTAAATTGTAAATGTAGACCATATCAAATATGAAATCTCTGAAGTGGTAGCTCTAGCTGAAATATACATGATCTCGTTGTCATGAATTCCTAGATAGGAGTGAGTCAATTGTATGTGCACCTCAGATTTATCCGATATCCCAGCAAGTGAGGATAGATCCCTGCATTTTTTCCGTCAACAAAGTGTTAAATTGAAAAACAACTGTCAATAAGGATGCAAATGTACACAAAATTAGTCTCATTGATGATCTCAGCATCGTTCAGGTCTCATTCCATAGCTATTATTTCGAATCTAACACAGAACAAATTTTTAATATCAAGTCGGTAGAACTTGGAATCCCAAAGGAAATACAAGTATCCGAATTGTCATTATCACTCTTGCTATCATTTGTACATAACTGAAGAATATCTTAGTATAATATTAATAGTTTCAAAGACCATTTGTTTTATAAATTCAGAGTTGTCGAAAGTTTTATATTCCGAATTCAAAACTTATGTGTAAAAGTGGACTCTAAAAGATTCAGTATTGGGTTTAAAGCATGTCCCTAGAAAGTGATGGTATAGTATGAATATTTAATAATCTACTAAGTATTGCCAAAGTAAATTTCTTTTGAGCTGTTCTCGTACAAAATATTTGAAGCCCACATTCTTGTAATCAATGAAGCAAAAATCTTGACTTTTAAACTTAAGATTCTTAATAACTGCTAGCTTTATGCATTAGAAACAGTTATGTCCTGTTTTACTTTCCAGAGACATCGAAATATATTTCTCCATCGAATATATTTTATATCTTTCTACTTTTTACCTTTTGGGGCTATAGTATAGCCTTCTCCATATCAGTTTTAAACTATTCAATTTCTTAAAACTTCTTACACCATTCGACATTTGAAAGAATCATTTTGTTGAACTCTCCATTCCAAATTTATTTTTTCTTCTGTATAAATTCAATATATTTTTGTAATTTCATTTTCATTTCACATCAACATTTTTAAGCAAAAATATTTTTCCACCAGAAAATTTTACAAAGGTTGGAATTTTGAAATCTTCTTTTGACAGTGATCCCAGTTTCATGATGGGATTATTATAGTTAATACTTGATTATTATCATGTTTTATCACTTCTGGTATCTGGAGGTGTGGAATAGAGTATTTTAAAGTTTTATACTTGCTGTGATACAAATCCAATTTTTAGTTAAAGGTTACTTCCGAACATTGTAACGATTCGTTACATGACCCAAAAAGAACGAGGAGCCCAAAAGGTGACCTTTCGTCGTGGACTCACGATTAGCCTCGAATAGGACCAGGTGGTCTAAGCACCTTAATTGAAAACTGTTCGTTGCCGGCTCCTCAACGTCTGGCCATTGTAAACCTGCTGAATGGAACGATTTTGTGGAAGAGTGTAAATAATTAAAGTGCACCTTGCCGCCCATTAGCGGTTACAAAAAAGGCCATTAAGTTGATTAAGTCGCTGGAAATGCCTTTCCACATCTGCAAACAGTACAGCTGATCCAAAGCTTGGGAGTGACCACAAGATTACGTCACCCGGGTTCTGGAAGTTTCTCGAAGGACCGGGAAAGGAAGCAAGTGCCGCTATAAAAAAGGAGGGACAGGACTAGAACGGGGGCTTTTTGTTCTTCTCGAGGCTTCTACCTGATAGAGCCTGGTCGCTCAAGGACCGCTCGTATCTCCGTGTCTGGAGTTTGTTTTTTTTTAGAGACCGCCAGCATCTCTGTTGCTAGATAGTCGACCTGCGACTTGGGAATTCCTTCCCCG
>CM063503.1:26239645-26287145 GCA_032207245.1 Pardosa pseudoannulata | reverse complement strand
CACAGTAAATTTGTAAAATATATAATTGTAAAATATATTTTTCAACAAAAACTTTCAGCTACATTATTAGCTCTGTTTTTAAACTAAAAGTAACCTCCACAATTTTTAAATAATAATAATAATAATAAATATAAAATTAAAGATTAAGAAATGACAATTTTTTAAGAGGTTGCTGAAAATAAATTTTACAATACAATATAAATTGATTTCTCAGTTTTTTTTTGTTACTATGCTGAAGTGTGTCTATTTTAAAGGTGTTAAAATAAAATCCATTCAGAAAATATTTATAACTTTGTTATTAAATGGAATTTTATTTGCTGTCCTGTTTATAGGACAGCGGTCCAATATGGGTTAATTTAAAAGTAGTTTAAGACATGTTTAAATCTTTTATTGAGTTAGAATTGAAATTATTTTTTAAATGCTATTAAAACTTAAAAGTAGCCTATATATATATATATATATATATATATATATATATATATATATAAATATATATATATATATAGATAGATAGATAATAGATAATAGATAGATAGATAGATAGATAGATAGATAGATAGATATAAGGATTTCATTAACTGAAACTAACCAACTTAATTATAATTGTGATATAAAATAAATTTCTGATAATTCTATCTTTAAATTGCAACCTTTAGTGAAACTCATTAGTTCTCTCCTACAGATTCTGGAAAATTAAGGTATCCGCCTATATATATATATAAGGATTTCATTAACTGAAACTAACCAACTTAATTATAATTGTGATATAAAAAAATTTATGATAATTCTATCTTTAAATCGCAACTTTTGGTGAAACTCATTAGTTCTCTCCTACAATTCTGGAAAATTAAGGTATCCGTCTCCGTTGTAAACGTCATTTTTGGCCAAAAATCCTTTCTTTTTATTTCTGTATTGTAAAATTTCAACTTTTAGGCTTCTAAATATGTTTTTGTTTTGTCTCTACGGAATTTTAAAGAAAAGTTACAGCTGTTTATGCATCAGTGACAAAAACACCGGCTCTAGCAAACTTTGCCACCCCAGATAATTTCTTTTTGCAAAAATGTATATAAACATAAAAAGATATGTATTTTTTACTCGTCTCAAGAATTTATTACTCTCATAAACTCTTTAAATAATTAAAATATGCTAATAAATAATAAATATTGAGTTTTAATTTGAAAAATTCTTAAAACAAAAATGTACATTCTATTATATGATCCAATTAATAAAGCAATTTAAAAAATTAATATTCTAATCTTACACAATTTTCGTGGAATATCTTTACTAATGCGATATAATGCTTCTATATATATTACGATGTTTCATATTCAGCACGAGCATTACATTCTTTTGTGTTTAAGGTATCCGGCTACGTTGAAAACGTCATTTTTTGCCAATAATCATATTTTTTTTATTTCTCTGTTGTAAAATTTCAACTTTTAAGCTTCTAAATCTGTGTTTGTTTTATCTCTACGGCATTTTAAAGAAAAGTTACAGCTGTTTATACATCAGTGACAGCTGTCAAAACAAAACGGAAGTAGCAACTTCGGAACCGGAAGTTGTGAATTTAAAGACTTTTAAAGAGCATTTTTTGGACAAAACTTTTTAAATTTTCATGAAGATTAGTTTAAACATTTTTCAAGTATTTTTCATAAGTAGCAACTTGACAATTAGAAAGTTTTGAAGCAAGAAAGTGTGGGGAATTTTAAACATGTATTTAAATTTTTTATACTTAAAGTTGCTTTCATAAACTTCAAATGCGTTTTTCTCAGAACGGTATTTTTAATAAAATGTTGAAACTTGTGATATGATTTCTCAAAAAGTTCTTAAAATATTTTGTTGAAAATTATTATAAATGCTTTTGATAGTATTTACTAGTGAATGACCTAAAAGCTTTAAATTTGAATAATTTTTACTGATGTTACACTAATTGTTAGATATAAAGGTAATGAAAATTCGTTAAAAATTCAATGTGTATGATTTGAAGGACCAAAATGTTTTACCAAATGTAAATTAAGCAAAGATTTTAAATGATTCACTAGTCCAGTGTATAAGAAATGTGTGGGATAAAAAAATATTGAAATAATTTAATTTATTAAAATATTAAACCTTTTAAAAAAAACCAATTTTTTTACTAAATTTCCTTCATTTATTAGAAATTTTGTAAAAACTTCTCCAGGAATAATTTTTTTAATTGCAATTATCTATGATAATATAAAAAAATAAACCTAAAAATTTAAAAATATGAACTAATTTCTACGTTTAAAGAAAAAAGTTCTCTGAAAGTAGACGGATACCTTAACGATTTTGCATAAATCAAAATTAATTCCTTCTTAGCTCAACAATTCTTACATAACTCATTTATATAACTTCGTTTCGCTTCACCCGCTTTATCCCACCACTAACTATTATCACGCTGATTCTCTAGCTCACACCCCTATATAACGGCATGTACAAGTTTTACGTCCCTGTATATGCCTGTGACCGATGGTTCAGGAGATAAAAGCTGGTTTGGAGTTTACTATATAATCTGTATACTATAGTCTTATTAAAAAGCAATGCCTATATATAAGACTACGATCACATATTGGGGATTTTTCACTTTTCTAGTTTCGACAGCTTTGAAATCTAAATTTAAATTATGATATAGTTTTTAGGATTTCAAGGGGCTATTTCAGAAAAAAATCAACTTGATTCACAAAAATATATAGTATTATCAAATCACTATTAATAAAACGCTGTGAAATTTACAAAAATACTGCTTGTATCCCTAAGTAAAACTCAAGAAAATAAAAGAGGATTTAAAGTTTTTAAAACTTTAATAGTTTAAATTTAATCCGAAATTCAAAGCCATGGATATGAATACACAATATACAATTGATGTATTTATAATATTGTTTACTCTCTTGATTAAGTATGTACCTCAAATATGTAGTAGCATTCAGAATGTCGGGAGTTATTCAATAGTACACAAACATGACGAAATACTCCATATATATATAAATTGCAAATCTGTTTGGATAAAAGGAACTTTCACCACTCTACTGTTGCATTGAGAATGAACTAATGTGCTGTTTACGATTACCACATCTATAGCTCTACAAAACGTAGTGATTTATATGCGTTTGCTTTTTAATTGTATTTGAACAAAGCCTTTAGAGCTTTACTTCGGAATGGATTTATTGTCTCAAGCATTTGGAAATTCAAATATTTGTCATCGGAAATGAAATCTAGGTACCACAATGTAGATATTTAATTCAATAAGTGTTAAGAAATGGAATTTAATTTCTAGATTTTTAAATAATAAACTCGGATAATATTGTTTAGTCAGAATTTGAATAGATTCTATAACACACGAGACGAAGGTAAACACTAACAATTGTTTCATGCTTGTGGTATAGCCACATTCTATTTAAAAGAGAATGCCAGGAATTGCCGGCTTCCTGACCCCTTATTTTATGGAAGGGGCTAGTCCATGTCCAAGTCACCTTGAATCTTTCCGCGCTGACCATCTGTGGGTTGCCGTTTTCCTCTCCCCGTCTTTCCCCTTTTGTCCAGCTTGAGCGTTGCTTGGTGCCTAGGCTGTTCCTTACGGTACGTTTTGGCGATCGTCTTGGGTTCACGCTGGCGGGATTTTTCCACTGGTTTTCCACTGGTCTGTTGAGTGGCTATCATTTTGGCCAAAATATTTAGTCAATATATTCAAAATTAATTCTGACAATTTTTTATACACTTAAGCAAATATTGTAAGTAGAGAGAGTACCTAATCTCGATTTCAAAATGTAATGCAAAATGGGTATCTTTGTGGGTCTAAAATGTTGGGCCCGGAACACTTCTGGTTGAAGAGTATCAATGGCTGATCAGGAGAGGGAATCTATACATCATCCGTTGATCTGTTACAGACATCGTCAGGGGCTTTCTCCTGAGTCTTTGGGGTGCGGCCGTACTACTTTGTGCAGGAATACTTCCTGGCGGACTTGGCTGGACTCTCCTAGTCTGGACTATCGAGCACCTTCTTTTTGGACCTCCGAACCAATCTCTTCTGGGACCTCCTAATCCACTCCTCATTTTTTAGATTTTTCATATTTTATTATCTCAAACTTTGTCCCCTCCTCCTTCTTGTCTTCCAATCGGGATAGTTGCCAGAATTTCATTCGTCTGACCAAACTCCGCCCTGAGACCACCAACGTGAACAACCTTATCCCTTCTAATTGGGCACTGTCCCTTGGGGACTCATAAATACTCCACAAAGGTACATTCTTATTTAATGTCAAGTACGGAGACGGGATTCTAATCTGGGACTGGAATCAGAACCCTGCCCGAGACAACCGTACAAGACAACAATATCCGCTGAAAAGAAATTTATGATCCTCTATCTGTTTACAACGATGTGATGATGTAGATTTAGATCCCGAACGTTTTACTTCCTTTATGAATGAATCAATTATAAAACATATCTAAATCGCCTCATTACAGGGGCTACTGGAATTTCTTTCGGTCCCAGTCGAGTGAGTTTAAAACTAAACAGTTATAAGGAATGTAAACTGGGTATAATTCAAAATTTTCGTGTAAATTTATTCATAAGTTTTAGATATGAAATGTTTACATTGTGTTACTTATTATAATATTTTATTTTTTTATTTTTCAAAATTAAATACTTCATTGGAAATTTATATTTAGCAATCATTATCTCGTCCAAACATCGCCAATGGTATCCTATTCCAAAGCTGTTAACTGAAGCCCCTGCATTATTGTCGTGTAGTTCTTGTGTATATTTGGGTATTAACCTGTGATCAAATGTATAGTGGTATTTATTTATGTTGCGTTGTGTAAAAATATTTTAGTGCTAAATTCAACGACAGGTTCTGAGAAACTACAGACATAAAATATGAAAATAAATTAAAAGCTAAATTTAAAACATCTGAAACAACTTAAAATAAAAAAGTAAATTTATTATAATGACATATACATCTATGTACACACAATCTGATTCTACCTTTATAATATTTACTTTATCAACTGCCACTCTAATTTATTTCTGACAATAATTTTTCATCACTTAAGTAAATATTTAAATATAAGAGAGAGGACCTAATCTCAATTTCAAATATATGTAAAAGGGGGTACCTTTGTGAGTTAATATGGTGTGACCGGAACACTTCTGGTTGAATGCTGATCAGGATTGGGTATGTATGGATATTCTGTTGGTATGGTCAGGGGCTTCCTTCTGAGTGTTTGGGGTGCAGACGTAATATTTGATACAGGAACACTGCTGGTAGTCGCTAGATGTCCGAACGTTTCCGGAATCTCTGTTTAACTCAAGGCTATTCTCCTTTTACTCCCAACACCTTCTGTCAGACTTGTCTGGCACTGTCCCTTGGGGACTCATAAATACTCCACAAAGGTACATTCTTATTTAATGTCAAGTACGGAGACGGGATTCTAATCTGGGACTGGAATCAGAACCCTGCCCGAGACAACCGTACAAGACAACAATATCCGCTGAAAAGAAATTTATGATCCTCTATCTGTTTACAACGATGTGATGATGTAGATTTAGATCCCGAACGTTTTACTTCCTTTATGAATGAATCAATTATAAAACATATCTAAATCGCCTCATTACAGGGGCTACTGGAATTTCTTTCGGTCCCAGTCGAGTGAGTTTAAAACTAAACAGTTATAAGGAATGTAAACTGGGTATAATTCAAAATTTTCGTGTAAATTTATTCATAAGTTTTAGATATGAAATGTTTACATTGTGTTACTTATTATAATATTTTATTTTTTTATTTTTCAAAATTAAATACTTCATTGGAAATTTATATTTAGCAATCATTATCTCGTCCAAACATCGCCAATGGTATCCTATTCCAAAGCTGTTAACTGAAGCCCCTGCATTATTGTCGTGTAGTTCTTGTGTATATTTGGGTATTAACCTGTGATCAAATGTATAGTGGTATTTATTTATGTTGCGTTGTGTAAAAATATTTTAGTGCTAAATTCAACGACAGGTTCTGAGAAACTACAGACATAAAATATGAAAATAAATTAAAAGCTAAATTTAAAACATCTGAAACAACTTAAAATAAAAAAGTAAATTTATTATAATGACATATACATCTATGTACACACAATCTGATTCTACCTTTATAATATTTACTTTATCAACTGCCACTCTAATTTATTTCTGACAATAATTTTTCATCACTTAAGTAAATATTTAAATATAAGAGAGAGGACCTAATCTCAATTTCAAATATATGTAAAAGGGGGTACCTTTGTGAGTTAATATGGTGTGACCGGAACACTTCTGGTTGAATGCTGATCAGGATTGGGTATGTATGGATATTCTGTTGGTATGGTCAGGGGCTTCCTTCTGAGTGTTTGGGGTGCAGACGTAATATTTGATACAGGAACACTGCTGGTAGTCGCTAGATGTTCCGAACGTTTCCGGAGTTTCTGTCTAACTCAAGGCTAATCTCTTTGGACTCCCCAACACCTTCTGTCGGACTTGTCTCCTCGACTCGACTCCCGAACACGTTCTCTCCTTTTTAGATTTTTCTTATTTTATTAATTTCATCTTTGTCCCCTCTTCCTTCTTATCGTTCAATCGGAATAGTTTTAAAAATCTAATTGGTCTGCTTAACCCCGCCTTGAGACCGCCAACGTGGAAAACCTTATCCCATCTAATTAGGCACTGTCCCTTATGGATTCATAAATAACTCTACAACGGTACATTCTTATTTAGTGTCAAGTACGGAGACGGGATTATAATTTTATGGTTCTCTATCCTTTACAAAAGATATGATGAGGCAGATTTAGATCCCGAGCATTTTACTTCTTGTATGAATGAATCAATTATACACTCATGTCCATAAATTAAGGATAATTCAGAATCACACAGAAATTGAGCTCTAAAATAACAATTTCACCTGTAGAATTATCACACACATCTTGAAGAAGAATATGCAAATTGCAGGAAACCACCAGATGGCGCGGATAGTACGTCACAATGACGAGAGTGTATGAAAGGAGTATATAAGGAATGGTAGCAAAGAAGTAAAATTGTTCACAAGCGCTTTAAAAGCCTTTCAGTGCAATAACCGCATAGTTATGGCACAAAGGAAGCATTTGGATGATTTTTTACATGGTAGAATTATCGGACGACTGGAATGTGGACGTACCCAGCTGGAAGTATCCGAGGAACTTGGAATCGCCCAGAGTGTCATCTCCAGGCTTTGGCAACGATTCAAACATGATGGTAATGTGAGTAGATGTTACAGCACAGGTCGCCCCCGAGTTACTACGCCGAATGATGACCGGTATTTGGCAGTTACTGCCAAAAGAAACAGACGGAGAACAGCATCAGACCTGTCTCGTCAGCTCTCTTCAGCTACCGGTAAGACAGTTTCAAGGCAGACCGGGTACAGACGCTTAGGGAACATTGGTCTATATGCTCGTAGGCCTATCAAATGTATTCCCCTTACCGCAACTCACTCTCGCCTGCGATTATGCTGGGCTAGAGAGCATGCATTGTGGACACCGCAACAGTGGTCTTGTGTGATGTTTTCCGACGAGTCCAGGTTCAGTTTACATTCTGAATCTCGCCGGACTTTCATATGGAGATCGCCCGTTACCACCAAGAGAACACCATTGAACGACACCGTTACGGTGGTGCAGGATGGCTCGTTTGGGGAGGAATTATTCTTGGTTCCAGAACTGACCTGCATGTTCAGAGTGTAACGATGACAGGCCACATCTATCGGGATGTCATTCTGGAACAACATGTACGTTCGTTTCGGGGCGCCATGGGTCCTGAATTTCTGTATAGGGATGACAACGCCCGACCTCACCGTGCAAACATTGTAGACGAATGCCTTCAATCGGAGGATATCACCCGTATGGATTGGCCAGCATACTCACCGGACTTGAATCCAATAGAGCATGTGTGGAACATGTTTGGCCGACGAATTGCAGCCCGTCAACCCCCTCCCGACTGTCTATCGGAACTTCGGAGGGCATTGCTTGATGAGTGGTGTAATTTTCCCCAAGATCAGATTGATAATCTGATACTCAGCATGCGTAGGCGTTGTAACGCTTGTATTGCATCGTCCGGGAGACATACTCCGTATTAACCATCATATTAACCATGTTATACTGTTTTCTGTAAATAGGTTCTTTTTTGAAATTTGCTCCAGGGAGTAAAAATCGCAATTTTTATTAATTATATCAAACATATAGCATCTTTTTTGCTCTTTACCTTTTGTTTAATAAATAGACTTTACAAATAAGTCAAATTTGTTTTGCTTTTGTCTCTTTCATTGCCTGAACTTCATTATCCTTAATTTATGGACATGAGTGTATATATATATTAGCATTTATATCGCATTAGTAAAGATATTCCAAGAAAATTGTGTAAGATTAGAATATTAATTTTTTAAAAAGCTGTATTATTTGGATCATATAATAGCCCGTAAATTTTTGTTTTAAGAATTTTTCAAATTAATACTCAATATTTATTATATATTAGCATATTTTTAAGGTATCCGTCTACATTCGGATAACTTTTTTCTTTAAACGTAGAAACTAGTTCATGTTTTTACATTTTTAGTCTTATTTTTTATATTATCATAGAGAATTACACTTAAAAAATGTGTTCCAGAAGAAGTTGTTATAAAGTTTCTAATAAATAAAGAAAATTTAGTAAATAAATTGGGTTTTATCAAAAGGTGTAATTTTTTAATAAATTAAATTATTTCAATATTTTTGATGCAACACATTTCTTATACAGTGGACTAGTGAATCTTTGTTTAATTTACATTTGGTAAAACATTTTAGTCATTCAAAATCATACACATTGAATTTTTAACAAATTTTCTTTACCTTTATAGCTAACTATGAGTGTAACATCATTAAAAATTGTCCAAAATTGTAAAACTTTTAGGTCATTTACTAGTAAATACTATCAAAAGAATTCATAATAAATTTCAACAAAATATTTTAAGAACTTTTTGAGAAATCACATTTCAAATTTCAACATTTATTAAAAATACCGTTCTGAAAAAAACGCATTTGAAATTTAAGAAAGCAACTTTAACCTTTTAAAAGTTAAAATACATGTTTAAAATTCCCCACACTTTCTTGTTTTAAAACTTTCTAATTTCCAATTACTAATTATTAAAAATACTAGAAAAATGTTTAAACTAGTCTTCATGAAAATTTAAAAAGTTTTGTCCAATTAATGTTCTTTAAAAGGCTTTAAATTAACATCTTCCGGTTCCGAAGTCACTACTTCCGTTTTGTTTTGACAGCTGTCACTGATGTTTAAACAGGTGTAACTTTTCTTTATAATGCCATAGAGAAAAACAAAAACAGATTTAGAAGCCTAAAAGTTGAAATTTTACAATAGAGAAATAAAAAAAGTTATCATTTTTGTCAAAAAATGACGTTTTTAACGTAGACGGATACCTTAAATATTTAAAGAGTTAATGAGAATAATAAATTTTCGAGATGAGTAAAATACATATCTTTTTATGTTTATATACTTTTTTTGCAAAAAGAATTTATCTGTGGTGGTAAAGTTTGCTAGAGTCGCTCTTTTTGTCATTTTAGAGATAAAAGTAATAGTTGGGCGATGTTAAGTGACTCTTCTATCCTCAACGGTGATATTCATTGCGTTCAGCAGGTGATATCTCGTTTTGCAAAAAAGTATACCTTAGAGGTCCAAACCAAACCAAGCCAATCTACAGAGGATATGTAATGATAAGCACAAGTTAAATAATTTCTGCTTTTTGAGTCTTTACGTAGGCTTTTTAAAATACAATCTTTTTATATAATATGAGGTTGAAATTTTAAATTTACATCTGTTCTACAACTTTATACACTTGTATTACTCAAGTTACTTGATCACTGTTTCTCCTTTTAATATAAAGAAATTGAACTGATTTATTTAAATTCATTTACTAATAAGTACGAAATGATCCTATTAGAATAATATTTGTTGAGCCATAAACATCGTTTGAAGACTTTATGTCGAAAATACTTGCAAAATAATAAAACTGATTATAGTTCCTTACATTTTATTTTTCATATAAATATCCAAAGGTAAGGAAAATAATTATGGCCAAAATGAAAGCCTTATAAAATAAGGCTTTCAAAATAAACTTGGAAATAGACTCGTTTATAAAATAAACTCGGAAAACTAACTGTTAGAACTCCCAAGTTAAAATTATGTAACAAAAGTTTAAGCCTTATACGTACAATGAGTTTAGTTTTTATTGAAAAATACAAGTTTAATAAATAGTTATGAAATGTGTAAAGTAAATATGAATAAGTTTTAGAATTAGCATCATGTTTTGAATACATAAGTGACTAAAGAGCATAATATTTGCTTTTTATTTGTGCTACAAAATATAATGAAAATATTACATTATGTTGTTACATAATGTTTTAGAAATAGTATCATGTTTTGAATAAGTAAGTGACTACAGGATGTAATTTTTACTTTTTATTTGTGGGATATTTCTCTTTACTAAAATTAAACGAACCTAAGTATAAAACTAAAATACAAGATGTTTTATAAGAACTGCCACAAAAATAAAATTACTCTTCATACCGCATTGATACACTGTTGTTGGTTCATCTTAATTTAGATGATGTACAAAAGTCTAAAATACGGATGGAAATATTTTTAAAGGAAGATGGTAAAATGCTAAAAGAACAGTGAAAAAGGAAATTTCATAGTTTTATAAGATCTGCTACAAAAATAAAATTACTCTTCATACCACATTGATACACTGTTTCGATTCATCTTACTTTAGATGATGTACAAAAGTCTAAAGTACGGTTGGAAATATTTTTAAAGAAGGATTGCAAAATGTTCAAAGAACAGTAAAACAGGAAATTTTATAGCTTCACATAGATGATGATTTGTGTAAGAAATTACTATTTATATCTAATTTTTCTGTTCATTTGATTTTCATTAATTTTTAAATTCTTATGTATAAGATCCATAATATAAACTAACACAGGAATAATATCTGTGTCTTACTGATTAGAGTATTAAGTGGTTTGTAAACCATAATTTAAAATAATTATCTTTAATGGAAATCCCTAAACTGTTCTTCCTATAAACACAAATAAAAGAATCACACTTTTAAAACTACTTTCATTAAAAGCTAGAAATTTTATGTTAATTCATTATCGGAAAGTTTCAGCATTTC
The DNA here is from genome assembly GCA_032207245.1 of Pardosa pseudoannulata. Taxonomy (NCBI): domain Eukaryota; kingdom Metazoa; phylum Arthropoda; class Arachnida; order Araneae; family Lycosidae; genus Pardosa; species Pardosa pseudoannulata. The sequence continues at coordinate 26,275,920 of CM063503.1, read as the reverse complement.
TTTGTGGTAAAAGTATTTTATCTAAATATATATTTGGTCATTATCACTTTTTAAAAGCTTTTTGAATTCTTCATTTTGTTATTCGGGTTCTTAAATCAATAATAAAATATTTCTGATGGCATGATTCTTTTCTTTGAGTATAAATCATGGGACGCAACTTCGATTTCCAATACAAGTTCTTTAAAAGAGAATTTTAAATGCATTAACACATTGCATTTTTTAATCTGTGAAGTTCTGTGAAAACTCTGTTCTGTATTACAGATTGATCATCGTCTAAACAGGAAAATTAAGATATTTGATTGGATTTACTTAAAACATTTCACTTAAGGATTAAATATTGTACATTATAATGCTTTAAATGCCTAATGTACATCTTGTCGAAGATCATACGTTATCAAAGTTTTACTCAATTCTAAACATTTTTTTTTTTGTAAATTTATTACAGGCATGGTTACATACTTTAAATATTTGTAAAGTAATATTTTAAAAGATACATTTTAGGCTGTTTAAAAATCAATTACATTTTAAAAGGAATTTAAATGCAAACTGATGTCTGAAAAAAACTATTGTTTTTGTTTAAAATACTTCGTTGTTGGTAGAATGGGGACCTATTATAAGGTCCCAAAACTCTTCAAAAATCATTGTGTACTTTTTAAAAATGTAATATCGAAAGTCATCTTCATAGTTTTAATATTTGTTATTTAAGAAAGAAAATGTTTTTGTACAGTTAAAAAGTTTACATTTCAAAAGATACATATTATGCTGTTTAAATAACAATTGGATTTAAAAAATTATAAGTGCTAAATGAAACCTAACGAAAAAGAGGTTGTTGCTTTAAAATGTTTCGTTGACAGAAAGGGGTTTTATTTTGATATCCCAAAGTTCTGAATATCATTTGTGTATGTTTTAAAAATGGAATATCAAAAGTCCTTTTCGTAGTTATTTATGTTTAAAATATATTTATGCTGTTAAAAAGTATAAAATTAAAATAATAAAGTATTTAAGTACTTAATAGGGTGTATAAAAAAAGCTTTTTGTATGTAGATTATTAAAATGCCCAGTTTTTGACAACAAAGGTACTTATTTTGAGGTCCAGATTCTAGATTTCTCCCATTATAGCTTAACATTTTAATTAGAGTTTAATAAAAGTTTGTAAATATTGTATTTTTCCTCAAAATGATTTTTTCCCTTTTAGCACAAGGTAATTGGAAACATTATAAATATTCTGATATACATATAAGTATCTGTAATTACTAATACTTTTCAAGAATCGAATATACATTTGCTTTCTCAGAAAGTAGATCAAAGGAAATCAAAACAAATATATATATATATATATATATATATATATATATATATATATATATATATATATATATATATATATATATATATATATATATATATATACATATATACATATACATATATACATATATACATATATACATATATATATATATATATATATATATATATATATATATATATATATATATATATATATATATATATATATATATATATATATATATATATATATATATATATATATATATATATATATATATATATATATATATATTACAAAATTTTACTTACTGGGTGCGAGTACTGTAATATTCAAAGTTGTTTGAAATTTATGCTTATTTTAGTCATGGGAAAAAGTATTAAGTTGGATTAAAGATGTTCACCAATCTATTTTCAGCAAAAAGAATTCCGAAGGAAGATATAATTTGTGCATGTTTTAAATATTTTGGAATGAATGTAATCTGTGCTAGGGTTGGTTGGTTTGTACACTAAGGTCTACTTTTTTGCTACATGAGGACAAACAAGACCGTTAGTTGGTTAGCTGAAGTAAGAAGACCATATGAAGTCACTCACGATATGTATACAAAATAAATTGGACAGTAAATTTTAACCCCTTAACAGTTTCATTTTCTTCACGAGTTCGACCCAAAAAACGTCACAATATTTTATTACCTATTATTGTTTTATTTACATTTTTAAGATGGAAAATGCTATTAAAAGTAATATTTCTAAATAATTTAAGCATGTATAACAACTTTTTTTTACAGGTAATAAAATAATATTTTCCCTGGAAGTTGTCGTATCTTCTCATGAATGCCACACAGGGAAGTTACGTTTACAGTTGTGCATGTAAAAAACACACATATTTTCGATTATAATTACTACACAATTATTTTCGAATGCAAATTCTACAAGTACATTTACTTAACGTGCTTTTACAAAGATCAGATTTAGTGCGATAAATGTTGAAAGAGGGAAGAGTCTAACTTCACAGTCCGAACAAAAATACCTAGTCACACATAGAACACACATAGCACTGGTTTGCAGGTCTTAGTTTTATTTTCTGTAGGTGGAATTACCTCTAAAACGTCTCTCTCGGTCAGTCTCCCAAAAATTCAAGCCAAAAACTCAAAGATAACAACTCGCGGAGTAATGCAAAACCTATCAGAAACCCCGCGCTTTTAAAACCAAAAGAGTACACTGCGGAAACTCACATCTTGTGGACATCTACACGACTAATTTGACGTTAAAAATACAAAAGATACGGCCAAAACAGTGAGACCGACAAAGAAATCAGATTGCCCGTACGCTGTACAGACAAATCATTAAAGGCACAGTAACCGAGCCCGTACGGTGTACGTGCAAAACAAGCAAGAGGTTAATATAGAGAGACCATTGCGCTCATGCAATTTAGGTGCTTTCATTTGTTGGTAGACAAATGAAAGCAACGATAGACGATATTACCGAATATATTAGACAATAATACTGAAAAATTCGATGGTATTTGTATCTGTTCTGGACTATTTTAAAAGAGCCAGTCAATTAAAAATCCTATATTTTATTCAATACCTTAATATAAAAGATAGCAAAACGATTGAAATTTATCTTCATATTAATAAAATATATGAAAAATAATCTAAGGGTCCCACAAATGTGCATGATAAGGAGCGATGGGAACAATCAAGTACCATTAAGCACAGCAAGTTTCTAGAAAAGTTCCAGAGAAAAGATGCATTATAATTTTAAATTTAAGAAATGTGTTTTCATTAGTTTCAAGAAGTGTTCTTCATATAATTACTATGGAAATTAAGCGTCAGGTTTCTTTGAGGATGGAATTCAAAAGCTACATTACCACACTTCAAGTGACTCAATATCTGTTAAAGTAACGTTAAAAAGAAGATTAAAGCATAATATTTTAGATAAAAAAGTACACTTGTGTGTTTATAGTTTCAGAATGGTACTCATTTTAAATTGCCTCGAAAATAGTTGCCCTTCTACTACGTGTTATCGATTAATGTCTCCTTGTAAAATATCTTCCATGATGGGAAAAAGAAATTAAAAAATTCTAAAGTTCAGCAATCTTAAATTGAAACACACCAATTCTGCTTACTGAGAAAAAAAATCTCTTTATGCATTTTATTATAAAATTCAAAGGAATAAAATATGCTTATGCTGTAACGTAGTGTTATAGATAAATGTTTAAAACTAATGAAATTATTCTAAAATAATATTTGTTGGTATAAACAAAATTTAGTTCAAGTGCTTTGGCAGATTTCGGGCTTTAATTTATCATAAATTGAAATATGATCCTGTTACTAAAAAAACGTTTTAAAAGCATGTCATTTATTTAAATTCTGAATATTGAAGAAAAGAAAGGATTACAGTTATTTTTGCATACAAAAATACTTCCTTTTTATAAAGAACAATTTCTAATGATAAAAAAAAATTTAAATGTAAAATAGCGCTAATGGAAAATTTAGATAAAAAGCACTTTTAGTTGTAGGGATTTGATGAACTTATTTGAATTATTTTCTGCAACACTTAGTATAAGACATTCATAAATCTTTTGTGAAATGTATAGATATAAAAAGAAAAAATGCTTTCAAATTGTGTGATAAAAAATTCGGTGTATATTTAGAAAATAACTTAAAAGTAATAATTTTATTATGTTAAACAGCAAATTTAGGCCGATATTGTGTATAAGTTTATATTAACTTGGAATTATTTTTAAAAATAACTTATTGATACATATACACTGAAGTATAATTGACCAAATCATTTTTAATTTTTTTAATCAGTTAATTTAATTTTTAAGTATTTATTGAGAAAATATTTTGTTGATTTTTAAAATGTTATTTTGTGCATTAGTTTTATTTTTTACTTTTTGCCTTCTTGTTACTCAAAATATCTTTTGAATACTTGTGTGTATTATATATCCAGCGATGTATATTATATATTTAACTGTGTGTACATCTTGAATAGTTAGTTTCTAAGAAATATGTTTTATGTCCATACGTTACATATTTGGGTACAATTTAATTCGCACAATGTTGAATTCAGCTTGAATAATCTAAATAAAGTAGAAATTTAAAAAGGATGCACGCATTCATTTTTATATATTTAATAAGCATCTCACAAAGATATATAAAATCTATAAACAGTTATGTTTACAAATTTTTTTATAGATTAAGTTTTTTAAAATATTGTTTTTAATATTAATATTTCGTAAAAATTAAATTTTTATGAAATTTTTTCATTTTTCAATTAAATCTTTTATGTATCTACTTTGCTTATATTAGTGCAAAGTTCTATAAATCTTAATTTCCATAAGCACTTTGTAACGTCCGCTATTACCTTAATAGAAGTAGGGACCAAGCTTTTTAGCTTAGTCCCTACTTCTAGGCCAGGTAGGGCCGGTACCATCGAGAGAGAACGTCCATCTCTCGACGGTACCGGTAGGGCCAGCAGCTCCAAGAGGTTTGGATGTTGAAGGAATTTGCGACGTACTTGCGAAGGACACGAACGTATTTTACGTGCCCCAGCTCCTATTAACCATTGGAACTGTGGTATATATTTGAGAAAAACGTGCCAAAAATGGAAAAAAAGTCTCTTTAATTTTGTTCCTTATTATCTTCAAAATGTTAGACCAGATTATTTTTTTGTTTGAAAAATACAAAATTTTAAAAGAAATAACTACTATATTCAGTATTTTCACATACATATGAAATGTTAACGGATTACAGTAATTTTTGATCGAATTATAGCAAAATAAATCAAATGACATAATTTTCAAGATGAGTACAATAAACTGATACAACACTATTATTATTTATATCAATTGTTAGGAATTCCATCCTCCTTCCATTCACTTGAATTTTACAAATCCTTTACAGTATTCGACAAATGGTGCAAAACTGTCAAGTATCGCTCTTTATTGGGAGAATGGTAAATTACATATCATGAAGACATGCCAACACTCAGCACTTGTGGCCGGAGAAACAGCGGGGTTTTGAAAATTTAACCTGCTAATTACAGATTATACATAAGTACATATCTTGCTGGTTTCTAGATTAAAATTAAATTTAAAATATTTATACACTAGTAAACAGTAAAAGTAGCTTTTTTTAAGCTTCAACAACTTATTTTTAAGAACAGTGTTTCTTATAACAACATTGACCCTCATTAAAATATTTCAATTTTTCTATCATCAGGGATTCTAGAGTTTGTCTACTCATATTTGACCTAAATTCAGTTTCGCTTTTCCGCACAGTAGTGAAAACTTTTAACATGCAGAATTACTGTGGGAAAAGAGTAATATTCCACATTATTTTTTGAAAAAATTTGCATTTATTTGCTGAATTGTAATTTCTTACCTGTTAAAAAGTTTTGTTATTTTCTAGAGAAATCTGAGAAGTTTCCGGAATTATCAAATTTTCTCATTTCTTTAGAGCTGCTCCGGAGAATCCGGAGTAATTGGCATGTCTGATTATGCAATAGAACAATTCGCGGAACTGAGCACTAGTTTTTCTCTTGCCCGAACTAAGATTTGGTTTATCAAAATCAGTTCATTTGCATTACCCAAACTGAGTTTGGAATAGACAAATTAGCGGAATTGAAACACTAATTTTTTTTCCCGAACTCAGGTTGGGTTTTCCAAAATCAGCTCATTTGCATTGTCCGAATTGAGTTTGGAAAAGACAAATTCGTGGAATTGAAACACTAATTTTTCTCTTGTCCGATCTCAGGTCTGGTTTTCCAAAATCAGCGCATTTGCATTGCCCGAATTGAGTTTGGAACAGACAAATTCGCAGAATTGAAACACTAATTTTTCTCTTGCCCGATCTCAGGTCTGGTTTTCCAAAATCAGCGCATTTGCATTGCCCGAATTGAGTTTGGAACAGACAAATTCGTGGAATTGAAACACTAATTTTTCTCTTGTCCGATCTCAGGTCTGGTTTTCCAAAATCAGCGCATTTGCATTGCCCGAACTGAGTTTGGAATACGCAAATTCGCAGAACTGAAACACTAATTTTTCTCTTGTCCGATCTCAGGTCTGGTTTTCCAAAATCAGCGCATTTGCATTGCCCGAATTGAGTTTGGAACAGACAAATTCGCAGAATTGAAACACTAATTTTTCTCTTGCCCGAACTCCTGTAGAATTTTTCAAAATTAGCTCATTTGTATTGCCCAAACTGAGTTTGGACGTCCAAATTAGTGGACGAAAACTTAGTGTTTGAATTCCGCGAATTTGTCTATTGCATAATCAGAAAACAGCGGATGATTGGCCCGGCTATAGCCTGTCACTCTCAATACTCCATTCTTGATAATGTTTCATTTATTGACAAAACTACCACCACTCAGAAAAAATAAAATAGCAAAGGCTAACATAAAAATTTACAAAAAAATTTATGAGGAAAAGGAAGTTTTCAAAATTAGAACCTGATTTGAAAAAAAAAAAGAATCTAACTGAGATTAATTTCCTTACACCTCAGTTTCTATGTGGATACACTTTCATAACTATAAATTAATACTTTATAAACACGTTTTGCAATGTTCATCATCCCCTTAAAACATTAAAAATGTTTTTATTAGTTATAGATTTTAGATAAAAGAGAAATGCAATTGAAATTATTTTTTGTAACTCATGGTAGGAGACATTCATAAAAGAAGAGCACAAGGGGATTTTTATTTCATTAGTAATTCCCGTCGAAGCCAAAATAAATAGCATAAAAGAGAGAAAAAATCTTCAGCTAAAGTAAGCACTGGGAATAAAATTACTCTTCTTAGGTTGTGACACAAAATAGTAACTTTTTGGTTGATTTCATGTAAGGAAGTAATTAGATTCTTGCTACTTTAGTCCCACTAGTAGCAAGTTTAGGAAAAAAATTTAGTAAATGCTTACAAAACGCGACATTACTTATAGCCTTTTAGCAAGATTAATAAAAATTAACGGAAAATCTAATTTTAAATGCCTTATAAGTATATTTAGTTACATTCTGGATTAAAAACTTTTCAGTTTTTGTCAGAAATTTATTCCCTTTACTTGTTCAATTACATTTACTAAAGTTAGTATTTTACATTTATATTATGTTATGGAATGTAAAGCTGAATGTATAAAATAAATAGAATTTCGGAAGTTTTTAAATGAATATAAAGGTTTGTACTGAAATATATGTTTCAAGTTTATTAGGAAAAATGATCGTATTTTTCCCTTGGCTTTAAATGAATATTTTTAGAATTGAACTATGAAGTGAACTTATTAAAACCATTTAAATTTTAATATCGCTAAAATGAAAGACAAAATATTTTAAAACGAAATTTAAAATATATTTGAAACTTGACATTTAAAATTCAACATGAAGCCTATAAAACTAAGCATGACGTGTATAATAAATTTTGTTCTCGTTTTAGCATTTATAATCACAGCAATAATAAACAAATGCATTTTTTATTAATGCTAAAATTATTTGACATAATTTATTCTATTAACTATAATGCGAATCAAAATTAAAAATATATATATACAAAAGGGATGATCATATGGTTATTTTCTTAAATTTTGGTATACAGTATGCAGTTTTTACAATATTATGAAATAATCTATAAATTATGTCATCTGTTACCACGGTGTATTAATTGATATATTAAGGTATCTAGTATTTGCAATATTGGGTTTAGAATGCTTCGTGTTAACTTTCGACAGAAAATTTTTCTATCTATAGAAGGTTTTCATTTAAAACTTTCCTTAAATAAAGTCTAAAATGGAATATTTTTGAATAAGTGTCGCCCAACTCTTCTCGGAAGAAAAATAAATTTAATTTTAAATCGTTAAAAATTAGTACATTTTAGTATACATTTTAGACGTATAAACTATACTAAAAACAGAAAATGAAGAAAATATTAAATCAAAGCAAATAGATATAAAATCTATCTAAAACCTTATAATTCTAAGAGCATAAATATTTTGAGAGACGTATAGGATAGAGTTTAACTTAACAGAGTGAATCTTTTTGAAATATTTACCCATTTTTTTTTACAAGTGGAGGGCTTAGTTAGTATTTAGGTCAATCATCACAAAAAGATGCACACACTGAAATGCTCAATTCTTAATTCTCCTGTGTTGATTTCAATCCTATGATCAACTCTGTATTACATGAAGACTAATTAGACCAGGGCTTACTGTTTAAAACCAATTTTGAATAGCTACAAACACCCATGCTAAAATTAAGAAATTAATTGTGATGAAGCGATATAGATCAGTAATACACTCATGTCCATAAATTAAGGATAATGAAGTTCAGGCAATGAAAGAGACAAAAGCAAAACAAATTTGACTTATTTGTAAAGTCTATTTATTAAACAAAAGGTAAAGAGCAAAAAAGATGCTATATGTTTGACATAATTAATAAAAATTGCAATTTTTACTCCCTGGAGCAAATTTAAAAAAAGAACCTATTTACAGAAAACAGTATAACATGGTTAGTATGATGGTTAATACGAAATATGTCTCCCGGACGATGCAATACAAGCGTTACAACGCCTACGCATGCTGAGTATCAGATTATCAATCTGATCTTGGAAAAAATTACACCACTCATCAAGCAATGCCCTCCGAAGTTCCAATAGACAGTTGGTAGGCGGTTGAAGTGCTGCAATTTGTCGGCCAAGCATGTCCCACACATGCTCTATTGGATTCAAGTCCGGTGAGTATGCTGGCCAATCCATACGGGTGATATCCTCCGATTGAAAGCATTCATCTACAGTGTTTGCAAGGTGAGGTCGGGCGTTGTCATCCCTATACAGAAATTCAGGACCCATGGCGCCCCGAAACAAACGTACATGTTATTCCAGAATGACATCCCGATAGATGTGGCCTGTCATCGTTACACTCTGAACATGCAGGTCAGTACTGGAACCAAGAATAATTCCTCCCCAAACGAGACATCCTGCACCACCGTAACGGTGTCGTTCAATTGGGTTCTCTTGGTGGTAACGGGTACCTGGCGCTCTCCATATGAAAGTCCGGCGAGAATCAGAATGTAAAATGAACCTGGACTCGTCGGAAAACATCACACAAGACCACTGTTGCGGTGTCCACAATGCATGCTCTCTAGCCCAGCATAATCGCAGGCGACAGTGAGTTGCGGTAAGGGGAACACATCTGACAGGCCTACGAGCATATAGACCAATGTTCCCTAAGCGTCTGTACACGGTCTGCCTTGAAACTGTCGTACCGGTAGCTGAAGAGAGCTGACGAGACAGATCTGATGCTGTGCTCCGTCTGTTTCTTTTGCCAGTAACTGCCAAATACCGGTCATCATTCGGCGTAGTAACTCGGGGGCGACCTGTGCTGTAACATCTACTCACATTACCATCATGTTTGAATCGTTGCCAAAGCCTGGAGATGACACTCTGGGCGATTCCAAGTTCCTCGGATACTTCCGGCTGGGTACGTCCACATTCCAGTCGTCCGATAATTCTACCACGTAAAAAATCATCCAAATACTTCCTTTGTGCCATAACTATGCGGTTATTGCACTGAAAGGCTTTTAAAGCGCTTGTGAACAATTTTACTTCTTTGCTACCATTCCTTATATACTCCTTTCATACACTCTCGTCATTGTGACGTACTATCCGCGCCATCTGGTGGTTTCCTGCAATTTGCATATTCTTCTTCAAGATGTGTGTGATAATTCTACAGGTGAAATTTTTATTTTAGAGCTCAAATTCTGTGTGATTCTGAATTATCCTTAATTTATGGACATGAGTGTATAACGTGTCATATTCAGCATGCGCATTACATTCTTTTGTGTTTTAAACCTCTTTAGCTTTTAGATAAAAATAAATAATAGCTCATATTTTCTATAGAGAAGTTTCTCTAATAAAAAAATCCTTAGCTTGAAAAAGTATAAAATATGCTAATATATATCTTTAATAGGATAACCAGTCTCTAAGACGCCTCTAAACATTTTTTTTAATTGTAGAATTTTACTATAAAATATTCTTGTGTTTTAATTTGAAAATTCTTAAAATAAATATGAACGGGCTAATATATGATCCAATTAACACAGCTTTTTTAAAAAATAATATTCTAATCTTACACAATTTTCATGGAATATCTTTAATGCGAAATAAAGGTTTCTATTTATATCACAATGTTTCATATTCAGTATCAGCATTACATTCTTTTGTATTTAAAACCTCTTTAGCTTTTTGGTAAAAATAAATAATAGCTCACTTTTTCTATTGAGAAGTTTGTCGAATAAAAAAATCCGTAGTTTGAAAAAGTGTAACAAATGTAGAATTAATGTCCGAGGCATATTACAAATAGTACGTATATCCCATTCTCTAAAAAAACCTTTACTTACTTCTAAACAGCTTTTTTTATTAAGTTACATTTTCCCTTACTTATCTCTTAAATTTTTTAAAGTCAGAATTTGATGGAGCGATCTTTTTATCTTTACAAACTTTATATATGATATTTTTCTTATATATAAAAGCAAGTAAATTTACTTTTAATATTTAGATACGACTTTTAAATCAAAAGCTTTAGCTTTAATAGAGTTTTAAACGTTTTAAGATATTGCAGTTTTAAGAAATCCGTTATTTTGATTCAATAGTATAAAAGTATATGCACCTAATCGCAAAATAATTTTTTAAGAGGTAATATCTATTTATAGGAAGAGGCACTCTCTAAAAATACTGCGCTGGTTCTAAAAATTGTTTTTGCTGTTAAAAAGCAGCTTTACTATCACTGTGTAATGTAAGATACATATTAATCGTATAAAAATAAATTTTCTATTTTGAAATATTTAATATTTGAAAATTCAGAGGAAAATGCTTTGCTTGACTGCTTTATCTGCTTGTAATGACTAAGTGAAAATAATATATTGGATCTAAGTGACAATAATATCCAAACTTGTATTTGACATCAATAAGTATAAAAGAAGTAAATGACAGGGTAAACTTAACTTTTATATTTTATTCATAATAATTTTTATCATCCCGAAAATAAAGGAACATAAAGCATAGTTAAGAGTACAAATATGCAGTACAAATATAAGTTATACTAATTATTTTCCTGGCCAAATTCATCCCTAAATTTTACATTTAAAAGTATATCTCTACACTACACCCAGTTAAATAAGTTCATCAACAATTTTTCAAATATGTATATTTGTGAATAAATTTTTAGACTTAACTGAAGTAAAATAATGGCTTTATTTTATAAATCTAAACTTTTAATGCATATGACATCTTAAAATTTATTAACAAAACAAAACAACTGTTGGAAAATTTTAAAAATTAGCTTTTTTTCCTTCTATAAAATAAAACATATTGTCCTACTGATGTTCACAAAATATAAAAGAAAATTAGCTTCTGTTTGATATAAAAAGATAGTAAATATTTACAAATTTAAGAAGTACTTTTCTGTTCAGCTGTTTTCTGCTTTTTTGACTTTTACATATATTGTATTTTTAATATATTACTTCCTATAATAAAACTAAATTTTGTCATAAAGTCAAAATATTGTCAAACATGCAAAAAAAATATTCTAAATACAGCAGAACTTTTAATTGTATATTGATTAAAAAATAAGCTGTAGCAATAACTGCAATTCTGAGCCGAAGGTAATATATACTATTAACAAAAAAGGTTGTTATTCTATTATTAAATATAACACTTTATGTAATAATAAACCTGACAGTCAGATTTAAAGTAATATTTTAATTTTAAAAATACATTTCATACATTGACCTCTAGTAAACTAGTTATCTATATTTTCAATTGCAGTGATTTCAGTTTAAAAAAAATCAAAATAGCAAATCTTAAATAGCAGATCAAAGATAGTTCATCCAGCCATAGACGTTTTTGACACATAACCCTATGTTCAATATTCTTTATAGGACGAGGTGAAAAAATTAATATTCTAATCTTACACAATTTTAGTGGAATATCTTTACTAATGCGAAATAAATGCTTCTATATATATCACAATGTTTCATGTTCAGCATGAGCATTACATTCTTTTGTGTTTAAAACCTCTTTAGCTTTTAGGTAAAAATAAATAATAGCTCACATTTTCTATTGAGAAGTTTGTCGAATAAAAAACTCCTTAGCTTGAAAAAGTGTAAAATATGCTAATATATATCTTTAATATGATAACAAGTCTCTAAGATGTCTCTAAACATTTTTCTAAATTTTAGAACTTTACCATCAAATATTTTTGTGTTTTAATTTGAAAAATTCTTAAAATAAAATTGAACGAGCTAATATATGATCAAATTAATACAGCTTTTTAATTAATATTTTGAGTTTAAAAATACATTTCATACATTGACCTCCAGTAAACTAGTTATCTATATTTTCAATTGCAGTGATTTCAGTTTTAAAAAAATCAAAATAGCAAATCTTTAATAGTAGATGAAAGATATTTCATCCAGCCATAGGCGTTTTTGACACATAACCCTATATTTAATATTCTTTATAGGACGAGGTGAAATATCCATATTTTTTCATAAACATATTTTAAGCATTTCACCCCGAAGAAATTCTACAACTGTGAGATATTTCCTTTCCTCTTGTTGAGTCATATCCATTTTCTCTTTACCATCAGCATCACTGTAAAAGCCAAAATCCATCTAGAACTTGAAAAAACTAATATGTTGTTGACTGATATTGTAGTGGAATCTGAAAAATACAAACATCATAGAGAGATTAAATTTGATAGCAAACGTGTATCAGAGGAAAATGTTTCTGTGAATTATGTCTATTATTATATGTAAAACATATCAGAAAATTAGAGGAAAATTTCACTTATAAGTTAAACTACGCTTTCAGGGTTAAAACTTTTTAATTCTATTTTTAAATGTAACACTTAAAGCTTTGTAACGATTAAAATCTGAGAATCAGAAGAAATGTAATATTTTGAATTTAAAAAATACATAGAAATAAAATAAGGACCTCGAGTAAAATATTTATTTATTCCTTGATTTTCAGTACTTCCATTTAAAAAAAAAAATTATAATAGCAAATATTTTACTTTAGATCAAGGATATTCCTTTCAGCCATATGCATTTTTGACACCTAAACCTATATTCAATATAAGACGAAGCGAAATATCCATATTTTTTTCAATAATCTTAGAATAATCATATTTTGAGCAGTTCTCCTAGAAAAAATGTTACAACTCTAAACTATTATTTTCCTTTACACTGAGGCAAATCAATATTCTCTATACCATCAATATTACTGTAAAAGTCAACGACTATTTAGAATGATAATAAAATTGATATATCATTGATTAATATTATTGTGAAATATGAAAAATATACGTAACCCGTAAAAATCACTCACAGAGAGATAAAAATAAGATTGCAAACGTATAACAGAAGGAGAATTTTTTGTGAACTATGTTAACTGTTATAAATAAACTAAATGAGCAATTAGAAAACAATATATGAGTTACAAGACAAACTGTACTTTTAGCTTAAATATAAAATGCATATTCTGTTATTAAATGTAAGAGTGAAAACTTTGTGATAGTAAAAATATGAGACTCAGATTTAATGCAATATTTTGCAATATTAATACAATATTAATGCAATAAATGTAATATTTTGAATTAAAAAAATACATAGAAATAAAATAAGGATCTCAAATAAAATATTTATTTATTCCATGATTTTCAGTGCTTCCGTTTTTAAAAAAAATATTTAAAATAGCCAATCTTTTATTTTAGATGAAAGATATTCTTTCAGTCATATGCATTTTTGACACCTAAACCTATATTCAATATAAGACCAAGCGAAATATCCATAATTTTTCAATAAGCTTAAAATAATCATACTTTGAGCAGTTCCCCTAGAAAAAATGTTACAACTCTGAACTATTCTTTTCCTTCACGTTGAGACAAATCGATTCTCTCTTTACCATCAATATTACTGTAAAAGTCAACGGCTATTTAGAATGAAAACAAATGATATATTGTTGACTAATATTATTGTGGAATAATAAAAATACACGTAACATGTAAAAATCTTTCACAGATAGATAAAAATAAGATTGCAAACGTATAACAGAAGGGGAAAGCTTATGTGAATTATGTCAACTGTTATAAATAAACTAAATGAGAAATTAGAAAACAATATATGACTTAAAGCTAATTGCACTTCTAACGTAAATATAAAATGCCTATTCTGTTATTAAATGTAATAGTGGATGCTTTGTGATAGTAAAAATATGAGACTCAGACTTAATGCAATATTTTGCAACATTAATGCAATATTAATGCAATAAATGTAATATTTTGAATTTAAAAAATTCATAGAAATAAAATAAGGGCCTCAAGTAAAATATTTATTTATTCCTTGATTTTCAGTGCTTCCATTTTTTAAAAATATTTAAAATAGCAAATCTTTTATTTTAGATCATAGATATTCCTTTCAGCCATATGCATTTTTGGCACCTAAACCTATATTCAATATAAGACGAAGCGAAATATCCATATTTTTTCAATAATCTTAGAATAATCATACCTGGAGCAGTTCCCCTAGAAAAAATGTTACAACTCTGAACTATTCTTTTCCTTCGCAGTGAGACAAATCAATTTTTTCTTTACCATCAATATTACTGTAGAAGTCAACGGCTATTTAGAATGAAAAAATGATATATCATTGGTTAATATTATTGTGAAATATGAAAAAATCACATTAGATGTAAAAACCATACAGATTCAGATAAAAATAAGATTGCAAATTGGGTAAAAGAAAGCTTTTGTGAATTATGTCAAATGCTATAAATAAACTAAATGAGAAATTAGAAAACAATATATGACTTACAAGCTAATTGCAAACTCTGGGCTATTATTTTCCTTCATGACAAATTTTCACTTTACCATCAATATTACAGTAAAAATAAACGTCTATTTAGAATGAAAGAATTGATATATCATTGATTAGTATTATTGTGAAATATGAAAAATACACGTTAGATGTAAAAATCATTCACAGACAGATAAAAATAAAATTGCAAATGTGTAACACAAGATAAAAGCTTTTGTGAATTATATCAACTGTTATAAATAAACTAAATGAGAAATTAGAAAACAATATATGACTTAAAGCTAATTGCACTTTTAACGTAAATATAAAATGCCTATTCTGTTATTAAATGTAATAGTGGATGCTTTGTGATAGTAAAAATATGAGACTCAGAATTAATGCAATATTTTGCAACATTAATGCAATATTAATGCAATAAATGTTAATATTATTGTGAACTATATTACTGTAGAAGTCAACGGCTATTTGTAAGGAAAAAAAATGATATATCATTGGTTAATATTATTGTGGAATATGACAAATACACGTAATATGTAAAAATCATTCACAGACAGATAAAAATACGATTGCAAACGTGAAACAGAAGAAAAAAAGCTTTGGTGAATTATGTCAACTATTATAAATAAACTAAATGAGAAATTAGAAAACAATATATGACTTAAAGCTAATTGCACTTTTAACGTACATATAAAATGCCTATTCTGTTATTAAATGTAATATTGAATATTTTGTGATAGTAAAAATGTGAGACTCAGACTTAATGCAATATTTTGCAATATTAATGCAATAAACGTAATATTTTGAATTCAAAAAATACATATAAATAAAATAAGGACCTCAAGTAAAATATTTATTTATTATTTGATTCTCAGTGCTTCCATTTAAAAAAAATATTTAAAATAGCAAATCTTTTATTTTAGATCAAAGATATTCCTTTCAGCCATATGCATTTTTGACACCTAAACCTATATTCAATATAAGACCAAGCGAAATATCCATATTTTTCCAATAAGTTTAAAATAATCAAACTTTGAGCAGTTCCCCTAAAAAAAAATGTTACAACTATTCTTTTCCTTCACGTTAAGACAAACCGAATCTCTCTTTACCATCAATATTACTGTAAAAGTCAACTGCTATTTAGAATGAAAAAAATTAATATATCATTGATTAATATTATTGTGGAATATGAAAAATACACGTAACATGTAAAAATCATTTACAGACAGATAAACATAAGATTGCAAACGTGTAACAGAAGAAAAAAAGATTTCGTGAATTATGTCAACAGTTATAAATAAACTAAATGAGAAAGTAGAAAACAATGTATGACTTACAAGTTAATTGCAAACTCTGAACTATTCTTTTCCTTCACAACAAATCAATTTTCTCTTTACTATCAGTATTACTGTAAAGGTCAACGGCTATTTAGAATGAAAAAAAAATTATATATCATTGATTAATATTGTTATGAAATATGAAAAATACACGTTAGATGTAAAAATCATTCACAGACATATAAAAATAAAATTGCAAATGTGTAACACAAGATAAAACCTTTTGTGAATTATATCAACTGTTATAAACTAAATGAGAAATTAGAAAACATATATAACTTACAATCTAATTGCACTTTCAGAGTAAATATAAAATATCTGTTCTGTTATTAAATGTAATAGTGGATGCTTTCTGATAGTAAAAATATGAGACTCAAGGCAATATTTTAAACTTTGAAATATACATATTGGTATAATGTATGGACGTCAAGTAATATTTATCTATTCCTTGGATCTTCATTTTTACAAAAGATTTAAAATAGAAAATATTTAATACTAGATCCAGGATATACCTTCCAGGCATATACGTTTTTGATACCTAAAACTATACTGAATATTCTTTCTAAGACAGAGTAAAAAGTCTATATTATTTCAATAAGCTTGGAATAAGCATATTTTGAGAAGTTCCTCCAAACATACTACCACAAATCTGATCTATTCTTTCTCTCCATATATCTATATAATTCTTTCTCTCCATCCTATTCTTTCTCTCCTTAGCTATATCAGTTTCCTCTTTACCATCAATATCACTGCAAAAGTCAAAGGCCATATATAAAGTAAAAAAGACTGATGTATAGTTGATTGATATTTTTGTGGAAAATGGAAAATACACGTTGCACACAAAAATCAATCATAGAGAGATAAAACTCAGAGAGCAAATGTATAGCAGAGAAAAAATGCTTTTGAAATATAAGTTAAATAACATAAAGGAGAAATTAGAAAAATATTTCACACTTACAAGTTAAACTGCACTTCCATGATTTTAAGTAAATTGTCTATTCTGTTATTAAATATAAAAATTTAAAGTTATGTAATAATAGTAAATCCAGGATTTATATTTAATACAATATTTTGAATTAAAAAGTACATATTTATTAAGTATTATATTATACACATACTATAGTAAGTATTGACCTAAATTAAAATACATATCTATTACGTTAATAAAAAATTAAAAAATTAAATCTTTAATACTAGATCCTTAAAAAATTAAAATAGTAAATCTTTAATACTAGATCCTTAAAAAAATTAGAATAGTAAATCTTTAATACTAGATCAAAGATACCCCTTCTGGCCATATAGGCTTTTGACACCTAAACTTGTATTCAATATTATTTCTAAAATGATGCAAAAAACCCATACCTTTCAATAAGCTGGGAATAATCGTATTTACAGCATTAGAGGAAACCGTCAGAGGAATGATGTCCAAATGCTTAGAGCGCTGATCTTTGGTACCAGATTTCGTGGATTCAAATCCCACGATATATATATATATATATATATATATATATATATATATATATATATATATATATATATATATATATATATATATATATATATATATATATATATATATATATATATATATATATATATATATATATATATATATATATATATATATATATATATATATATATATATATATATATATATATATATATGTATATATATATATATATATATATATATATATTTATATATATATATATATATATATATATGTGTGTGTGTGTGTGTGTGTGTGTATGTTAATGTTTTGTAAGAGGGCTAGCTTATTCTTCCCAAATTAAAAAAAAGTGGTTAAATATTTAAACTTAAATCATCAGAAATTTAAAAAAAATACGTTTAATCAAAAATATTTAATAACCTAAAATTAAAGATGTCATTAATTTTTCAAAAAGTCGTATTAAATATTTAGTATTTTATAGAAGAATTCCTAATTTTAAATTTATACTTCTTTAATTAAAGTTCATACATGTTATATTGTTTTATGCATAGGTTTTTAGTGTTTTTACTTTACATTTTTATGTTTAAAGATCAAATTCAGTTTCTGTTTTATTTAAAACAGTTGACATAATTCACAAATAAATTTTTCCTCTCTTACACATTTTCATTCTAAATGTTATTTTTCTATGATTTTTTGTTTTCTCATGTAATATGTATTTTCCACATTTCACAACAATATCAGTCAAAATATATATCCATATTTTATTTTTATATAATCCTTGACTTTTACAGTGATGGTAATTGTACAGCAAAAACGGATCAGATATACATTTTTTTCACATTGTTTTATATGATACGTGCAAAAGTAAAATACACTTACGTAATGATAAATCTATGATAATTTTCTCTACCACCTAACTATCAATATTGTTAATTGCAGTAACAATATATATAATAGGGTAATGGTTAAAAATGAAGAATAACAACACCTAGAGAATTTTAGTTTTTTTTATTATTTTAACGAATTGATAATATTTATTTGTGAATTTACAATTTCTTTCCTTTTGATTCATTTATTGAGATTATTTTTATAGCAAACCTGAAAATGAATCTATAATACATAAATTGTGTAGTTAATACTGTATTTATGTTTTTCAATAAGTTTGTAAAACTAGATAATTTTCATTTGATAAAAAATAGTCTTTTTTCGAATTGAAAAATATTTTTGAGGTTTTATGTTATGCATGCAAAAGTAAAATATACTTACATAGTAATAAATATACGATAATTTTCTCAACCACCTAACTACCAATATTGTTAATTGCAGTAACAATATATATATATATATATATATATATATATATATATATATATATATATATATATATATATATATATAATATATATATATATAATATATATATATATATATATATATATATATATATATATATATATATATATATATATATATATAATATATATATATATATATATATATATATTATATATATATATTATAATATATATATATATATATTAGGGTAATGGTTACAAAATGAAAAATAACAACATCTCGAGGTTTTTCTATTTTTTTTTTAATTTTAACAAATTGGTAATATTTATTTATGAATTTATAATTTCTTGCCTTTTGATTCATTTATTAAGATTCTTTTTTCGAATTGAAAAATATTTTTGAGGTTTTATGTTATGCATGCAAAAGTAAAATATACTTACATAGTAATAAATATATGATAATTTTCTCAACCGCTAACTACCAATATTGTTAATTGCAGTAACAATATATATATATATATATATATATATATATAATATATATATATATATATATATTAGGGTAATGGTTACAAAATGAAAAATAACAACATCTCGAGGTTTTTCTATTTTTTTTTTAATTTTAACAAATTGGTAATATTTATTTATGAATTTATAATTTCTTGCCTTTTGATTCATTTATTAAGATTATTTTTATAGAAAATGAATTTATAATACAAAAATTATGTAGTTAATATTGAATTTATGTATTTCAATAAGTTGGTAAAAATAAAAAATTTTCATTTGTTAAAAAATAGTCTTTTCACGAATTGAAAAATATTTTTGAGTTTTTATGTTATACATTCAAAAGTAAAATATACTTACGTAGTAATAAATATATGATAATTTTCTCTACCACCTAACTACAAATATTGTTAATTGCAGTAACAATATATATATATATATATATATATATATATATATATATATATATATATATATATATATATATATATATATATTTATATATATATATATATAAATATATATGTATATATATTTATATATATATATATATAAAAAATATATATATATATATTATATTTTATATATATATATATATATATGTATAAATTTTTTATATGTATAAATATATGTATATATATAATATATATAATAATATATATATATATATATATATATATATATATATATATATATATATATTAGGGTAATGGTTACAAAATAAAAAATAACATCTCGAGGTTTTTCTATTTTTTTTTAATTTTAACAAGTTGGTAATATTTATTTATGAATTTATAATTTCTTTCCTTTTGATACATTTATTAAGATTATTTTCGTAGAAAATGAATTTATAATACAAAAATTATGTAGTTAGTATTGAATTTATGTATTTCAATTAGTTGGTAAAAATAAATAACTCAAAAGTATTTTTGAGGACTTGTGTTATTTGATTAAACTATATTATATATTTTTATTTTCTAATATTTTCCATTGAAGCTGGAACATTCTTTTTTGTAGTAATAAGAGGCAGCATTGTGGCCCTTTATAGTACTTAGAGAGCTACATTTTGTTTTAAATACTATTTGTGAAATAATTTATAAAGTTGCTGAAAAAAATAAGCAAACCCTTTTATTCTTATAAGCAGTAAGAATATATATAATAGGGTTACTGCTTAAAAAATAGCATATTTCAAGACTGGCACAGTATCTAGGAAATAAAATAGTCCGTATTGGATATCTCAAATCGATGTACACCACACGGTATTGGAAAGTGCAGTGCAAACTCGTGTTGCTGGAATAGACATACGACAGATTCGATAAATGTATCAACGAAGTCATTGTTTTACATACATGTAATAAAACGAGTAAATAAGCTGTATTCTATTTGAAAGGACAAAAAAAATTATTTCAAAGAATAAACAAGAGAATAAATAAGAGAATTTTCTTCTTATTGATTCTGACTATGAATAAATGCATTTTTAAATAAAAGCAAAGATGTCATATTTACCACAAATTCGTAGGACTTTTCAACAATATCACAAATATATTTTTTATTAGAAAAATATTTTATGCGGCTGTATTATGTATATGGTCATACATACAGTTACTTATTTTGAGAAGATATTAAACTTGGCGATGAAGATAGTGGAATAATTATGCGAAAACTCATAAAGTCAATTTCAATATAAGAATCTATAAATAAAGTATTTATGTAAGAAGGTAATACAAAGTTAAACTTGCCATAATGTAAATATTACTAATTTGAATTATTACAAATATATTTATTAAATTTCAAAAAAGGACCCTCATCACAGTTGGTTAATGCACTAAAATATCCCTTTAAACAAGAAAAATACTTTACGGACACTTGTAAATAATAAAATCACACTGATCACAGTTTTGAAGCATTAGAACCATTCTACAAATATGTTTTATTATATAAAACAATGAATTTCAAAAGATCCAAATAATACTATAAAATAATTTAAAAAAGAGTAAGTTTGACCATAGAATTAATTAATCCATTTTTCGGAGCAATAACTTCGAAAATATTTTCATTGCAATATTATACTTAAAGTAATGTATAAAACTCTTTATCAACAAAATCAGGAAAGCGAATGGATGCAAGGTACCAACAGAAGCTGGAAAAAATACTGTATCAGCAGTTCACTAATAGTAATAGTCATCCTAAAACAATATTATCCAAAAAGTGTCAGACAAAAACACTCCTGGTGGGTGTAGTAACCCCTTTCAGTCTCACAACACTCTAAGTTTTAAATATAGACCCATGAAAAATCCAGTAACGCAAACTCTGACATTAAGGTTGGAATGACGTCAGCAACCTTGAATCTAACCAGTTCTATGATCTTACTAGTTTCTTGACTAGAAAACTCATATTAAAGTTCTGTAATATATATATAAAATATTAATGACTACTTCTTAACAGAGGAAATAAAAAATTGCATTTTTTTCTATTAATATCGTAATATTAATTCATTACTTATCCTAAAATATATATATATATATATATATATATGTGTGTGTGTGTGTGTGTGTGTATATATATGTGTGTGTGTGTATATATATATATATATATATATATATATATATATATATATATATATATATATATATATATAAATATATATATATATATATATATATATATATATATATATATATATATATATATATATATATATATATATATATATATATATATATATATATATATATATATATATATATATATATATATATACATATATAAATATATATATAAATATATATATATACATATATATATATATACATATATATATATATATATATATACATATATATATATATATATATATATATATATATATATATATATATATATATATATATATATATATATATATATATATATATATATATATATATATATATATACATAAATATTTATAGGAATATCGAAACAAACACAGTTTTCAAATTTCTTGTATTCATTAATAATATTACCGTTAAATAAAATAGGAAATTAATCTTCAAGAAAATCGAATATGTACATTTAAAAAGCTGAAATTCTTAAACATTTTACTAAAACTGTTAAATAATCAGTACAGGCCAATATACTGCATCACATTTATATTGCTTTTCATTACAGAACAATTAATCTCTCTGTAAATATCGACAAAATAATTGTTTGGCAAACACCTTTGTATAATAAATCTTTATTATAAGATATGCTGCGTTTCCTTGCATTAAAAATCCGATATCTAATTAAATAAAATATGCTTTTATAGCATTTATTCCGTGATGGCAATTTTTTAAACAGATAACATGTCATAACATAAAAATCAATACCTACTGTAATTTGATAATGGAATTCACTTTCTTACATATGGATTTTAAAGGAGAATAAAGAGACACAATATCCAATTCTTAGTATTTCTTCTTTTAGGTGCAGTATCAGCTTCAAATAATAACATTCTTTACATCTTAAAAAAAAACCTATTTCTATAAATAAATATTTGCCTTAAAAGTAAGCATTTCTACAGAAAATAAAGTCAATAAAACTACATTAAAGATTTTTAAATTCCAAATGGTTTCTGTTTACAAACAAGTGAATCTACTTTACTACGTTAACAAAGCAAATTATAGTTATCTTTTTACTAAACGTCATCTAAACAAATCAAATTAGTCAGTATTTTTCCAAGTACTCTGTTTATATAGTAAATTGAGTTAAACAACATGACAAATGTTTCTTCAGCGTTGTTTACTTATATAAATGTAGGAAAATAGTTTTTGGTGTCACAGCAAATAAAATATTTTTCGTTACACTTGTGTGAAATCTATTGTAGATTCTGAGAATTTTAACACTTAAAATTAACAACTAAAGAATAATGCGATAAGCAAATTAATAGCTAAATTTTTAATCTTGATATGTTATTCAATAGAATAGAAGATCTGGTATTTTGTTTAATTGCAGAATGAACCACTTTAACTATTAAAATTAAACAATAAAAATCACTAATGACATTTTGAAATTCAATACTAAATTGTGTTATATTATAAAGCTATCCCTAACTTTATTGTATTAGCTTTATTTCCTAATAAATTTTTTATAAGAAATACTTAATGCGTGTTATTTTGTTACTGTGTAATGGTATAGGTAATATTAATGATAGTGTTTTCCTAATACTTAGTGTTTTCCTAATCATGTATATATATAGTGCTATCCTAATAAAGCTATCCTAAATAACTTTATTGTATTAGCTTTATTTCCTAATAAATTTTTTATAAGAAATGCTTAATGCGTGTTATTTTGTTACAGTGTAATGATATAGGTAATATTAATAATAGTGTTTTCCTAATACATGTATATATATAGTGCTATCCTAATAAAGCTATCCTAAATAACTTTATTGTATTAGCTTTATTTCCTAATAACTTTTTTATAAGAAATGCTTAATGCGTGTTATTTTGTTACAGTGTAATGATATAGGTAAAATTAATGATAGTGTTTTCCTAATACATGTATATATATAGTGCTATCCTAGTAAAGCTATCCTAAATAACTTTATTGTATTAGCTTTATTTCCTAATAATTTTTTATAAGAAATGCTTAATGCGTGTTATTTTGTTACTGTGTAATGATATAGGTAATATTAATGATAGTGTTTTCCTAATACTTAGTGTTTTCCTAATCATGTATATATATAGGGCTATCCTAATAAAGCTATCCTAAATAACTTTATTGTATTAGCTTTATTTCCTAATAAATTTTTTATAAGAAATGCTTAATGCGTGTTATTTTGTTACAGTGTAATGATATAGGTAATATTAATGATAGTGTTTTCCTAATACATGTATATATATATAGTGCTATCCTAATAAAGCTATCCTAAATAACTTTATTGTATTAGCTTTATTTCCTAATAAATTTTTTATAAGAAATGCTTAATGCGTGTTATTTTGTTACAGTGTAATGATATAGGTAATATTAATGATAGTGTTTTCCTAGTGTTTTCCTAATACATGTATATATATAGTGCTATCCTAATAAAGCTATCCTAAATAACTTTATTGTATTAGCTTTATTTCCTAATAATTTTTTATAAGAAATGCTTAATGCGTGTTATTTTGTTACTGTGTAATGATATAGGTAATATTAATGATAGTGTTTTCCTAATACATGTATATATATAGTGCTATCCTAATAAAGCTATCCTAAATAACTTTATTGTATTAGCTTTATTTCCTAATAAATTTTTTATAAGAAATGCTTAATGCGTGTTATTTTGTTACAGTGTAATGATATAGGTAATATTAATGATAGTGTTTTCCTAATACATGTATATATATATAGTGCTATCCTAATAAAGCTATCCTAAATAACTTTATTGTATTAGCTTTATTTCCTAATAAATTTTTTATAAGAAATGCTTAATGCGTGTTATTTTGTTACAGTGTAATGATATAGGTAATATTAATGATAGTGTTTTCCTAATACATGTATATATATATAGTGCTATCCTAATAAAGCTATCCTAAATAACTTTATTGTATTAACTTTATTTCCTAATAAATTTTTTACAAGAAATGCTGAATGCGTATTATTTTGTTACTGTGTAATGATATAGTTTAATATTATGAATATTAACCTATATTAATATTATAATATTATGAATGATAGTGTTTTCCTAATATTTTAGGGATTTTATTATTATTCATATACATAAACATGTAATAAGGAATTTTAAAAGCTTATGTCTTTAAAAATAGATTTAGTGATCGGTTTATATACGCACACTGGAAAAAAGAACATATCTTTTACACACACTCATATACTTTCCGTTTCTTCGTTAAGGGGACAGTCGATGTTAGTGATTTTATAAATAATTAACTGACAGTTATAAGTCTTTTTACAAATTAGCCCCGTTTACATGTCTCAGTAAAGTTACCTTCATTTTACCGGGTACTGGAGATTTTACTTGGAGGGTCTAAAAACCCGTTTAAATTAATAATGGCTTCAATCCTACTTTTTTCAGAGATTGTCGTCAAAAGTTATGAGATAACAAAGGATTACAATCTCATCAATTCCGTGTGTTTACTTCAAACAAAATGCAACAGCTACTTTCCTTTTTAAAATTTTTAATAAACTGACAGTCACAAATCTTTTTACAAATTAGCCCCGTTTACATGTCTCAGTAAAGTTACCTTCATTTTAACGGGTACTAGAGATTTTACTTGGAGGGTCTAAAAACCCGTTTAGATTAATAATGGCTTCAATCCTACTTTTTTCAGAGATTGTCGTCAGACGTTATGGGATAACAAAGGATTACAATCTCATCAATTCCGTGTGTTTACTTTATACAAAATGCAACACCTACTTTCCTTTTTAAAATTTTTACTAAACCCTATAAAAATCATTAAATAATAAGACTTTTAGAAGCAGAAAAGTAAGAAGGATAAAGGAAAAACAATTTAATCCGTTAAACTAACGTTAGCAGTTGCAATTTGCATTTCTTCAAATTTTGCGATTAATTTTTTATTACTGTATTTCTTGCAGCAGCAGAGTCCATCATTTTAACATACAGCGCCAGAAACCGATTTTTTCCTTAGAAAAAATTAAATTTGGAAAGGGGAGTACGAGTCAAGGATTTAACCGGCAATTACGCTGGGTTTGAAAACATGTAAAAAGGAGTATTGCTTTATTTTTAATAAAGTAATTTTATATTTTTAAATATAATTTTGTATTAATTTAAAATTTAAACTCTCTTGTATAATTTAAACGACAGGATGGCCATGCGATACAAATGATTGCTTTTAGGTCGCAGTCCGTTCTACCGGGCTTGGGTTTGTGCCCCACTCTTCAGAATTTATTGCTTATATTGTTATTTTAAAAAATGTAAAATTGAGAAGGTAATGTATAAATCTGTCGTTTGAAAATACTTTTCTTTGTATTCCCATTACTTATTTCGAAAATTAATGGTTTGGTTTGGAGCTCTAAAGTCTACTGTTTTCCACCCGAGGGCTAATGAGACCGGGACCCACTGTTTAAAGCCGATTCCGAACGGCTATGAACATCCATGCCATAGTGGGATTCGAACCCACGAACTCCTTTACCGAAGATCAGCGCCCTAACCAATCGCCCAGCGTTCGGTGAAAATTAACGGAATTTTATACTTTTTAATTATTATTTACATTTATTTCGAAATTTAAATCTTGTAAACTGCTTTGTACGTCAGGATATATAGCCGTCTAAAGAGCTGTGTTCAGGTCGCAGTCCGGTTTTTCGGGCGTAGGGTAACATCCCACTTCTAACAATTAATTGTTTATATTGATCTTTCTAAGAGGTTTGCTTTGTAAACTAGAGAATGTACTGAAACAATCTGCTGCATGAAAATATTTTTCTCTCTTTTAAGAATGCTTTAGTTCTATGAAAAGTAATTTTAGGTTTTTATTTAGTATTTGGTTTTGATTTGAAATTAAAACCCTGTTGACAATTTCGCGCTTCAGGATAGCCATTGCGCTGCATTTATGTCGCAGTCCGGTCGTCTGGGAGTGGGTCCGAATTCCACTGTTAATAATTAATTGATTACATAGGTTTGATTACATATTTAAGGTATTTTTTGTAAACTTGAGAGCGTAGTAAAGAAATGTGTCATGCATGTATTGAGACGATTTAGATCATTAATATAATTGATAATTAATGTAACTGATATAATTAACATAATTGATTAATTAATATAATTGATATAAATAAACCAGAATT
The DNA here is from genome assembly GCA_032207245.1 of Pardosa pseudoannulata. NCBI lineage: Eukaryota > Metazoa > Arthropoda > Arachnida > Araneae > Lycosidae > Pardosa > Pardosa pseudoannulata. The sequence goes on along the minus strand of CM063503.1, from coordinate 26,248,415 downwards.
GAAATGCTTGGGATCTAAATCTGACCTCATCACATCTTTTGTAAAGCGGAGAGGACCTATAAAAAATTATTGAACGGATTCGCCATGTGCGGAATTCTCGAGAGGGGTTCTGATTCCAGTCCCAGATTAGAATAATGTCTCCGTTCATGACACTAAATAAGAATGTACCATTGTCAAGTTATTTATGAGTCCCTAAGGGACAGTGTCCAATTTGATAAAGTAAGGGATAAGGTTTCCCCATGTTTGCGGTTTCAAGGCGGGGAAAGGGAGACCAATAGAGATATACAGCTCTTCTTATTGGAGTAAGAAAGGACAGAGATGAAAATATCATAAAAAAGGAAAGTTAAGAAGAGAGTTAGAGTTGGGGGACAAAAGGAAGAGTTGGTCCAAGACAGACTCCGAAAAACCAACGAGAACGACATCTCGCAACAACCAGAAGTGTTCCAGTGCATCCGCCTTTCAGAATCACCCCAATCATTTAGAAGACCCCAGACCAGTAGTGAGACTGAAGTTAGCAGTGTCTACATCATCTCACCAAGAGTTCCCAAACTGAGTACCGCTCTGGTACACCAAACAGATTCCCAAAAGTAATTATTATAAATATTTGAATTTGAAATTTAATCTTCTCTCTTTTCTTTACCTAAATGTCAGGATATTATTAATGTTAAATCTTGAACAATGTAGTGCCTATTAGAAAGTTTGGAAAAGAAAATTTCATGAAGTTTGAATCAAAATTTTGTACATAGGCATGTGAATAGCGTAATAATAAATTTGCTTATTTTTTATTTAAACTATCAACCTTGTATGTGTTTATTTTAAGTGTGTAATATTTGATTTTAGTAATTATTAATTTAGCTGATTAGTCTTTTAAAAAATAAGTCAGTAGTCACTCAGAGCCTGTGGTTAAATTTAAAACTTAAATAATCTACACAGCGCAAGACAAATAACATTTAGTCTTTGACTAACAAAATAATAACCATTATAAATTTGATGACAGGTAAATACTTAAACTTAATGAGAGCTTCATGACAATGTGAAAATCCTTTTCCCTCATGTTCCATTGCTTTTTTCTGTAAAAAAAGTTATTTTCTTATTTTTCGTAATCATTTGGTATTAGTTTGTTATTAAAACTGCTGTTTACTTTGCATGTCAAGGTGGCCGAGCGGTCCAAGGCACTGGGTTCCTGTCGCAGTCTGCACTTCCGAGTGTGAGTTTGAATCCCACTTCTGAGTATTAAACATTTTTATTGATCTTTTTAAAAGAGTTTGTTTGTAAACTTGAGAATGTAGTGTAGAAATCCTGTCGTTTAAAAATCCTTCTCTCATTTTTTTCCAATCAGCCTCGTTTACATAAGCCAGTAAATTTACCATCGTTTTAGTAGGAGGGTCGGAGAAATCCTTCTAGAAAAGAAATGAATTCAATCTCCTTTTGCCGGTATTGTCGTCAAAAGTCACGTGATCATAAGAAATTGCAATATCATTCTGTGCATTGTTCTCTTGTTTACTGGATACAAAATACGATATCTACGTTCTTTTTTATCATTTTTATAAATCATACAAAAATTTCTTTAAACTATGAGGACTGAAGGAATGAATTCAACAGCCTGTTATTATTAGTAAATTTTTTTCAAATTGTGTTTGCGAAAATCTTTAAATTGCAGTTTTTACTGCTGCACTTTAAGGAGGTAATTAATCACTCTTCGGGTACGATATTTTACAACTTCACAGATGCTCGTTGGGTATGCAAGACGTCTCCCTTGTTTCTCAGACTTTATGATGAATAAAGAAAACAATGTTATTAATTATCTTCCAAGTCAAGTTTGAGTCATGAATCTCGCCAGGAATCATATAAAACAAAGCTGAAATACAAGCCCTTGTAATTATATCATATGGTCTTAAATCTTCCCGTAATTTGTGAAAAGAAGTTTTAATGGGCTACATATACATATTATTTATGCAATTTCCTGTCCAACTCTTGTAATATACTTGATTTTTATACCATTCATCTAAACAAAATCTAGTTATTTCACGAAATACACAATCAGTTTTTAGAGATACACTAATGTTTTTTCTCTATGATAACCAGTTTTAGACAGATAGATCATTTTTTAATGTTTAATGATTATATTTTCTTAATCACTAATGCCCCTCTGACCTTTAAATATCTGACGTCGTTATACCTTATAAGATACTTTCATAAATACTCAGCAGTTTTCTTTAAAGATTCTAAGAAAAATAATTTTAATAATAATTTTTTCAGATATTATCGTATCATGTAATTTTTTATTTTAAAAAATGACTGCGGCATATTCTTTTATTACATTAATGTTTTTAGAGGGAAAATGTTTCATAATCTCTGAAAATTGAATAAAAAAATGTGTAGTCTTATTTTTCAACTTACTGAATTAAAAATGACTGTTCTTGAAATATATAAAAGAAATACAGACAAAAGTAATTTTCTCTTTGATTATTTTAAAAGAGAAATGTAAAAGAACTTTTTTCAAATTAGTTTATGAATAAGTTGATTTTTTCACCAAACTTCTATTTAGCTTTTCTTTAATTTTACATTTTTCTTATCTCTTTTTTCTATGTTGTACTACTTTAAGTTATACGTTTTTATTCCTCCACTTATGGGATGTTCAATACATTGTAAAATATGTAATTTCTTTTTATTTTTGACTGTTTAGATATTTTAAATGAATTCCAATATGGAAACTCTCTGTTAGCATATATGATTGTAAATAACCGTAATTATTTTTATTATATATATATATATATATATATATATATATATATATATATATATATATATATATATATATATGTATGTATATTATATATATGTGTGTGTGTGTATATATATTATATATATCAAAAATGAATCAAAATAAATAATAATGAATATTGGAATATGGAATTGGTGTACTTGATTTGTAATTGCGACACATTCCGGTTATATGGCCATTTTATTCATATTGAAAAATACACCATAAGTACAACAATAAAAAAGACATATATAAAATATAATACCATAAACAAAAAATGAAATTTAAATTACAAACCAATGTATAAATAAAATTCTAAAAGTACATTAAAAATACCAAAAAGACTTATATACAATAAACATTGTATACTTTAAAAATATAAAATCCAGTGAAAAATTCTAAAAACATATGAATATCCAAGTAAAAGAATACTTTAAAATATAAAATATAAATATTCTAAAAACACTAAGAATATCAAAGTAAAAAGGTACTTAAAAAATATAAAATTAAAAAAACATTAAGAATATCAAAGTTAAAAGATATTTAAAATATAAAATCCAGTAAAATATATATTCTAAAAACATAAGTATACCAAAGCAAAACAACTATACTTATAATCAAATATTATACGCATAATATCCTTTAGACACTACCGCACCACACTAAACATAAACAATATTAACCTGCAGATAAAACCTGGCTAACGTATTTTTTAACAATTTTATTTCTAACTGAAGTTGAAGTGTTTAGTTTTATACTTCGTATTATGAAATTTAAAATGATATTCCTTTTTACATTAGTATTTAGGTTACTATGCCAAACTGTTATTCGATTAATATTAAAATTGTATGTTTCACGTTATCATACATTTTATAATTTATACGTCTATTAACTAATTTTACTGAAGTCTAAAAAATTTAAATATCCATCGTGACTTATAGGTGTTTCTTTTAAAGTTATATTTACTGGATAATATATGTATGTATGTATATATATATATATATTTATATATTATATATTATATATAAATATATATATTTATATATATATATATATAATATATATATAACTCTTATAAAAAAACATCTACCAAAAGTTATTTAAATATATATATATATATATTTTATATATTATTATATATATATACATACATAGATAGATAGATAGATAGATAGATAAATTTATTTATTTACGTGTATATTTTATAAATGAATGTATTATATATAAGTGTGGATAATGAGATATAAAGTTTAGATAAACTTATAATAAATTACCTGTATTTCATGAAACCTATGCAAAAATTGTCAATTGTACAATAGTTATAATGACACTCAGAAATAGTTTAAACAAAAAATATAGTTATTGTTATAACTGATGCATTATTATTAACTTAAAAAATCAAAAATATATATATTTAAAGCGATATGACGCTATTGTTACAACAATTTTTGTATTCTGGTCAAAAGTAATATTCAACATTATTTAAGATTATCCAAAAATACCTCATTTTATTGCACTTAAGTAGTACACAAACATTTGAATATAGCATAAATATTTGATCAGAACTATTGTCTTGTTTTCACGTTTGAATTAAATGTTTAGAATATTGCTCTGTAAAATATGTAGAATATTTTATTCCTCTCTACTAATTAAATCATTCTTGAAAATTTCGATACTGAGATATTTTTAAATATATATATATATTATATATATATATATATATATATATATTTATATATATATATATATATATATATATTTGCTAAGTACTTCTGTGAAAAATTTTGCACATTTAATTACCCTGAGTTAATTAATAGCTTTTTTTTAATATTCATGAAATTAGGCCCTTTTTCTGATAACTAAAGCTTTAAAATAAAAAAACAATGTTTCAAATAGGCATTTTTCTAAGGTAAAAAATATGAATTTTTTTTTGTCTTTTAAAGCGTTTAAAATTTATATTTTCTCTTAAAAAACTTTGTAAAAAAAAGTTGTACGTCTACTTTTCTTTTAATTTAAGCAAAAGATCCATGGACAGATTATCAAATATCTTTTTCGTCAAGTAAAAAATTATTTTTAAAAAACACTTTTTTACAGATTAAAGAGATTAAAAAATGTAAAAACTAGAAAGACCTTAGATATTTGATTCAGGTTTCAGTTTATTTAGCTTTTCCTCCATTTCTTCAATTTAGAAAAATATTGAAAATATATTTTAACTGTAACATAAAAAATTGGACAGTAAAAGTTTATTTTATATTGTACCATGAACAACATATATTATCCCTATAAAACTTTTCAAGGGTTTTTTTTCTCTATAAATTTCCACTAAAAGTCTATAGTATATTTTAAAATCTCAAAAAAATGTAACTTTTGTGCGTCAGGTATTTGTGTTTTAAATTTACTTTTATTTGATTTATTTTATTGAAAGCATTATAGTCATCATTTTACTGTTTAAAAGCTAAAATGATCTAGATCTTTTAGCTTTGAAATTGATTAATAATAATTACATATATATATGCTTATAGTAGAATTTAAAGACAGACTTTATAGTATTAATTAGACCTGTAATAAGACCAGTAATAATTAATAAACAGTATGCCATTTAATATATCATTTAGATGTAAAAATATAATAGTATTTTCTTAAATGAAATAGTACATAGAAAAAACTTTATATACTTTAAAGTAATTCAATTCTTATATTTTTATTTATATCACGGATAACTGTCAGTATCATTCTTTCATTTTAAATTAATGTCTAATTAAAAATTTTAAAACAAATGATTTCTTTAAAAATTAAATTAAAAAATAATTCAATTCTTATATTTTTATTTATATCACGGATAACTGTCAGTATCATTCTTTCATTTTTAGGTATCCGTCTACGTTCGGAGAACTTTTTTCTTTAAACGTAGAAAATAGTTCATGATTTTACATTTTTAGATTTATTTTTTATATTATCATAGAGATTTGCGCTTAAAAAATTTATTGTTAGAGAAGTTTTTGTAAAATTTCTAATAAATGAAGAAAATTTAGTAAAAAAATCGGGATTTTTCCAAAGGTCTAATTTTTTAATAAATTAAATTATTTCAATAATTTTTTATGCAACACATTTTTTATACACTGGACGAGTGAATCACCTAAAATCTTTGCTTAATTTACATTTGGTAAAAAATTTTGGCCCTTCAAAATCACACACATTGAGTTTTTAACGAATTTTCATTACCTTTAACTATGAGTGTAACATCAACAAAAATTATCCAAATTTAAAGCTTTTAGGTCATTTACTAGTAAATACTATCAAAAGTATTCATAATAATTTTCAATTAAATACTTTAAGAACGTTTTTGAGAAATCACATTTCATGATTTAACACTTTATTTAAAATACCGTTCTGAGAAAAAACGCATTTGAAGTTTATGAAAGCAACTTTAATTATTAAAAAATTGAAATACATGTTAAAATTTGAAATACTATCAAAAGCATTCATAATAACTTTCAACAAAATATTTTAAGAAATTACATTTCAAGTTTCAACATTTTATTAATAATATACCGTTCTGAGAAAAACCTCATTTGAAGTTTATAAAAGCAACTTTAACTATTAAATAATTAAAATACATGTTCAAAATTCCCCACACTTTCTTGCTTCAAAACCCTCTAATTGCCAAGTTGCTAATTATTAAAAATACTAGAAAAATGTTTAAACTAATCTTCATGAACATTTAAAAAGTTTTGTCCAAAGTATTCGCAACTTCCGGTTCCGAAGTCTCTACATCCGTTTTGTTTTGACAGCTGTCACTGATGTTTAAGCAACTGTAACTTTTCTTAATAATGCCGTAGAGACAAAACAAAAATAGAAGCCTAAAAGTTGAAATATCACAATAGAGAAATAGAAAAAAAATTATGATTTTTGGCAAAAATGACGTTTTTACCGTAGACGGATACCTGAAATTAATGTCTAATTAAAAATTTAAAAATAAATGATTTCTTTAAAAATTAAATAAAAATAATTCAATTCTTACATTTTATTTATCTGGTGGATAACTGTCAATATAATTCTTTCATTTTAAATTAATGTCTAATTAAAAATTTTAAAACAAATGATTTCTTTAAAAATTAAATTTTTTTTTAAATTACTCTTTAATGTATTTTTTATAAATTTCGTAAAAATATATTAAGATGCCTATTGGGGGGACCAAAAGGAAAATTCTGTTCTAATTGAACCATTGGTTAACGTAAAAACCACATTATAAACTAGCTTAAAACTTGAAATTTTAAATGAATGAAAAAGATATGTTGAACCCCCTGTTTATTCATTCGTAAAGTTATCACATAGTTAGGATCCAATGAAAATTGCGGTATAATTAGTTTTGAAATTATTAAGCATTCATGCTACAATTAAGTGATACCATGCAAAAAAATATACGGACTACTCGAAAAATAATTACATACAATAAATTAAGCACCACTTTGAATGAAATATATATTAAATTAAGGTTTATTATCGTTCCTTGTTATGATTACAAATAAACAACTATTAGTTTTGATGATAAAATATTCTCATGATTATTACTATACAGCTATTATTATATTACATTTTTTAAAGTAAAGGATGTTAGTTCAGCAGATGTAAAATTCTCTTAAAGCCTGTCTTTGCATTTTTAACCTTTTATTTGGCTGTAACCTAGTACTGTTCTTTCGTAGTAAAAAAATTAACTAGTCTCATATCACCTAAAGAAAATTAGTGTGTGATGATAGTGTTCCTGATTTGACCTATTGTAAGTTCTTAACTACCTAATAATATTGTACAAATACTGTTAGATGTTCAGTTCTTGTTTCATCGGATTTCAGTACCGATATTTTGATACCGATTTTTTCATGAAAATTAAATATAACGTATATTATTGCACGTTATGTTCAAACATTCCTTTAGACAAACTTCAGATTGCATTCAAAAGAGAAGAAGAACAACCAGATGTTATATTTGTCTTAAATACAACATGTTAAATCCCGCTAGTAGACTTTTAGTTATCCCCTACAGATTTAATATACGTTATATTGAATTTTTGCGTAATATAGAGGTCAGATTGCTAAGAAAAACAGAAGATCAACTAGGTGTTAACATGCTCGTCCATTAAGGTTTCAACCTTCTACGACTAACAGTTTTTTAACCATGGCAATACAATTTAAATATAGCGTATATTGTGCATAAATCTTTGTTATGTATACTAAAGATTGCAATTACAAGAAGAACACAGTAAGATATTATAACAATCCTAAATACAAACTTTCAATATTTTACCACCAATTATTTTTCAGTTATGGCCATACAGATTTATATGCGTTATATAGAAATTTTCGACTATAAAGAGCAATCATAAAAGGACAATGGAATTTAAAAGTTATGGTAGTCTTAAATAAAGATTTTGGCCTTTCAAAAGAAATTTTACTAGCTACATTTAACATTTTTTGAGTTATGCAATATACACGCATACCTACAGACAAACGTTAAGAGAAAACTTGTCATAACTAGTTCAAGAATAGTCAAAATGTTTATTTAAAGTTTCAGAATTAAAGTTTCCTTGTAGGTGATTACAGACAGATTATTCAAAAAGTTTAAAACTCAGTCGTTTTAAAACTAGTAAACATAAATATTTTCGATAAAATTAGGCTTTGAAATTTAACATGATTTAAATACTTTTTTTCCTTTGTACAAGGAAATAAAAAGGAAGAGTCTGTCAGAATTGAAGGTTCTAATTTATAGACTGCTAAAAACATGTCATGATCTGATATAAAAACCCGTACGTTACAATTAGCTATCTATCATACAAAGTCTAGGTCTTCCGCACGTCATCTATCCTTGGCTAATGCATATCCACAAATTAGGATGGAATAGGAAGTCAAGTTTGTTTTGAATGATAGTAGGGTTTGCAGTTCTGCATGGTTACTTTCTGCAACACGATAATGAGACCGGGATCTACTGCTTAAAAGATTCCGAACGCTAAAA
>CM063503.1:26207145-26234645 GCA_032207245.1 Pardosa pseudoannulata | reverse complement strand
GTTCCACAGGGAATAATTTTGCTGCTTCCTGCAATCACGTAATATAAAAGTTAGTCATTAGGGAAGAAATTAGAGGTAAATATCGTATTCAATAGACGTTGTGACGTTTCTATATTCCATTCCTACTTCACTTCTTTTGTATAACATTTCCAGCAACACAATACTAAATTGAAAATCTATTGAATTGTTAAATTTCCAACTTAAAATACGGTTCTAAACTTCTGTGGCTTATTTCATTGATCACAACTTAAATGCTGCAGTTCAATTAGATTGTTTCTCCTTTTTTATTTGAGTGTTGTCAAAGAACAGTCTTTCTTTTATAGATTTGGTTTGGTTGAGTGCTACGGTCTACTTTTTGCAACACGAGGGCTAATGAGACCGGGACCTACAGCTTAAAAGCCGATTCCGAACGGCTACGAACATTCATGCCATAGTGGGATTCGAACCCAAGAACTCCGGTACCGAAGGCCAGCACCCTAACCAATCGGCTATCGTTCGGCTTTCTTTTACAGAATAAAGATGAGTAAACAAAGTACAGTCTCAGGAGTTTTCAATTTTAGCACCCGCAGTCAAGTCGTTGCTGCTAAAATCCTCCATATGATCTCAGATAACCAATAACAATCGGGTAGGTCTTTGTTATGAAAGGACCTATTTAAGATAACACTGATAGAACTTTGGAGCTTGATTAATTGTATCCAAGTTTTTATTGGTTTACAATCTGAAGAGTAACGGGTACTTCGAATTTTAGGTCCTCGTTATACTTGAAATATCATTTTTATCATTTTTCGACATTTTTTTCTTGTTAAAATGAAAGTGTGAGTTATAAAAGAGTAAATATACACTATGTAGATTTATGTAGTATTATATAAATATAGAGGAATTACATTTAAATTAAAGTCTAAATACATTTAATTCTTCTAAAAACTTAAGAATAAAACTTTTATTTGTATAAAAATATTTCAAGATTATAATCTGGAAGAATTAATTTGCAAAGTCTGATGCAACGAATAAACACATGTTCTAGACAAAAAAATGTTTTTTAATATTCACAAAATGTACTGGCAAAAGATTTTCTCATATTTTCAAAGAAAAAAGAGGAAATTCTTTCATCATCGAACTGAAATAGATCGTACAACTTCTCACAAGTTTCTCCAATTTGAATCTTTTTCTGGGTGTTTTCTTCAAAGGAAGGAAAATCAAAATTCAAAGGATTCTGTTTAAAAGAATCCGAGACGAAATTGCACAATTTGGTTCTTATTTTCTATCAGCAGTTCTCGAAAATTTATAGCAAATGTTATCTCCGGTTTGTATTACTTCCAAATAAAATATTTTGAGTGATGTATATTTTAAATTTACATAAAGGTTTGAAAATTATTTATTAATAGTAAGTTATAACCAGACAGTAAAATTAGGTTTAAAACGAACTCTAAACAACTAGGAAAATTTACAAATGGTATTATCATTTATTCCTTTCAACTCTATGCATGTTTATACGAAAGATGGAATTAATTTTACCAACAGTTTTAAACATACATTGGAGGAAATGCATTATTCAAAATAGTTTTCTGAATAAATAGTGTTTCCATTCCAGGTGCATGTTAGGGCTTTATTCTACAAAGTTTATTGAATACTCAGAAAATGAAATAACTAGAGTGATTTCCTCACAATTATACCTAAAATAATATCTTTCGTAAAATATAAATATACTGTATTTATGTAACCCGAAGAAGTGGCCAAATAGGTAGAGCACAATTCGGCACAGTTTCGGGGGTTAGAATTCTACTTCTGGCATGTGTGTTTCTAGCAGTTTGAAATCAACTTGAAGCGAATGGTTTCTGGGCTACATTTAATTTCTATAACACAATAGCTTTTGTAGAATGAATAAAACCAAGAAGGTGTTACCCATACCTAAAGGCTTTCCAAATACCACAGAAACCCTTCTTTCCAACATATTGTCTAGGCTGTGATCGTTTCTCGACACAGGGCTCCTGTCGAGTGTCAGTCCATCGAAGTTCTTATCATGTAATAGACATCAATAAATGGTTTGGTTTGGAGCGCTACGGTCTACTGTTTTGCACACGAGGGCTAATGAGACCGGGACCTACTGCTTAAAGCCGATTCCGAACGGCTACGAACATCCATGCCATAGTGGGATTCGAACCCATGAACTCCGGTACCGACGGTCAGCGCTCTAACCAATCAGCCAGCGTTCGACTGACATCAATAAATGACTGGTAGTCATGCTTTTGGTTTGATGTGCTACAGTCTTCTTTTCCTGTTGCATGAAGACTGGTGATAACACATAGTTGTTGTTGTTGTTGTTGTTATCTTATGCCACTTGGTCAAACCAAGCACGATTGAGCTGGAGGCTACTTAGTATTAAGATAAAGGGTTCGCCTTTTGTTTTGACGAGCACCTCAAGGGATAAAGTACGACTTATGCTCAAGTAAGTCCTCGTAATTTTGAAGAAGGGTCTAGCAGAAAGCACATAGACTTGGCCTGCCATCCTCAGAGGTATTAATTGATAACTTGGAGGACGTTGTGACCACGAACATATTTTACGTTCCCTAGTCACAGTTAACGAACACGGCGGGTCATACACCGACTCAGGCCCCGAATTCGCAACCCTCCACTTACAAGAGCGTTACTTTTGTCGACTGAGCTCTCGGAAACACATAGTTATCTAGACAAGCAAACAGTGCTTTTATCTCTAGTCATATTCACTTTAATAGTAACAAAGCATCTTGACGAATAGATGAAACAAAGAAGGTGTTACCCATTTCTGAAGATTAATTCCCTAATGCAAAAGAAAATTTTCTTCAAACTTATGGTCTAGGCTTTGGTCGTTTCTAGACACAGAGTTCGTGTTGAGTCTCTCCACATAGAGATACTTTTCATGTAATGACCTTCAATAAACGACTGGAGGTCGTGTATTTGGTTTGCTTTGGTTTGATGCATACCATCTTGCTTTTTTATTATCTGCTTTATCAAAGCTAATTATAATAAATAGTCATTTTGACAACTGAACGGTGTTTTCATCGGTAGGTGGAAAAACGTTAATAGAAATTAAGCATCTTACCCTTGGTTCCCAGAAAAGTTGCTCTTTTAGGTAGATTACGAGTCGTATGTTCATTAAGGCCTCATGTAGTAAAATCTTAAATTGTAGATATCCAATTCAAACCAAGGTATGTAAAAAATTTAAGGTAAAGCTCTAAATGGGAGTTTATGTAGTAATAATTATCACTGTTTCTGGCAATCGTACGATTTATGTATGAATCAAGGTAGAAAAATATTACTCTTAAAAAGTATGATTTCATCACTATTTAACTCACATACAATTCTTTCATACCACAGTGCCTGAAGCACAGCCTGGTGATGGCTGAATCCGTATAGAGAATCAGTAGAATCTCAATAAATTCCACTCATTTGTTGATTTCCGTAATCGTTCGAAATGAGCTTTAAGATGTTTACGGTGTGACAATGCAGCATATACCTAAGCTGTGTGTGTCAAAAATGACCCCTTGTGTATTACTTATTGTTATTAAATTATTGTAATTATTGTTTAATGTTATTAAATTATTGTAATTACTGTTTATTGTAATTCAATTATATTCTCTGAATGTTAACTATTTAGTTATTTAATATATCTTTTACTGTATTTGCATATATTTTTCACTCTCTTACACGTACATTTATATAACCATAAGAGATTATGAATTTAGTGAACTAACTCGCTCTTATGATGCATAAATATTGTAATTCAACCCTACACATTTGAAAATAGTCTAATATATTTCACCATGATTGTAAACCTTCAAATACAATAGAAAATGTTTCCGAAAACCTTTATTTTTATTTGATAGTAAAAAGATAATCACACTTGTGAGTCTTATTCATGCATGTTTTAAAGCAAAATTATATATCAGGTGAAAATATAGATAACATTTACTTATAACATTTACATTAATAATTTTATTAAATATTAAATATTTACATTATTAAATATAATTTTAGACTTTTGATTAATCAAATATATAAAACAGTAGAAGGAACAAAGTCTATTTTGCATAATTTTATGAAAGAGAGAAAAAAATCCGGAAAGCCATATACTGGCAATAGTTACTGCTGAAAAATACAGAGGAATATTCTCACTATTTATTGCTTAAACTAAATATGTGGCTTAAAGGAAAAAGTACTGAAAAGCATTGTCACAGCTGTAATAATTCAATAATATACTGAAAATTTCTATCCTCATAATTTTAAGCAATAAATAATCCACATGTGTAAAAATGAATTATGTGTCACGCATTTATGCGTAACAAGTAATTAAATACCTACCAAATATTCTGCAAAATAACTACTGTTTTGAGAAGAAGAATTACACATTGCTGGAAAACTACTAAGGCTAAAAAGTAATACCACATTATTTTCGAAAAAATCTCTAAGAAATGTTAAATGGTAGATCCCTCGGTTTTCTCACATTTAGCATAAAAATAGTCTGTTTGGAAATTTCAGATTTATAATTATTCAACTGTTATCTCGTTAAAAATTAAATATAAATATAAAGTATTGTGCATCTAGAAAATCATCACTGCAAACGTAATTAATAAGAATATGTGTCAAACGCTTTTATAATTAAGCTAATTATTGCCCATTGTTTTCCCAACTAAAAAATACTTCCTTAGCTAAAAAATAGTTTAATAATTACTAGCATCATAATTTGAGATGTTTCAGTAATGAGGCTTTTCAAAACATTAAGATGAAAAAATGTAAATGACATTTCAGGACGCAAAAAAATCTTTAAATAATATTTTTAAGGCTAGTGAAAAAGTGGAGTAAAATTTCTTAAAAGCAGGGAAAGTGAATGAATAAGAAGACTTCGTAAAGGAAATTTTAACTATGCTTTAAAGACTTCACTTACAACACATTCTCAAAAAATGAAATCGTAATTTCGAATTGAAACGGATTATATTTGCAAGATCAAAAGAAAAAATAAGAAATTTTCAAAGGTATTTAGACATGAAAGAATTTATAATAATTGTTAAATAGAACAATTTAGCAAAAAAATAGAATATGGATTTTTTTTTCTTATAAGTAGCTTAAAATATAAAAACATCATTCTTAAAGAATCCTTTTTTTTTTTTACTAAATTCTATAATACTTTACATATATTATTATACGTGTTTTATATTCTGCAAATACATTTTACGTTTTACAGAAAAAGGCAGAAGAAAACTAAGGTTAATTTTACAAAATGTTTCTATTTTTATTCTAAAATTCTTGGGAAAAAATCTTTTAAGCCTGAACATTATAAAAGTTTTAGAAAACGTCTCTTAGAAATTTCAACATTAATTTGTTTGTTCTTTGATATCGTTGTTTATATCTTTTATTTTATTCCAATAAATTTTTTATTAAAAAGTGGAATTATTATATAGATAGGTTGGAGTTTAATAATACTTTTCTTTGACGTTTTGAAATTAATTTCAAGCGTTCTAACGAATATATTGATGTTAAGTTCACAATAACCGATCTATGATGCCCAAAATTCATAACCTACTGGTTTCTAGTGAATTAAATAGATTTTTTTCTACATATCATGTAATTTTAGTAAGTTACTTTAGTAAATTAAACCCTTGAAGATAGGGTCTGTAAAACAAAATATCGAAATGAGGAATGTAAGTGTCATATCCGTGTCTGTCGGTGTTTAAAACGAGAGTTTGTAAAAGCTAGCTATTGTACGAACAGTTGGAAAATAGAGTATTGTGCCAATAATGGTCTTATTGACGCCCGGACTCTTGGAAGAGTCAAACGGGGCGTTTGTAAACGCACCGACAAAAAAAAAAAAGAAAAGATGCTTTGTTTGACCGAGTCGGCCAGGTACCAAGGGCTCTTCAGCTACAACAAGGACAAAAGTCAAAAGTAGGGGGTGATCTCTCCTAAAACCGAAGTTTCCTGGCGAAGAATGAACAAGCTGGAGGCACTCCGGTCTGAACTCTTGCGACGGATAAATAATTTCTCTCTTGGAGATATATACCCCGACATTGCCGGATGGTTTGATGGATTTTTTCTGTATAGGATGAAAGTAACATGATTTATTGATTTTCTGTAAATAAATCAACTTTAAGTACTTAAAACATCTGCGGTGTATAATTCTTGCATCATGAAGCCGTCTGTATTTCTCTTAACCCGTCATACCCATAATAATTCTTAACGAGTCAACGGAATTAAATCTCAACTGCTCCGAAATTATGTTTTTAAAGAATGTTAAAATAAATATAAATGTGTATAGTATATTCCATATGTATATAGTATATGTATAGTGTAGAATGCTAGAATAATAACATAAAGGATATAATTTTGTGATTTATATTTTTGTTTTACTCCAATGATTTGTTTTATAAACACAGTACGTAATTGTGTAGATAAGCTAACATAATAATCTTTACCTTTGACGTTCTGAAATAACTTCCGATAATGATAATCGATTCAGAGCTGTGGTTTGTGGAAATGTGACAAATATAATTCTTAAATACTTGATTTTAGTAAATCGGTTGGCTTTTCTATATTCGCATTGTTCATTATTAAAAAACACAAAGAAGATCTTTCTCAAAATTAGAAATGGTAGAAATGAAGCTTTTAATTTATGTTTATAGATACATGATCAGAGGTTAGGACGCTAGCGTTTAAAAGAACTGTGCGTTTTAATTATACAAACGACATGGAAATATTGTCATAAAATTTTTGGAAAATTTTGTAAAACATTTGTTACTTAATATAATGGTATCCAAGTAAGTAATATCATCCTATTGTTCACATTTATTCCTTCACTAATATTAGCAGAACTTTCGTTGGTCGTTATGCTCAACTCTCCTTAGCTGTTGAAATCAATTTATAATCGTATAATTCATCAAAGCATTTCATTCCTTATAGATTCTCTACTATGAAAGGATGTCGCCGGCCACAAATACACTGTGTGTCTCAATCCTAAACTCTCTCTCTAATTATTTTCTGAACTCATGAATCCCTTTTTATCTTTACTTTATATCTTTTTTGTGTTAATCTGTTTCATTCGCTGCTAATGCATGCTCGTTGAAAGAAATTTCAGAATTGATGAGCTATACCTTTATTCTGTTTGCCTATATCTTGAAAGTACTGAAGGGCCAAATATGTTTCTAAAAATAAATTTCAAAACTAGTCAATTACCTTAATAATCCAAACTTTCAAAAACCCTTACTGCGTTGTGGGTTTGGTTTGGTTTAGGAGTGCTACGGTCTAATTTTTGCAAAACGAGGTCTAATGAGACCGGACCTACTGCTTAAAGCCGATTCCGAACGGCTACGAACATCCATGCCATAGTGGGATTTGAACCCTCGAACTCCGGTTCCGAAAGGCCAGCACCCTAACCACTCTGCCATCGTTCGGCGGCGTTGTGGGAGAAATGTAAAAAGTGGACAAAATATTGTTAGACCCTGTAGGTTTAAACAATGGACGTTGCACCCCCAACGAAGCATTTAGCATAAGGAAAAAGGAAAAAAGTCATTTTGACCTTTTCCATCATTTGGAATTTTTGTATTTTAAATACTGTTCTTCAGTTTTCAAAAATCCGTAAAATTCAACACAATTTTTATTTATGAAAAGACAGATTTTAACTGCTTTAGAAACAAATGAATATAAATGAGACGAAATGTGATTACTGAGGTGATGGTGGCTTATGAATATAATTCAGATTCCAAACAAAATTGGTTGAACGATGTTCGAATGGTAGGGCGCTGCTCATCGGTATAGGAATTCAAGGGTGTGAATTCCGCTAATTTGGATGTTCATAGCCAATCAGAATCGGCCTTAAGTAGTAAGTGTCGGTGTCATTCGCCCTGGTATAGCAAAACAGTAGACTATAGTGCTCCAAATCAAACCAAATCACATTATTTACATATTTACAGTTCATTAAACAAGGAAGCAAAAGAATGGAAAATAATGCTTTAAAGCCAAAATTCTAATGAATCATTCAAACATTAAATCAAAACTCTGCGAAATCAAAAATGATACAACATCCACATTTTTAACTACATTCGAGCGGGTGTGGCAAATTTTTCCAAACAATAATTTTCCAAACATTTTCGTTTTTTAAATTTTTTTTCCAGACACGTGTTTAACAGTTAAAAGAAACACATTTCTTGTCATAGTTAACTTTATAAATAATAGTTGGAATACTAAATGCTTAAAATATATATGTTTTATTAAATGAATTGTCAAAGTTATAATTATTGTTTCAAATTTATTATAATAATATTTATATAATTTTTCTTAAATTTTAATGAGTCTATTTTTCTAAATAACTACATTAGTGTATAACTGCAGTTCAAGTTTAATGAAATATTTACTATAAATAAGGCTTCTCCATACATAATAGTGGCGCCTAAAGAAATAAACAGGAAATATAAAAGATATTTATGCAAATATCCAAAACCTATATTGCTTTTTTGTCTAAATAACTACACTTGTGTATAACTGTAGAACCATATTATCGAAATATTTACTATGTATAAATCCTCATGATACAGTAAAAGTGACATTCTATGCAATAAAAAGGAAATATTAAAATTTTAGTTCCAGTAGATTATGTTTTTTAACATGATGTTTTATTTCTGCATTCACCTTGTTAGCAAATCTAAGACACCAATTTTCATTCTTGTTCTTCCAAGTTTTATTACAATCATAATTCGAAGTTTAATGCAATCAAATATGAAGCCCTTTATTTGGCCAATATTTATAAGAAGGGTTACTGGAGATAATATTTTAGAAAATTATTTCAAACTACTTTTTATTACTTAAATTAGGATCTTCACATTACGTTCAGATGACCAAGGGGGTTAAAATACTGAAATACGCCATATTATACTATAGGGCCCCAAATTGGAGTCTGTTGTTAAATTTAGTATTAAAATGCAAAATATACTTTACGCATCTACTAATTAGTAATCATTCAATACTCTTGTAATTATTTACATCTAAAACGATTAGTACTTAGAAACAAAAACATCCTCTAACAATTTTCTCTCACTTACAAACAAAAGCAAATTGTTAGAGGAATACCATTCATTCATGAAAAAATGTTAATGGTTTAGTGTTTAACCTTTTTTGCTGATGGTAAATAAACAAAAATGTATTGAAAATAACCTAGTCATAACATCTAGTTATCAGAAAGTATTCCCGACATCTCAATCCACAAATGTCATTACTTATAAAACTCGTTGTTAAAATAGCCGGAAAATGTCATATGAACAAAATATATTCCAGCAAAATTGCTTGAAAAATTCATTCATCCCGATTCTATTAAACTATTCAATAAAAAGGTATATTCTGTTTGAAAAGTGTAGAGAAAGAATTCTTTTTCCATAAGAATATACTGTATTTAATTCTTCGAAAGATAAAAGTAATATACATACATGAAACGTTCCAGTGTTAAGCCGAATGCAAAACAGTCTTTCTTGATAATAATAAGTTTATTAAATCACAGTTCCATTTAAAAGCAAAACTAGCGCCATTTTCATTTATTCTTCGAAGACACGCATAGATTGTGTAGACAGCTCCATGTCCACGCTATGACTGACTCTTATCTGTTTGCAAACACATCAAATTCTTCCAAAATGTTTCCGCTTGACCGAATTATCTTAAAAGCTTATGTGAGTGTGAGTCTTTTTCATTTATTTTATTATTACAAAAGAGTTACCTCTTTAAAATCATTCATAACTCACGTAATTTCAGACTACTCCTTTTTTAGACCTGACATACATATATATTGATAACATATGTATGTATAATATGTATATTTATTGCACAAAAAATTCATTAATGCATGATTGTACTAAAAACGTCTTTTCATTTTACCCTTAAAAGAAAACCGCTAATCATTTTTAAAGGACAACTTTTTTTTACTTAATAAACAAAGAAGTTTTTTATGAAAGCTGATATGACATCTTTTATCTTTGAAAGATGACAAGATTCTAGAGAGTTCAATGTAATGGTATTTTTCAGAAAGCTCTAAATAAATGAGGCTGAAAATTAATTGTAGGGTATAAATTTAATGAGTTGGGCACAGATAAAAATCAGTTATTTCTTCTGAAAAAGAGCAATGAAGCTAAAAATGAAAGACAATACGCTGTATCATTTTATTTCAAACTTTTAAGAATGTCTAAAAAAATGTTCAACTTTAGCTTTCTTTGAAATTCGAAAGCTTTTTAAAAAGAACTTTCGTTACAATTACAGTTCAGCATTTTGCTTTGAAAGATAGCATGATAGTTACTCCTTGAAATTTAATGAATAACCTGTGATAAGTTTAAAAATATTCAACTTTACATGTATTGACTTTTAGATAATGATATTTCTTCTGTAATACAAAGATTAAAAGCTTTATTTTGTAAAATTATTATGTAATTAATTGTAAAAAAAGTCTTTTTATATTATTTTCACTCTATTCGTGTAGAATAATTTTATGGCAAATTAGTTAGGTACCCAAATAGTTTAACGAGATAACTTTTACTGCTTTTTCTTTAGTTATAAAAACTATTCAACTTCCTACTGAGTTTTTCTTTTTACAAGTTTTAAATGTAAGAGATTAAGTCTGAATTAAAAGTTTTAATACAACAGTTTGTATGAGCAGACAAAATTTCATCAGTGTAACGTAAACGATAATTACATATTTGGCATTTCGATATTGTCAATCTATCTATAAAACGACTATTTTTTCATACCACTTTTACCTCATGGAGATTCATATTTTAATCTTAATATTATTTTTAATTTGTAAAATCATAAAACTATTAAATTAGATAAAAATGGAGCATTTAATTTTTTTAAACTTTTATTTGCCCTTTTTTAGTTAAATGCTTATTCAAAAGGAAGCATGATTATTTGTTCATTTTATTTTTAATAATTCATTTTATTTAATGTTACGCACATTTAAATACTAATAAATTTTATAATCTCGTGATACACTTTTGTAAATTTTCTCTAATGTACATACTAGGCACATAGTAGGCAATGACCTAGCAATATTGAATTCTTTTATTTCATGGATATGAACAAGGGCATTGATTATAGCAGCTTTTGGAGTACATCTCTTTGGAGTAAGTCTAGGGAATACCATGCATTGACTACACAGACCTTAAAATCTTGTAAATTGAATGAAAGAAGAATTGCTATATTATGCGCTCCCCAACATGTTCCCAACTTTTTCTGTTGAATCAAAATCTCGACTTTTGGTGGACAAGGAAGCTGTTGAATGTCTGATTGATCTTCAGTGAGCCAATCTCAATCAAATCTGAGATAATACAAAACTGCTTCACATTTATGAAATATGCGTCATCTGCAGAGTAACAATTTAACATGGTAGGGTGCACTTACCAGTATGTCCAGATATGGCATGGAAATATCCATCAAAAAATATCAGGGGAACACTTCGATACCAACAGAGCATGACCCACACTTTGGTACTACCACTAAACCCTTTCACAGATCAAAACAAGTGACTATAGTAGTAAAAAGTGAAATTTCGAGTTGAGGACAAGTGGGTTCATGGTTTCACTAGGTGGTCTCCCCAAAATCGACGGCTTCCATCAGCGCAAAACAAACTACAGAGAGATTAAATTAAAAGTGATACTGTTTTTAAGCTTAATCGGATACTTTCAGTGCTAATTTCTATGAGTGGTATAATTATATATAAAAGTTATATATAAGGTAAAAGAATAAAACCTTACAAAATAAGTTCATAAACACTAAAATTACTTATTCCATTAATAAACATTCAATTTTTGATATTTTACAATGCCTTACCCCCCTCTTGCTCGCTTCTTTTTCTAAAGAAACTAATTAAAAAAGCTGTAGCCGAGAAAATTATAAACATTAAAAGCTTTAAATTAAAAGTGATACTGTTTTTAAGCTTAATCGGATACTTTCAGTGCTAATTTCTATGAGTGGTATAATTATATATAAAAGTTATATATAAGGTAAAAGAATAAAACCTTACAAAATAAGTTCATAAACACTAAAATTACTTATTCCATTAATAAACATTCAATTTTTGATATTTTACAATGCCTTACCCCCCTCTTGCTCGCTTCTTTTTCTAAAGAAACTAATTAAAAAAGCTGTAGCCCAGAAAATTATAAAGCTGTAACTTTATCGTTTTCTTGATGTGGGTAAAAAGTAAAAGTAAACTTAAAACTACTGTGAAATACATTATTATGCAGTAATAAAAGTAAAATGCCGTAATAATAGTTAAAAATGTATAAGATGATGTCAAGGAACTTTAGCTAGCTTGAAAGGCTGCATTCAAATCTGAAATTTAAATACATTTTGCTTTCTGCTCATTTCAAGTGGGTAGTGTTCTTAAAGTTCCTAAAGCGTCAATTATTTTTTATTAAACATATATTTGTCTTTTTGATAAAACAATATTCGTAACTATTTTATAAAAATGCATTTGTAAGACTTTTAATTATTCAAGTAAATCTCGAGCAAATGTCCTGAATATATCAAGAATTTTCAAAACAGGCTTTTTTATTTTAATATAAGCTTGTTATAAAAAAGATTTAAAGTCATCTTTTTCCTTCTTTAGTAGAGTAACTTTTAAACTCTTCAGTATAATTTCCTGAAATCCATAGAATATTTAAACCAGAATGTTTTTGTCAGTCCCTAAAAAATTGGACCTAAATAAATTCAACCTTTTCATGATTTTCTGATGCAAAAAAAATACCAAGCAATGTAATGCAAAAAATCTAGAAACTTTTGAGAAAGTAAAAGTATTAAAAATAGGAATATATTTTCAATGCAAATTAATTTAGGTACAGTAGCGGAAAATTTTCATAAAGCTTTATAAATAAAATTTTCAACTTGGAATAAATATTTCTTGAGTAATTTTGCATACAAGCGTCGAATATTTAAAATTAAACCGATAAATGTATGCTACATTGCCAATTCTATTTTGCAAAATAGGAGGATCGGAGTTTAGAACTAATGCCAGAGAACGCCATCATTTTGCATAATTAAGGTAGAGCGAATTTTGGTGATAAATACAAATTTTATTGTTTATAGTTTGGCATAAAACGATTAGAGAAAACACAATGGTATAGCCGTAACATTTTTCTGGGAGAATGATAACCATAAGATGTTAAAAACATTTAAGAAAAATAAATAATAACAGTAAAACAGATAAGAAGTTTTATAATGTAACTTTTATAATGAATACAAAATTCGTACATAAACAAACCTCTACATTTAAAAGACTGTAAAATAAAGAATTTCGTAACCAAAAATTGGAGACAGAAATAACCCTTTCGCTCAGTTATTATACGATAATTTCAAAAAAAATAATTTTTCAAATTTTTATAAGCAAAATGAATTCGAAATTGTAGAAATCAAATCATTTGTTCATCGTGATCTTTTTAAGTAAAATTCCAAGAGCCTCATTAAAGATTTAAATAGCTGTTATAAAGTTTGCAAATGCATGTAATTTGAAAAGGTTAAACATAAAAAACATTACTTTTAGATAAAAAAAATATTTAATTTTTATATAAATAATTTACATTTCTATGAATAGTAACTAAAATTTTACTATTAATAAAGAGACAAAAATCAAACACAAATAAAATGCTTCTGTATTCACTTCTTCAACAAATCTGAGAAATAAACCATTCCATCTTATGTTACCCACTCTTATCGAGAATTAAATCAACTTAACCACATGATGATTCGTAACAAACTATTAGATTGAGAAGTGTCCTTTCTGAAGGAAACATTTTGTTGAAAAATTATTTTGATTATTTTTAATTACTTAAGATCCTCATAGGATGTTCATGTTAGTACGGTCATGTTAGTTTAAAAAACACAAACTGTGCTTTTACGCAACTGCAGAATGTTAAAAATTATTCTGAAGTGATATAAGCAACCATATCAGGACTGTGTTTTGCACTCATAGACTTCCAAACTCCAGAACCGAAACTATGGGATTATACGCAAGTTTCAAGGCAAGAGACCATGAACAGTGCTGAGAAATTGGTATTTAAATGTTGAAGTTCATTTTTAGTGAAGAACTTTCAATAAATATTTAGTTCGGGGGAAGGGAAGGATTTATATAAGTAAATATATGAGGCATATGCTAGGGTCTGGATTCTATTTTAAAGCTATGGTCATTTTTAATACAAAAATTATTAGCCCGGAACCTACAACTTAACTCATTTGGATCATAAGTGCATTTACTTACATAATTATCATACATAACAAGAACAATCATTACATTAGATATAGGTATTTTAAACACGTTTGTTTTTAAGCAGTAGAAATATTTTTCTTCCTCAAGAAATTTTTTCCGCTTTTTAATTTGATGCAAATGGGTTAAAGCCGATACTGAGTGACCACCATGCCAAGTGTGATATAAGAACGTAAGCAATCTGTTACCAAAAACCAGTGACTTATTCATTTGGTCATCCTCCAGACTATAAACCATTTGGTCAACTATGAAACAAAACAATAATACATATCAGACTTACTGATGGGTACTTTTAGTATTATATGAACATAAACTATTACTTTAGAAATAAGAAAATTCAGTTGAGAAATATTATATCATTGAAAATGCAAAAATTTTATTTTGTTTTCTAAATAAGATTGGCCTCTTGTATCCATATTCCTTTTAAAAGGATAATTATCTATTATTCTTTTCAGTGTAACGTCAGCTAGAAGAGGCTTTGTGGTTTTACTCACACAGCCACCAAATATTGTAATAATTACCTGACATAAAAATGACTTAAATTATTTCTAATATATGTCTCCCTTTAGATAAAAGAGAGTATACCGTAAAAATTTAACATGGGGCAAATTGTTTGTGAAAATGCTTAATCTATCATCTATTCTATACGATTCTATTATAATGTATAATCGAATAATTTTACATCGTATTCAAATAGGTATTATGATAAATAGTTTACCCATTTCTTACAATTTTACTTACGCTTTTACTTAGATCCTAATTATTCTTTTAAAAATGATAATTTCTTGAATTTATCTATATTCTGAATTGTGAGTAGAATAAATCTTAAAGTCCCTAAACCAAGAAAGTAATTTATTTTCTTTCATTATTTGGTTTGGCCTCGAGTGCTACGATCTACCTTTTTTGCAACATGAGGGTAAATGATACGTGGACCTACTGCTTAAAGCCGATTGGGAACAGGTACGAGGATCCATACCACAGTTGGATTCGGACCAACGAACTCCGGTACTGTCCTAACCATTAGGCTATTGTCCGGTCGTTCTGTATTTAAGACATAAAGAAGCAAAAGGGTGTAAGTGACGAAAATGAAAATTCGTAATTTTAAAACGTGTTGTATATTCTAATTTTCCACCTTTCCAATTCCAATAATGTCGAGTAATCTTTAATGGAAATCTATATTCTAATCAACAATTGTAATATACAATGAATATTATTAAATATATACATATATGTTATTTCATATATACATATTAAATATATACATTAAATATATTAAATATATACAAATACAAATTACAATATACAATACAAATAATTACAAATACAAATTATAATAAATTACAAATTACAATATATACAATACAAATTAAATATATTAAATATATACATTAAATATATACATATATGTTATTTCATATATACATATATGTTATTTAAAATTTTCATTCTGTATAATTTAGTATAAAATTGTGTTTTTTGGTTTTAATAATAATAATTTAAAATTTATAGACAGTTAAATGTACAATACAATTGTATAATTAAAGATTAAGACTCCTTTTGTAAAAATTGGACGCCAGAACTCCTTTTCGGTAAGGATATAATTTACATGAAATAGAAGTTGTTCCTATTATAGAGCACTAATTTACATATATATATTCCATAATTATTACCTTCTAAGGCAGAATACAATGCATATGTAATATGGACAAAAGTTTACCGCTAATAAGTGTCTATATTTAAACAAGAGTCGCATCTAAAGTAAATGACCTTTTCTGGAATTTAACTCACTGACTTTTCTCTGCATAACTACTTCGCTGTCAACTCGACGTGAGACAAGAATGAATCTAAACCTCATCTACTCAGAAATGCAAATCTTACATTCTTTCCCTCATTTCTTCAGAGGCCATTTAAATAAGTACCTCTACGAGCTCTCTAAATCATTTCCTACCAAGCAGCAAATGAATTACAGAGGCATTAAAATGCATAGGAACTACTAATTAATGAAGAAATTCTAAAGTTCAAAAGGTGACATCACCATTTGTGACATACGTTTCTGTAGGATGTGACTGAGCACATGAAGCTAATTATTATTCCTGAAAAATATTACACCTATTGACACCTGTTAAGGATAGGTAAAAGTTTTGCTGTTTATTATGCAAGACATGATGATATTAAGTAATATAAAAAGTTCATATGTGAAGATTTTTCAAATATACGTTTTAATAAACCGCACGAAGAGTTCGAAAACCAATAAAGTCTAATTAATTTTGTGCAAAATTGAGCGACATTTATATGTATTTTCTGTAAAATAACAGTATATAATTAATATTTTAATGCCATATAAAAATTTTATATTTCTTATTACCTAATTTTATTAAATATTCAAATTATCGAAATAGTTATTCATTTCATTTTACATCAAATCTTCATGTATTGCTATATAATTGCGACAAATATAAAAGTTCGTCAATCAAATTCGTCAATATCTATAAATTGGTAAAATTTGTATGATAGCATTATGAGTTAAGTCTAATGATCACGCTTATAAATCCAAAAAATCGATATATTTGCAGTTTTGATATGCTTAAATAGCTTTTAATCTTTTAGAAGAAAGCACAGAAAAAAATTCCTTTTAGAGCGTATAAAACCATTTTTAAATTGTACTGCAAATAAAATAATAGCATATAACGTTAAAAATGTGTTTTAAAAAATTACGTTTTCTTAATATACACCACTCTTTATAAAAAACTAGACATTAAGTATATTGCAAATATTGATTTCAAATTTTCGAAGTAAGAACATTATATTGTTGAGGAAAAAAGCGCCACCAGGAAGTACTAACCTATTTATAAAAAATGATTAGTGTGTTCTAAAGTTTTTCTAACTTTAAACGTCTTCAAAACGCTGCATATAAACATATCTGAAATCTCTATGATATTTATTATATGATATAAACATATCTGAAAAAAATTGTTATAAATGAACCTAAATACTTTAAGATTTATTCACCCAATGGTATAGAAAATCTCATGTACAATGTTTATTTATCTATTTGTTTTACAGCTCAGAACAGGAAGTACACCTTTACATAGTACCTCTAAATTCGTTTAAAATAAAGCTAAATTTATATTGGTTTTATTTAAAGTAAAGTCACTGACAAAACTAATTCTCTAAACTTTTGACTTTTTGCTATTAATTTTTAAAGACTAATGAACTGTGTAGTTTTTTAGTACTCGTTTTTCGGAAAGTTAAAGAAACTTATGGAAGTGACAGCTTTTTCTTGGATATTAATTTGCGAAAAAAGTTTTTAAAAATATAAACTCCTTCTACGCAGTTTTCTATAAACTTATTTCTAATTTCTCAGCGTGTATACACGGCAGAAGGATATGACACAATCATTGTCTAATTGTTGTATATTTTTAGAAACCCATAATGGAATATGGGATATTACATTTACACAAAGCTCTGAGACATATCAGAAACTTAATCTTATAATACTAGTTTTACCAATACAAGCCAAAAGAAAGAGAAAGTAATTGTAGAAAAACAGCTTTATTCTATTTAAGTTTCTTGACAGATTTGCCCAGTAGACTGTATTTTGTATCCCTTTATAAGCCAGTTTTTCCTAGGAATAGTATGCCGAACGATGGCCTAATGGTTAAGGTACTGGCCTTCGAAACCGAAGCTTGTGGGTTCGAATCCCACTATGACATAGGTGTTTGTATCCGTTCGGAGTCGGCTTTAAGCAGTAGGTCCCGGTCTCATTATCCCTCGTGTTGAAAAAAGTAGACCGTAGCACTCCCAAACCAAACATAGGAATGATATATAAAAATACTTTATGAAATGAGATTGATTATAGAAAATAAACTCATTTAGTTTATTAGGGTAAGTTAATTTGATTTTAACTTCGTTTTTGGTATGAAACATACTCACTAATGACTACTGGAGCCTATTATCACGGAGCCTATGCAGGTATACTTCAAAGCCAACTTACGCGTGCAGAGGGCTTTTTTTCATAAATTGCACGAAAGTTTAGTTATTCAGAAAAATCGCAGTAAATTGAAAACTACTTTGTTTTTATGAACGAAACTTTTTTATTTTACACTTTAATATATACGGTATGATTATTGAACAAAAAAAATCAATATTTTTACGAAATCACAAAAATAAACGATTTTTAAAATTAAAGTTCGATTATCTGTCAGCGCATATTTCTTCATCACTATCTTTGTCAACACGGCTCATTTTATCAATTTTGTATTCAACAATAAAAATCCAAGCTTCAATTTGACAAAACAAGACTTGTATGTTCTGGAGCTAGGAATTCGATTGAAGACGAAATAACGCAACAAAAAGACCGAGTAACTCGACAATCATAACTTGAGGAAAGAAAAAATTCAAAGCGTTGCATAGCAACGCAAACAACACGCTTATAATGACACTCATAGATATAATTATACGTATTTAGATTTGTGGTGGTTAGCGGGTATCCATCATAAATCTACTAAATACGCATTTTTACGTGACCCGCGCTCCAGTGACAGACTGCAAAAAACGTAAAAATACGTTGCCCTTAAGCAAAGAGTTAAAAAATAGGATATTAGGGATAAAAAATAGGATAAAAATAGGATAAAAAATAGGATAAGTTTTTTTATTTATTTTCCTGTTGTACTACATAATTTTATAAAACATATTCTGCTAAAACTATAATGTAAATAAGTATTTGTATGGAATGAACGAAGTTTTATGGACATAAGAAAATCGATTCTTATTATTACCCTCTCTTCAACCATGTGATAAAATTAAAACGTTCATTCCTTTATTTTTGTTATTTTTGAAGTAAGTATAAATGAAAGAACTAAAGAGTGTTGCTAAAATGGCTTACCATACACTGTTAAAAATAGGAACTTTGGGGGTATTAATATTTACCACCACCTCAGAAATATTTAAAAAATTACAAAAAAATGTGGCGAATTAAGAAAAATGTCTGCAATTTTTACTAATACAGTCAATTGGTTTATTGCAAACTTTAAAACTTTGATTTAACGAAAACCCGGTTTTCACAAATTTTAATGGTTGGTTTAATGTATTTACTTCTATATATATAAAAAACTAAATATATCGTCTATTCATTTTTAATAGCATAGTGCCATCTCTACAGAGTAACTACTTTCATTGAATTCTAAAACACAAAATCTTGTGATACAGTCTGAAAACATGATATGATTAACACTTTAGTATCACGTGGCAATTTAATTTGCAAAAGCCGTTTCTTCAGTTATTATTTCTAATATAACAGGTTCGACGTCGATAATAAAATGAAATTAATCAGATACATCATTAATCAATAAAGGTTTTTAATGACATATATCTTATTCCGTGCTGTTGTTTCCTGAATCTAGAAGTTTCTAACAGCAAAAAATAAAATATTTTCAAGAAACTCCATGAAAAAAATATTTTGACTTTTATAGCAATAAAAGAATTTTATCTAATCCTTTTAATATTACACCAAACATTTAAAAATATACTTCATAACTACCAGGTTTTCCTAAATAAAGATATTGGGAGCAGAAATGTAACTTAGCGAGTATTTTTTCTTTACAGTTTCTTAAAAAATATTTTATATTTGGCTGTTAGAAATTTCTAGATCCAGGAAACAAAGCCAAGGAACAAGAAAAGGAGAAAAAACAAGGTATATATGATTTAGAATTTTTATCATTTAATAACTTAGTTTCGGAATTCCAGTTCAGTAATTTCTATATTATTATCAACGACGAACTTACTATATCAAAAGTCTCAACTGAAGAAACGATTGTTTTGAATTAAATTGGCGTCTGATACTGAAGTTCAAACCATATCACGTAGTTTTTGGATTGTATCAAAAGATTTCGTGTTGTAGAATTCAATGATGGTAGTCACCTTGTAAATATACCAGTATACTCTACAAAACGAACTACCTAAAAGTTTAGTTTTTATGTATATAAGTAAATATAGTTTTCTTCACAATTTTGGGTGATTAAGTCATAAAATTTAGAAGAAGACAACCCGATATCCAATTTATTACGTTAGAGTAGATTAAGTTTTTTTCTTTACAGAAGCCAGTTCGTTCAATTAGAAAGTAAGCTTCACTTCAACTATTTTTATAAAGAAATATAGGAAAGAATAATAAAATGAAAAATATAGGACTCTTGAAGACCAATGAAGCAACAAAAGCAAAAGTTGAAGGTAGTGGTAGTATAGAAGTAATAAAATCACCATCCTATAGCTTTTAAGCCAAATTTGGCATAATACGACCCCAGAACGAAATCTGACCAGTGCAAATAAATAAAAAATAGCGTTTCCAGCATTATTAAATCTAAGTTTTGAATGATGAAGGTAAATGGTGTTATTTTCATGTTTTTAATTCAATTAAGTTTATTCTCAACTTAAATTACAGTTACATCAGTGCTTTTAGTATTTTGATAGATGGGCAAAGGCAATTCAAAGTTTCAAAATTAATTTCACTGTACAATTAAAAGGCTTCTGCTGAACCTTCAATTGTAAGTGATTGATTTGCAAAGTTTTGATAAGCTAGATATAATTCATTAGGTGATGGATCTAATCCATTTCTATAAATATTTTTCTAGAGATAAATACGACCAATTAAAAATTAATTGCATGAGAATTTACATTGACATTATTAAATGCAATGCATAGACAAATTTCCTAAAGTTAAATATGCAAAATTCGTACATATATCATTAGGAATTGATGACCATTTACAAACAACATTACAAACTTTGAAGTCCAGTAAAATGAAATTTTGTCTCAGAAGGGAGATCATTATTCACATTAGTACAAATGTTAAGAAGACTTCTTTAATTATTTCGTCGAAAATATTTTTATTTATTTCTAAGTGTCGGCAATAATGTGTATAATATCATATATTCAAAATTATCACCTTTTACTTTTGCTTTATGATTTAAAATACTTAATATAAATTATACCCATTTGAGATTGATACCTGGCCCTTTGAATCTGTTTTTTATTATCTGTCTGGTCTTAAAACAGTTTTCCATTCACTGTTCTAAGCAGTGAAATTACAAATGCTGTGAAATTACAAACTTTCTTAGAAACTGAAGGTGCCGATGATAACTCATACCTTCCATGATTGTCGTAGGTCGAACAGTAACATAAAAATATAAAATTTAAAGTTCGTTTTTCAAGCTCCCTTTAACAATTGAGTCAGATGTAACTCTAAAGATTATATCGTTCTATTAAGTAGAAAGTTTATTTAGAGAAGTATTTCAATGCAAGCTGTCTATGTGTTTAAGAATATTTTTCCATAAATTTAAGTTAACGCAGTATAGTTTTTTTATAAAGTATCAGAACTTGTTTAGAAATGTGTATATTCCATGGCATACTATATTAATAAATATCAATTGGCGTTAACTAAATTTTCTTAATTTTTAGTTTTATTAAAGACACTCCTTAATTAGGTATTTATGCATATAAAATCACCTATTACTTCTCCATTTTACCCCCACAGATTTTGGCTTTTTGTTTTCAGAGTAATAACTTAATTTTTTACATAGCAATAGTGTAATAGTGTAATAAAGGAGATAGTGTAAAAAAATGTTTACATATCTATATCACGTAGAACTGTCTGATAGGAACATATTATGGCATTAGCAGTAAATATACTATTTCATCATAATTGTTTTCTCTATAAATGATGTTAAGTATCAATTTAAACGCCATTAAATATATATTTACACACTAAACAAGTCATTTTCTTTTGCTTGTATATAATGAGTTTGTTAGAGTTCAAATTCCAGTATTTTCCCATCTCTATCTACTTTAAAATAAATTAATAAGAAAAATCTTTCACAGCAAATTGCAATGGTTGATGTGATGATTCAAGAATGCAACTTTATTACGTCTTTCTTTAGAATATTAATTCCGTGAATGAAACATAATTTGTTTGAGATTGACCTGAGGTCGATGGGTTAATACAACTTAACTTGTGGGGTGACTAGTTCAACGGATGCAGGTGTAATCCTTTACGAATGCAAGATTTTAACTTCCAGCAATCTTTCTTCTCCGCACTCAATTTTACTTAAAACTACTTTGAAATAATTTTTTTTAGATTAATCACATGGGTTAGATTGCATATACACCTTACAGCAAAGCATCTATAACAAAAAACTAAGTAATAAATAAATATAAATGTATAAACAAACTCAACTTTTCCTCTTAGATTAGTAATTATTCATGAAATTTTAGTGAAGGTACATTTAATTTATCACAACGTAAAATCAAAATTATAAACTATTGTAGGCTGAAATGTCAAACGCATTTTATTCTTAGATTACCAGTAACGCTGGGTGTCAGAATAATATTTCATTGTAAAATGATTTTATTGCATTTAATTTAAAGATCAAACAATTTTAAAACCACTTTGAAGGTATTTTTTTAAATTCCATAGACTTACTTTAAATCAAGAAGTCCGTTTAAAAAATAGACAAGTAAATGGAGACAAATAAACAAATTCACCTTTCATCAATGTATAGTTATTATTCATGAAACTTTAATGCAGATATATTTAATTTATCAAAATAGAAAATTTATTGAATGCTGTTGACAAAAAATGTCAACTTGTCACTTTTACTTTTAAACTCCCATTAAAAATACATTAAAATGAAGTACACTTCAAAAATGATATTGAATTTAGAATAAACATGAGACAAAAAAATTTTTCTTCCTCCTAAATTTTATACCTAATGTCAAAAGACTTCAACAATGAATATTCTTTGTACAGTCATTATTAGAGAAATTTAGAAAAAAATAATTTAGTTAGGGTTTTCCTACAAAGATTTTAGCTAGGATAGGAAAAAATTTTTAATGAGTACAGAATATATAAACAAACTTTTTAATGTATATAAAGATGTTTTGCTACTCATTAAAAGAATAGACAAATAAATGGAGACAAATAAACAAATACCTTTTACAGGAATAGTTGCAGAATTCCAGTATTCCCCAGTCCTTACCATGTAAGTTTAAAAAAATAATATATTTTAATACTTTGGACAAAGATTCTTTAAAATTAAATAATTTCCCTTATGTTAACCTGGATTATCAACACATTGTATGCGGGATACGTACTAGTACTTTTTCTGACGATTGTCAATTACTAGTACAGGTTAGTTTAACAACATGGTTTGTTTGTGGGTACAAAAATAACGGTATATACAGGAAAACGAAGCCGAGTGTTCTTGTCTACTACATAAATTCTGGAAAAATTTACACAAATAAAAACTAGTTTTTACAT
The DNA here is from genome assembly GCA_032207245.1 of Pardosa pseudoannulata. NCBI lineage: Eukaryota > Metazoa > Arthropoda > Arachnida > Araneae > Lycosidae > Pardosa > Pardosa pseudoannulata. The sequence goes on along the minus strand of CM063503.1, from coordinate 26,211,072 downwards.
CAGTCGATGTGGAACCACAGAACGGGAAGGTGGATTAAAAAATCAATTTAGATTTAAAATTAAATTTTTATTTATCCTTGAGTAAATTGTATTATATATATGTATATTTATATATTACATATACATATTTGTATATATATATATATATATATATATATATATATATATATATATATATATATATATATATTTGTTTATATATTTCAATATAAAATACGAAAAGTTGGTTAAAAAATTAAATAATTTTCGATCTCTTCAGGTTTAACTGAATAACTAAATTTACGTGCAAAACACCGATTCCGGTACAATTCCGCTTCAAAATGTACCCGCACACAATGTGTTAAGATAACATAAGTTGAAGAATTTTTGCTTTAAAATATACGAAGTAATCTTTCCCAATTTCTTCTTTTCGCCAGTATAAAAACATGCAATGTTATCAAAAGATAAACTTTAAAGTCAGAAATTGATTTGAATATAACTTGATATTTTAAACTGATTTGAATATCAGGAATAGAAGATTGTGGTTGATAGTTTCATTTGAAGAATTTATATTAGGAATCTTCCAAAAAATGTGTTTTATATTTACATAATATTTAATAGCTCTATTACATCATATCTCTCTGAAACTGAGTACCACAATACAAATACTTCTCAGACTATCTAACTTAAAATGTTATCTACTAAAGATCATTTATATATTTGTTCACTACGTGTGAACCTCTTAACGCAATTACAAAATAAATATGAAAAGCGACTATGACAAAAAACAGTATTTTTTTTCAGGGAGTTAAGACTAGTAGTCATTTTCAAAAAGAGTTGCTTTACATTATCTAAAACCTTAATCTTCTCATTAAAGCTACTTTTATAAACACAAAAATAGACTTAACAGTTTTCAAGCATTTTATAAACACAAATTTATATTAATATAGAGAAATAGGTCTTAAAAATTATGTTTGCTGTCGAATCCTAATGTCCTCTATAGTTCTACATATCATTACCCCCTTTTCTTCTTAATATTTAAAAAAATATTTATACAAATAAATTTTAATATGGGATTTGCTATAATCTATACATTTTCTTCATCTTTATGAAATGATTAATTTATAAAATTTTACTTATTTTAAAAAAAGTATTTTCTTATTAAAAAATTTACAATTTTTTTATTCCATTAATAAAAATTTAAAGCTTTAAAGAGGTAAATATAAGTAGTCACTACATTATTTATTTTATTTAAATATTTATAAGAAGCATATATTTTGCTTTGTAAATCATTTTTAACTATACGTAGTTTTTTTTATTTATGTGTTTACATTTTATTTGTGTCCAAGTTAAATGAATCGGAATACCCATATAGTAGGATATTACTAATTTTGACTCAAATACAATAATAAAAAAAATCAAAGTAAATTTATATGTGATTTTTTTTCAAATTTCAGTAACTTATGTATAGTTATGTATTATTTGTCCTCATTAATATTTCAAACTTTTCGTCGTAAAAGAAAAAATTCGCTCGTTCCAAACTTAGCACGTGTGCTCATACTTCTCAGTTTACACTCCTCTTTAAAAATATAAGTTTAGCGCGCAACGTATACTTGAGGTGTAACAAACATTGCTAAAAACCAGTAACTTTAGAAAAAGCCACTTTAACTTTGCTGTGTGACCTTAATGTTTATCTCGGGATCACCTGCATTTTAATATAACAATGAAACGACTGAGGTAGTAATGAATTACGCTGAGTCGAATTTCCTCGTGGGAAAGGGTGAAGGGCATAGCCTCTGACGGCGGATAGGAGATGAGAAAACGCACACAACTGACAAGACACTTTCAGCATGCGTCACTACTTTCAGCTTTTTATTAACCTCTAGGTAATATGTGCAGTTTCCTAATAAGGCTATAGATTCGTAGAATCATTGTCTCGCCGAAGATTGCTTTTACTAACATGTATCTCCAAAGTAATAATTTATTTTACTACATATAGCTAAAAGATGATGTCACAATGCATTAAGGCTTTACATACAACTGAGCGAAATTTTCTTGAATATTCGCTGTCTTTATCTCACTAAACTGTAAAATATAACAAAAAAATTAAAGAGGTATAATTAATATTTATTGCATCCTATTTAATATAGTTATTCCCACAAAAGACAATTCAGTTATTACTACTAAATACTTTAAACATGTTTTAAAACAAATATTTTCGAGTTTTTAAACTATTTTAAACATTCTAAACGCATTTCTAACCGTCATAGAAGTTCGAAACTTTTAGACAATTTACCTTGTAGTGTACAAAATAAAAAATCCAGTTGAAATTATTATGTATGAAACCACTAACAATTAATAACTTTTAAAATTATTAAAATTGGACCATCAAATTGTAAGAATTTTCATTTAAATATATATTTAATAACATTAAACTTCCACATAGATAGACAAAAAAAATTAATTAATTTTGAAAACTCACTGCCTCCTTAAGACGGCATAGAAGTTTTACAGTTAAAAAACTCTTCATTAAAGTATTTTACCACTAGTCATAATTTAGTAATCTTTGAGTTTAAATTTTTATAGTTTATGTAATAGAGTATTAGTTTATAATATTTAATGGTCGAAACTTTTAGACAATTTACCTTGTAGTGTATAAAATAAAAAGTCCGGTTAATTTTAATACTATAAAACCACTAATAACTAATAACTTTTAAAATTATTAAAATTGGACCATCAAATTGTAAGCATTTTCATTTAAATATATATTTAATAACATTAAACTACCATGTAGATAGAGTAAAAAAATTAATTTTGAAAATTCACTGCCTCCTTAAGACGGCATATAAGTTTTACAGTTAAAAAACTCTTCATTAAAGTATTTTACCACGAGCCGTAATTTAGTGAGCTTTGGAATTAATTTTTTATAGTTTATGTAATAGAGTATTAGTTTATAATATTTAATAGTCAAAACTCTTATACAATTTACCTTATAGTGTATAAAATAAAAAGTCCAGTTGAAATTAATATGTATGAAACAACTAACAATTAATAACTTTTAAAATTATTAAAATTGGACCATCAAATTGTAAGCATTTTCATTTAAATATATATTTAAAACATTAATCTCCCATAAATAAAAATAACTAATTAATTTTGAAAATCCACTGCCTCTTTAAGACGGCATAGAAGTTTTACAGTTAAAAAACTCTTCATTAAAGTATTTTACCACTAGTCATAATTTAGTAATCTTTGGATTTAAATTTTTATAGTTTATGTAATAAAGTATTAGTTTATAATATTTAATGCTATTTTAAGAATACTTTTAATTTAGTAGATTGTTTCATGTTTTAACCTCCAGGAAATATGGGCATTTTCCTAATAAATCCATAGAATCGCAATAACATTTTTTTAACTGAAATTATTTATTCTCTAGAGTCATGGGGACAGTGCAATATCTTCATGACTACAACTACTACTCAAGAGACATCATTAACTCAAAACTATAAATTTCCCGAATAAACTGTAGTGTAGCTAACTCCTCTCCTCGTCTACGAGAGGACTGTAGAATACTCATGCTACCCTCCTATACATAGTAGAAAGTGGCTCATTTAGACCCCTGCCTAGGGTATAAACATGAATCTTTGTCTCCTGGAATTTTTAAATACTACCTTCTATTTAATCTCAGAAGATTAAATCAACAATAATAGTACGTCAGGACGAATATTGAGTTAATATTAGAAAGCCTTATCTCAGTACCAGAGTCCAAAGTTTTGAAGCCCGTTGATGTTATGGATGTTTATGGCCTCGGAGCTTTCTTTAAACATTAGCTCTATATAAAATATTAAATATTAGCACTCCAAACCAGTACACTGCCGTAATTTCGGATTAATGCAATCCGGCATAAAATAGGAAATTTAGAATTTAACTATATCTTCAAAAAACCAA
>CM063503.1:26099645-26202145 GCA_032207245.1 Pardosa pseudoannulata | reverse complement strand
TTTCTATTTCAAAATATCTAATTGGCCAGAAAAAGCGTAGTGTACAAGTTTTTATTTCACTGACTGTATATCTATAAATGAATGTGAAACTCAAATAAAATAGCCACTTATAAAGCAAAATTATTTTCCCCACATGAGTACCAAAACAAAACATAATTTGACCTTGAGTCTTAGGCAATTAACAATCTCCTCAAGATTGCTGTCCCAGAAATATTTAGTCGTAAATGAGCTAAACAGTGAGTCTAACAAACTTCAAGGAATTTTCATTTCATTAATACCCCTAATGAAGGTTATTACACAGCAAATTTAAATAAATTTTAAAACATCCATCCAGAAGAATTCATAAATATTTTAACGTTTTCCGAATAGCCCCAAGTGATCTAAAAGACTGCTTGTCTGTGAGGTTTTATGTGCATGTACAAGGTATTCATAGTTTAACTCCGTTACTTTAAAGGTATCTATAAGAGAATTACACATTTACAAATCATTTACTCTAGTTAAAAAATTTATGAAAACTAATAAAAATATTAGCATGGATTATTTGAAAAATAATCAAAATCAGAGCAAATATGCTATATATTATAACTATCAATTGAAATAAGATGTATATATCATAGTTAAAATAATTATTTACCTCCTGTGTCCCTTAATATAAATTTAATCCCGTTGCAGGCGACGCTGAACACCGACTGCATTTCATTATAGGATGCATTCAGTAATCTGTTTTTTGTTTTTAAACGATTTTTTCTATCATCTTCTTAGTTATAAAACTAGAATTATTTTTTTAATTTAATGGTATTTATTTTGATTAAATTTAGTAGTTACTTTAATTGTAATAACACATGACTTTTTAAATTATTCCTGCATGAATTGCTAAAGGTATCCGTCTATGTTCGGAGAACATTTTTTTTAAACGTAGAAACTAGTTCCTGTTTTTACATTTTTAGATTTATTTTTTATATTATCATAGAGATTTGTACTAAAAAAAATTTACCGGTAAAGTTTTTATAAAATTTCTAATAAATGAAGAAATTTTAGTAAAAAAATCGGGTTTTTTCAAAAGGTCTATTTTTTTATTAAATTAAATTATTTCAATATTTTTTGATTCAACACATTTCTTATACACTAGACTAGTAAATCACCTAAAATCTTTGCTAATTTACATTTGGTAAAAATTTTTGGTCCTTCAAAATCATACACATTGAATTTTTAACGAATTTTCACTACCTTTATATCTAACTATGACTGTAACATCATTAAAATTATCCAAATTTAAAGATTTTGGGTCATTTACTAGTAAATACTATCAAAAACATTCATAATAATTTTCAACAAAATATTTTAAGAACTTTTTCGAAAAATCACATTTCAAATTTCAACATTTTATTAAAAATACCGTTCTGAGAAAAACGCATTTGAAGTTTGTGAAAGCAACTTTAATTAATAAAAAATTAAAATACATGTTTAAAATTCCCCACACTTTCTTGCTTCAAATCTTTCTAATTGCCAAGTTGCTAATTATTAAAAATACTAGAAAAATGTTTAAAAAAATCTTCATGAAAATTTAAAAAGTTTTGTCGAAAAAATGCTCTTTAAAAGGTTTTGAATTCACAATTTCCTGTTCCGAAGTCGCTACTTCCGTTTTGTTTTGACAGCAGTCACTGATGTTTAAACACTGTAACTTTTCTTTAAAATGCCGTAGAGACAAAACAAAAACAGTTTTAGAAGCCTAAAAGTTGAAATTTTACAATAGAGAAATAAAAAAATATGATTTTTTGCAAAAAATGACGTTTTTAACGTAGTAGATACCTTAACAGATTCTTACTTTAATTAACTTTTCACCTTTGCATGCTAAATAATAACTTTCCACATTTTTTAGAAAATTATTATTTACGAATTATCTATTTTCAATCTATTTACAGTAATTAGCAATTTTCTTAGTATTTATTTGGCGCCGTAATAAATGACACAGAGCAGCGAACGAATACCAGTGATACATTCTGCAGTCTGTTTTCTTATTTCAGTTGTTTTCCCTCATTTTATTTCCTTCCCTGTATCTTGTTTACAAAAAAACCCAAATGTTTTTTTTTTAATTTCGTCTTGTTTATTTTAATTAAATTTAGCATTTACATTTATTACATTATCATAAAATATTTTTAATCATTTAATGCTAAATCGATCCTTATTTCAAGTCATTTTTCAACTTTGTTCATTAATTAAAAATTTTTCCTCATTTTTCCGAAAATTCTTATTTACAAAGTACCTGTTTTAAATCTTTTTATATTACAACATTTAGATATTTTCTTTATACATTAATGCTAATTTAACCCACTTGTAAGTCACAATGAGTTACAATTGAATTTCATTATGTGAAAAATACAGCAGTCTGTTATCTTATTTCCTGCACTGTCAGGATATTCTACTCCTACCCCACTTGTTTGGGTTTGATTTCCGAATAAGGTTTGTATATAATGTTATACCCTCACAAGGAACAATACCTATATGGTGTTCCCATGATAAAATGGGAAAGAAATCTGCGGATAGTATGGTAAAATGCTAATAATGGCTAATACGCATTTCAAGGAAAAAATAATAAATAAATAAAATAAAAATCATTTTAATCTATCATAGTTACAGATAAAACGCATTTTACTTTTTTTAATTTATTGTGTATATTTTAATTAAATTTTGCATTTACATTAATATGTAGCATTTTGTATTATTCGTACATCCAATGTTTAATCGATCTTTATTTCACTTCATTTTTCAACATTGCTAAGGGCCGAACGATGGCCGCATGGTTAGGGTGCTGGCCTTCAGAACCGGAATTCGTCGGTTCGAATCACACTATGGCATGGATGTTCGTAGCCGTTCATTAACCATCGTGTTGCAAAAAGTAGACCGTAGCTCTCCAAAACCAAAAAAAAAATCAACTTTTCTAGCTAGATAAGAAAAATTTCTAATTTCTCCGAAACTTATTGTTTACAAAATATTAGTTTTTAATTTTTACAGTAATTAGATATTTCCTTTATCCATTAATGATAATTTAACCCAGTTTAAGTGACAATGAATTAAAACTATATTTCATGAAATGACACTTTCAGCAGTCTGTTTTCCGATTTTAATTGCTTTTTCCTTCATCTTTTTTTTTTTTAATTTTACTCTCTTTATAAAATCACGATTGATTTTTCACTTTCTTAGTGTATCTTTTTATTAACCAAATCATTTATATTATTTACATAAATATATAACATTGTTAATCTGTCGTACATCTCTTACTAAATTAGGTGTTTAATTCTATACTTTCCCTTTATCTTTTTCCTTTCATTTTACTGTAATTATAAAATCACGATTGATTTTTCACTTTCTTAGTGTATCTTTTTATTAACTAAATCATTTATATTATTTACATAAATATATAACATTGTTAATCTGTCGTACATCTCATAATAAATTACGTCTTTAATTCTATAATTTCCCTTCATCTCTTTCCTTTCATTTTACACTCTAATTTCCTTTCATTTTTCACTCTAATTATAAAATCACGATTGATTTTTCACTTTCGCCTTGTACCTTTTTATTAACTTGAGCATTTATATTATTTACATTAACATATAACATTTTTATCTGTCGTACATCTCTTACTAAATTAGGTGTTTAATTCTATATTTCCCTTTATCTTTTTCCTTTCATTTTACTTTAATTATAAAATCACGATTGATTTTTCCTTTCTTTGTATCTTTTATTAAAAATCATTTATATTATTTACATAAATATATAACATTGTTAATCTGTGTAATCTCATACTAATTATTTTTAATTCTATACTTTCTTTAATTTTTCCTTTCATTTTATATAATTATAAAATCATATTGATTTTTTCCCTTATTCTGTAGTATTTTTTATTAAAAATCATTTATATTATTTACATAAATATAATAACATTTTAACTGTGTAATCTTTACTAAATTAGTGAATCTATATTTTTTTATCTTTTTTTTATTTTACTTTAATTATAAAATAGATTATTTTTTATTTCTTAGTGTAACTTTTATTAACTAAATATTTATATTATTACATAAATATATAACATTGTTAATCTGTCGTACATCTCTATAAATTAGGTGTTTAATTCTATACTTTTTATCTTTTTATTCATTTTACTCTAATTATAAATACGATTGATTTTTATCGCGTTGTATTTTATTAACTTGAGCATTTTTATATTACATTAACATTACATTTTTTAATGTTAATCTATCAATTTCTTTAATTCTATTCCTTTTTTACTTTGAAAGCTACATATATATTTCTATTTATTTCTCAGAAAATTACTGTATATAAAATATCTGTTTTTAACACTAAAGCCATTTGAAGGGTCATTTTGAAAGAAAAAACTATTTTGTGTCTAGTTTTCTCAAGAAAATACTAACAAAATTTAAATAAACTTTTATTTCTTAATTTTATGCCTATAAAAATTTAAGAAAATATAAAATTGAAAAATCTGTGTGTATGAGAAAAATGGTTTATTACTAAACTTCCAAAGGGGTTAGCAAAACTGTAGATATTTGTTCTAACTATAAAATACCGATATGTACAAAGTGTAGAAAATATATATGAAAAAAGTTGCAGAAACTGTGTTTGAACTGTACATGAAATCTTGACAGGTAAGAAACTAAATGATTCCATTAAAGTTATCTATATATTTTTCAAATTATATATACTTTTCGAAATTGTAATATCTTATTTTTTCTTAATTATTATAATAATTAAATGATTGAAAACGAATAGATCTCATTTCGTATAAATATAGTGTACTTTATTAACACTTCGAGTGCGTTCAACGTATTTTTACGTTTTTTGCAGTCTGTCACTGGAGCGCGGGTCTTGTAAAAATACGTATTTAGTAGATTTGTGGTGGATTCCCGCTAACCACCACAAATCTACTAAATACGTATAATTATATGTATGTGTGACATAATATGCGTGTTTGCGTTGCTATGCAATACATTGCATTTTTTCTTTCCACAAGTCATGATTGTCGAGTTGATCGGTCTTTTGTTGCGTTATTTCGTCTTCAATCGAATTCCTAGCTCCAGAACTTACAAGTCGTGTTTTGTCAATTTGAAACTTGGTTTTTTATTGTTGAATACAAAATTGATAAAATGAGCCGTTGTGACAAAGGTAGTAATGAAGAAATATGAGCTGACAGATTATCGGACTTTAATTTTAAAAATCGTTTATTTTTGGGATTTCGTAAAAATATTGTTTTTTTTATTAAATAATCATACAGTATATATTAAAGTGTAAAATATAAAAGTTTTGTTCATAAAAACAAAGTAGTTTTCGATTTACTGAATTATTTTTTTAATAACTAAACTTTCGCGAGATTCACAAAAAAACGCCTGCTGCAAGCGTAAGTTGGTGGTGAAGTATACCCACACTCCAGTTGTTAATAACAACATGTATTCGTAATTATTGGGGTAAGTTTGATTCTGTCCTCTGTTTCGGGTAGACCGGAACACCAGCAATTCAAATGTTAATTTATTTGCAGTAATTAGTTATTTTCTCCATTATTTTTTTTCTAATGTAGCTGGCAATACAGGTACTATATGCTTTTATGCCAATACGAGGCTACGAAGCTGTTACCAATTTAGCACCACCCGAGGAGCACTTGTATTTTAAGGTAGGCTACGGAAGCGAGTAACATTGCCCCTGCTGGGTGTTCGTAGTTTAGAAACAGGGACCAAGCAGAAGGACCCACAGGTTTGGTCAACCACCCCCAGAGGTACCGTTTGAGAACTTGGATGACAATGTGACCACGACCATATTTTAAGTTCCCAGTCACCTTTAAAGAACACGGTGGATCTTAGGCCAACTTTAGCCCCTAACTCGCAAGCTTTTTAGTTACGGGATCGCTGTGTTTGACAACTGAGTTACCTCGGATCTCTATCTTTTAACTAGCATATAGCCCGTCATATGACGGGATCATTAATTTTTTTAATTTTCCAGAATTGTAAAGTACCCTATGAAGCAGGTAAAAAAAATGGCTGAGAATTATCTGGTACACACTCAATAAATCGTTTATCTTAACTGACCGCATGTTGGTTGGCACCCTTAATTTATCTTGTCATATTACGTGATAGGATGGACAGTGTTGTGGTGTAGTACATTGCATTGTCATTTCGAAGACATTGATAACCCTAAGTTGCTTTACATTGCTTTTAATTATAGTATAGTACCACTGTTCTATATTACAATGTTTAAAATTAGAAGAAACGACAAGAAAGTATGCAAAAAAATATATAAAAATTAAAAAGTAAAAGGAGCACTCCACGTGCTACACCTCAAAAAAAATTGCCAATGTCCAAAAGAACGCTGCATTCTTTACCTTTCTTCTTTCGACTCAGGCAACCCTACACTTTTTCCATTATCCTGTTCGTTGTTCCATTGTCCTTTTTACAATGCGTCCTTTTCCGGCTCTGCCCAGAAGGACCGGGACTCCAAGGATGGTCCTGAATCGCCTCCTGGAGACCAATCACAATTCTCCAAAACTTGGTGAAGTTTAAGTGCACTTATTTTCTCTGGCCACACCACAAGTTTCTTGGAGTTGCGAAAAAAATTTGGGCATTCAACCCACAACGTGTGAGTGCAGCGAGCAAATCAGTTTCGCAAACCTAAACATAGCTGCACTCTCACAGACAGCAGAGATTTTAATATTGACAGTGATTATTTGGCGGTATATTGAATTATGTCCAAAATTTAGCGAATTGATTGCAAACCGTGTGGTTATGCATAAAAAACAAACACACAACCAAACAAACTTATTTATTTTCAAAGATATATAACTTAAACGCTAGATATTTATTAGTCTGTGAAATAGGCGCCTAGACTTTTATAAAAAGAATTGTTGTTAATACTGGTGATAAAATTTACATTGCAACAAAAAATAATTGATGATTAAATTTGAAATTTTCACATATGTACCTAATATATTATTTAAGCCAAATATAAAAGAAAATTATTTAAGTAATATCTAAGTTCAGTGATAAAACGTATGGGAATAATGCAGACGATATTAAAATAATTTAAAATAAGAAATGATTAAATGAGATGGTTAAAGGAATAACGTCATAATGCTAGAAGAAATGTTATTTTCAGCTACTTATAATGTGATAAATTAGTGAATTTAATCATCAACTGCTCTTAACTGGGGAAAATAGAGCTTGAAATAATGGCATTAAATGATCGAAAAGGGGGTAAGGGGTGGATTTCGAACATTTTTGAACTCGCTTTTAGCCGAACGATGGCAGATTGGTTAGGGTGCTGACCTTCAGTACCGGAGTTCGTGGGTTCGAATCCCACTGTGGCATGGATGTTCGTAGCCGTTCGGAATCGGCTTTAAGCTGTAGGTCCCGGTCTCATTAGCCCTCGTGTTGCAAAAAGTAGACCCTAGCACTCCAAACCAAACCAAACCAAACTCGCTTTTAATTTTGCTAACCCTAAGTCATCAAGAATCCAATATGGATGCCTCTATCCATTCCAGGTCCAACTGCTTCATAAATTTGAGGACAGACGGACAGATAACTTAGGTTATTATTATATAGGGGATGTGGATTAAACCTAGTTGTACGTGACATTAAGAAACGAGTGAATTTTCATATATGACACATTCAAAAGTATGTTTGCTGTTTTTAATTACTTTCACCCCTCATGCTTTTTCATGCTATATTATTTATAAAAATACACTTAATATTTTTTTTTAATTTCGTGATTTAGAAATATTAAATTCAGCATTTACATTAATTACACTACCATATAGTATTTTAAGTCATTCGTACACGCTAAATCGATCCTTATTTTAATTCATTTTTAACATTTCTCGCTAAATAAACATTTTCCCTCATTTCTCAGAAAATTAGCATTTATAAAATGCGCGTTTCGGAGCTGGTTTGCAACGTCTGGGGAATTGAAGAAATAACGTTTATTGTAAGAAAAATTGCTCAGAGAGAAAATATTCATTCGTTTTTTTAATGTATTACGTACGTTCCCATTTCCATATGAGAGAAAAAGTTATTGGTACCAACCGAACATATTATTAAGAAAATCTTTTAAAATATACAATTTCAGTGATGTGTTTGAAAGTTCGACATTTCATTCCATTCAGTAAATGATTTTTGGGATGGGTAAAGCATCCTAAAGAATCGTTTTAGTGTGTCCATCCAAACTTTCATTTATTCGCCGTAATATAAAGGCTAAATTATTCCTTATAATTACAACCAACCAAAATTCTAGGATCTAATGGATTTTGGGGGAAAGGTACTGAAATATAATTTTCTACTAACATATTCAATCCTATTGAAATGAATTTATTTTTTTAAAGCTTGGTTTTGCAAAATGTTAATGGAAAGCAAACCATTCACAGTTGTTTTCTTAACTAGAATTTTAAAAAAATCTAACCTTTAATTTGTTTTTATCTCTAGCTGCGGTTATTATAAGTACGATTATTCCATTTTTTAAAATCTCAGTATATAATGTATTGTGTTGATGAGATGTGTTTTACCTTTAGAGCTGATAATTATACTTAAGTTTTAATAAGTATCAGTAATAAATATCAATTTTCTTAGTCTACAATTCAAATTATTTCTCAACAAATCTAACACATTTCCGGAAAGGTCAAACAAGATCCAAATACCGTAAAATGGTTAATTTGATGAACACTTAAGTTTAAAAAATGACTTCATTATAAATGCTATGACAATAAAGATTACATATCAAAAATACGTACTTAAAAATTAAATAATATTACACCCAGTCGGCAAAATGACTTTCATACTGCCACGCTAGAAGGCATGGGTTCGAATCTCGCCTAAAGTTTGGATGGTTTCACATGGTAGGTCAATCGTTCGCCTGAAACGATCTCCTTCTCGAAATAAAAGAAACCCAATCCTGAAGTCCAAAATTATGAAAATTATGGATTCTTGTTTTAGTAAAAAAGCTGAATTAATTGCCGAGTTATTAAAGATTAGATTGTAGAAATATTTGTTAAACTGGAGATATATAAAATATATGGTAAAAATAAACTTTTTACCTAACACTGATTTTAGAAAACAATTTTGAGAGTAATATGACTTAATGTATAACTAATGTAATATAACTAATTAATACTTTATAGCTAACATATTGATGATTTCATATATATTATAGATTTGTATACCCATTAATGAGAACAAAAAATTCTTAAAGAGTAGTAAAATATGCATTTAATTTGTAGAGGGAAAAATGTATATACCGTTTATTGTGTAATATAATGTTTTTAGAATTATAGGAAATAAATTTCAATGCTATAAATGTTTTGAGAACACTGTGAATTTTAATAAGTGAAAACTTATTTATATATAAAAGAATATATAATATTGTAGAAGATTAATGATGTATATTAAGAATTTAACCAGAAAGTGAAAAGAAATTATATTTGGTTACTTTATTGGAATTATAATGTATTGAGTGTTTGATTAGGATTTAATTATAGAAGTAATTAAAAATCATGTGAATGCAAATGTGTACTTTGTGTAAGTGTGTAATGAATTATTATTTGATTTTTAAAAATGTTTTGTGTCTATAATTGAAAAAAAATGTAAAATATTGTTTACCTACAGCATTTTGGTAAATTTAAAATTATTGTTTGTGCAACTATTATTGCTATCGTTAGATGTGGAGATGAATATCTCCTGCCACAAGTTGCTTCTAAACCTTATGGTTGGCATGAGATTGAGTGATATTAAAGCATTGATCGTCTTTGTTTAGTAATAAAAATGCATAATAATGTGTTTGTTGAATCACTTTGTTGGGGGTTTTCTTTTATACTTCGGTGCAGATGAAAGACTGTTCTAAGGACATTGTGACAATGTGAAATTTTTATTGCTTTTGTTAGATGTGGAAATAAATCTCTCCTTCCACAATGGCTTCTAAACCTTGTGGTTGGCAGGAGAGTGGGTGATATTAAAGAATCGATATTGTCGGTGTTTAGTGATAAATGATACATAATAATGTGTTTGTTGCATCAATTTGTATTGTTTTCTTATTTATACTTCGGTGCAGATAAAAGATCTGCTCTAGGGACATTAGCCCCGTTTACATGTGCCAAAAGCAGCGTAAAATGCAGGGTAGATCCATGAATTGTACTCCCCTTTCAAGAATTATCCCTAGCTAGGGAAAAAATTGAGGGGTAGAAAGAACCCACCTTTCTACCCGGGTAATTGCAGTTTACTCTCCTTTCCCATCATCCTTTGCGCTTGTAGACTATTCCAAAATGGCCGACTCCGCTGCTGCTAAAGGTGTAATAAAAATGGAGCATTGGTCCGAAAATGAAACTTCCGATTTAGTGGATTTGTACCACCAACATTTCTTAACTCAACAATAAAAATTAAAATATGCTAAAATGTATCTTTAATTGTCTAAAATCAGTTTGAGAACACTTGATATCTAAGTAATAAGGTTGAATAATATTTTAAGACTTTTTTATAATGTATGTTGACACAGGGCTAATCGATCGTTTCAGTTTTTGTGATGTAGCTGTCGCATTTTGCAAACAGAAGCAAGTAAACAATAACTAGTCAGTGCGGAAGTAGTATAAGCACGGAATGATGAGATTGCCTTCCCGTATGATCATGTGACTTACTAGTGACGATCCCGGCGAAATGGATGGTAGAAATAATTGACCATGTAAACGGGTTTCTCCTACCCTCCAAGCATAATCCCTCTACCCGCTTAAAATGAAGGGTACTTGACTGGCACATGTAAACGGGGCTATTGTGACATTGTGAAACTTTTATTGCTTTTGTTAGATGTGGAGATAAATCTCTCCTTCCACAGTCGCTTCTAAACCTTATGGTTGGCTTGAGAGTGAGTGATATTAAAGCATCGATATCGTCTGTGTTTAGTGATAAATTATACATAATAATGTGTTTGTTGCATCACTTTGTATGGGTTTCTCATTTATACTTCGGTGCAGATGATAGACCTGCTCTAGGGACATTGTGACATTGTGAAACTTTTATTGCTTTTGTTAGATGTGGAGATAAATCTCTCCTTCCACAGTTGCTTCTAAACCTTAAGGTTGCCATGAGAGTGAGTGATATTAAAGTATCAATATCGTCTGTGTTTAGTAATAAAGGATAATAATAATGTTTGTTTCTCACTTTTTATGGGTTTCTTATTTATACTTCGGTACAGATAAAACATCTAATCTAGGGACATAAGTCACAACATATAATATATAGAAATCGTAAGAATCTGTATAAAAGGTATTCAATATATACTGCTTATTTGTTATGCAACTGCAAACGAACAATTATGCTTCATAGTCCTCAATAAACAATCAAGTCAATAGTTCCAATCTTTCTTAATAAAAAGCAGTGAACTTAATAAGGCGGAACACGTATACAGGTTAAAAAAACATGTCACAAAAATACGTGTTTGAAACATTGCTACAAGTTAATAGGGTGGTACAAAGGCAAAAAGGTTTATTGCATCTTTACAATCTCAATAATCGATTGACTATTTCCCGATATTATTCTAATAAAGTTCCTATAGAAATCGATATTCTTAAAAATTTACGAATTGATTTTTCTCTTTTCAAAGCAGTGTTTTTAATTTGCAGTTACTTTCACTCAAAAATGAAACTTACTAAAACTTAATGGTACACATTTTTCTATATGTAATAGCAAACACTAGTAATTGTGTAAATTTTAACTAGGTAATTGTACGTTCCGAATGATAATTTAAACTTGAATTAATCTGCAACTTAAATTAGAGTTATTTGAATATAGTATTATATAGAATTAATCTTTTTTATATAAAAAGTTCAACAACCCATAAAAAGTAGAAAGCAAAGTGCAGATGAATAAACATTATAAATAATTAGTCACTAAAACGCATTCAGCTGTCTGATCATGGGAAATTTAGGTTTATATATTAAGTAGAATTTTTTTAAATCACCCGGTGAGGGATATAACATAATTTTAATTCTTCAATATTAATTATTCTATATTTTGTATATCTATAAATTGAAAGGAATTATTTCATTTAGAAATGGTTTAACTTTATTAAATATGTATAAATTTGTGATAAAGCGTTTAGCATTCACTGACTTCATTAACCCCTTGCCTGTTTTGCACCTACACCGTACGGGTGCAGTTACCGTGCCTTTAATGATTTGTCCATACGGCGTACGGGCAATCTGATTTGTCATTCTCACTGTTTTGGCCGTATCTTTTTTATTTCTAATGTGAATTTTTTATTTCTAATGTGAATTAGTCGTATAGATGTCCTCAAGACGTTAGTTTTCGAAGTGTATTCTGTTTAGTTTAAAAACGCGGGTTTTCTTATAGGTTTTACGTTATTTTGAGAGTTTTTATCTTTGAGTTTTTGAAAGACTGACTCAAAGAGACTTTTTAGGGGGAATTCCACCTACAGAAGAAAAACGAAGACCTACAAACCAGTGCTGTGCGTGTTCACTGAAGAAAAATGACAGTGGCAAAAGAATTAGAAAATAGACTACGTATCTTTGCCCATACTGTGACATTGGATTATGCCTCTTGCTCTATTTCAAGATTTATTTCACTAAATCTGATCTTTGAAAAAAAAGGTTAAGTAAATATACTTGTAGCATTTCCATTCGAAAATAGTTGTGTAATAATAAAAATCGAAAATATTTATATTTTTTATATGTATAACTGTAAAAGTAGCTTTCCTGTCTGGCGTACATGACAGAGAAAAGACAACTTCCAGGGAAAACATTATTTCCTGTAAAAAAAAGTTGTTATGCACGCTAAAAATAACTAGAAATATTACTTTTAACAGCATTTTCCAGCTCACAAATATAAAATGAACAAAAATATGCAATAAAAGATGTGACATTTTTCGGATTGAATTCACGAAAAGAATGAAACTCTTAAGGGGTTAATGGATATCAGATATGTTAATGCAGTTCAGAGTTTGAATTTTATACAAAAAATACATATTCATCATGGTAAAATCAATTCCCCAATTCTGGTACCGAAGAACAACTTACTTTTTTTGAAATTTATCCGGTTATTATTATTATGACCAGAAATGCTAATCACCAATAATATACCTTTAAAAAATATCTACATACTTGCAGTAATATACTTGAGATCGTCAACTAGTATAACTTATAATACTAAAAAATAATCCACAGTTATACCATTTTTGATTCCCTATAAATTCTGGTACAAAAAAAACAATAACTTACTCTTCTACCATAATCCAGTTGTTGCCTCTATAGCGAGAAATGTTAATCCTCTACAAGATACACATAAATTACACCGATTTAGCTGTGGTAAGATATATGAGACTGTCAACTAATTATAACTTATATAATTAAAAAGTATAACCAATTGTGTAGAAAATTTGAATTCCCATACATTTTAGTACCGAAGAAGAATAAATTACTCTTTTGACCACAGCACAACTGCTGTATTTCCAGCGAAAATTGCTAATATTATATAATACACCCATAAAGATACCGGTATACTTGCAGTAAAAAGTATTTTCGATTGTCAACAAATAATTTCTGCTATTAAAAAATATTTCAAAATTATATCAATTTTTCCTTTTTGTTGGAAATAAATATTCTTCTTTTAAATTAATTGTCAGCATAACCATTTCTTAAATATTTAGAGTGTTGCAGAGAAAACTGACTGTAAAATTTTTCTAAGCACTCACTTAAACGAGTCTAAAAAGCTAACGTCTCTACACATTTGTGTCAGAGATTGCTTTTAGTCGGTTCAACTAATAAATGCTTTTATATGCGGGAAGAATAATGATCCTTCAATTCCATCTTGTTTTAAAAACGTATTTTAAGGAGCATACATTATGATATATAGCTCTAAAGCGCTGATTACTTTATTAGACCACCTAATTTTAAATACTTGTAATTATTTTGCTATTTTGGCTGGATAGTGGGTAAAACGAAATAATGCTCCTTATTTGTGTCTTGGTTAAATTTTCAATTTTTTCATCTTTCATAACAATGGATAAAATTTTTTTCCAAGCATATTACAATATTTTAAATTAAAATATCTTACAGATGATTATAAAAACTGAAAGTCGATTACAATAAAGCCTTTTTCAAAGTTTCATTTTAATTACAGTGAAATTCCGATCTAACAATGACCGAACGATGGCCGAATGGTTAGGGTGCTGGCCTTCGGAAACGGAGTTCGTGGATTCAAAACCCATTACGGCATGGGTGTTCGTAGCCATTCAGAATCGGCTTTAAGCAGTAGGTAAAGGTCTCATTAGGCCTCGTGTTGCAAAAAGTAGACCGTAGCTCTCCAAAACCAAAACCAAACCGATCTATCATTGTAAAAGAGTGCCGAAACCGATTGTGAAGTCTGCTAAATATTAAGTCTTCGTTCACGACTAAAATGAGGATTATTCTTGTCGCTCGGCACGTGAAGGGGGCTGGGGTCGTCCATTTTGTGATCTCCGTACCACCGCTGTGACAAGCCTGGAGAGCTCCATGACCATATGGGTACCAGGTTGTAAACTTCTAGCGGTCGCGCTTTTTCTATGTCCGGTAATCCGTCACACCTTAGTCATTTTGGATATGACTTCATTAATGAATAAGGAGCAGGTATGGAGATGAAATAACCAGCCATAGATGATTCAAACGTAACAACTGTTCATTTATTTAACAAAAAGGAAACGTTTTAAATAAAACAATACAACTTAATGTAGATGCAACCTATCGTCCAGAGAGGAGATCACTCTAGATAACCTGGTAATCTCCAAGTTCAGCAGGGAGTCCCTCTCGCTTCTTCCTTTCCCAAAGAGGAAACCTCGGTTTTAGGGGAGATCGACACCCCCGCCCTCTTTGACCCTTGTCCTTGGGGTAGCTGAAGCGCCTCTAGCGCCTAGCCGACTCGATCAAAGCAAAATTCCTCTTCTCTGTCGATGCGTTGACAAAACGAAGCGCTTGACACCTCCGTACGCCAAAAAAACCATTCCGGGGACAATACTGTCATTTTAAATTGTTGAAATGAACAAAAGTTCGCTTTACCACCACCAGAGACGGCCGCGACTCTTTCACAGTTGGTACCAGATTGTTAAAATAATAAAACAAATAATTGGTTTGCACACACTTTTCTGTAAGCTTTACTTCCTCCTGCCTCTCTGTATTTCCTTCCGCGGCTTGTAAAAACTTCGTTAAGATTGTCTTTTCACTTATTTCGAGAGTGGATACCGCCTGTATACAAACATAAATAAAACTGTAAAGACATTACTAGAACAAACATCATACATAATTGAAATACTTACAGCATTAATTAAGTATGTTATACATTTTATAAATTATAACATTTTTATAAATTATAACATTATTATTTTTAAAAAATTTGTTTGTAGTTAGTACTTTCTTTGTACACGTAGATAGTCTGACTGAAAAGAATGAGTATTCTATCCTGTCTGACATTGCAAGTACTCTGTTGCAGCCTCTGAGCTCGAATATAATCGAATCTAACTCCTAACCGGGTGGTGGATTTTAAAGTCAGCATTTTGACTCAAATTTGGGGAATACTTTTTTTATTGGGAAATATTTCGTGGAAATTTCTACAAAATACTTCTTATATCTTAGAATTTCTAACATAATTTTTTTATATTATATTTTGTTTGATTTAATTTTACGCCAACCACAAGTTTGACCAAAATTTCAACCAAAAATTTGATTCATTTTTAGGTTTTTAATAAATATGTTATCTTTATACAATCTTGTATTTTCAAGAACTATTCAAGTTTTAAAGGTTTGTATTTATAACTAATTTATCGCTTTTAAAAATCATTTTTGTCTTAACGGGGCGCCATTTCACATTTCTGTCCGAGGAGGCATGACTACTAAAATCGACGTTTTCAAGATATTTTAATTTTGACAAAGCTTAAAATTAATTCTGTATAATAGTAAAAGTTTGTTTTCATCCTTGTCTCTTGTTGTCTCATGGTCTTTTTCATGGACTGTACATAGGTCCTCATATGTTCGAACCTCACTAGATGTTAGGTTATCAAATTTCTGGTGTTATTTTAGAATTCTTGATGAGCCAATTATCTTTTAGCAATTTACACAACAATTAAACATCTCTGGCAGATCTTCGTGAACTTCGGAACTGATTCAGATTCATTTTTGTCTTACTCCTTACCATTTTATTTGTCTTGCACCTGAACTACGCATAGGTCTTCATTTGTTCGGACACAACTAAAGGTTTTTAACTTTCTGGTGGTCTATGAAAGTACTTGATGAGCCCGATATATTCTCACTCTCTACAAAACCTTGAAACAATCTTATCAACTTCATTCCTAAATTAGTTTTTCTCTAAACTCCTTAATAACGATACTTCCAGGAAGATAAATTTACTAGACTGAATTTTTAATTAATTGAATGCAGATAAAAGAAGAACCGTGGAACGATGAATGAGGGAAAAATAGCATTGATTCGATTTGTATAAATTTGTGCCAAAATGAGTCAAACGATTAAGGCAGGAAACTGAATAACATGAAAACATTATATCAATGTTCAGCTGTGTTCATAATTTTATGATTACCTTAAAAATCTATACACTGTAATGTTCTAACACGATATTCAATCATCTGATACAAGAGACAAACAAAGTATTTTAAATATTCAAATTTAATCATTGCAATCAGATTTCACACTTTATAAAAATATTTATAAACTTTCAGATTTACCTTACTGTTTCATTAGAAATTTTTGCCAATTTAAGAATTAGTCTCAAAGTTTTGTGTAACTATTTTAACTATTTTGAAAGTTAAAATGCAAACTTCTCAGTAACAGCTTTCATGTAGTGTTTAAACTGACAGAAGTTACCAAATGCATTACTGTGAACAACATATAAAACATTATCTAACTGGATTGAAATAGTTTCAACTTGTTAGGAATTTTTAATAACTCTATGGTGATTTAACTATAAGATCACAAATCAGCGAATGTTTTAAAAGAAAAAGTTTTTATTTTATAGTTAAAAACTCTTAACTTTTCTACAAATTAATTAAAACTCTAATATATTTGATAGACCCATACACAAGAAAAGAAGCATTATAAGGTTCACACTTTCCCTCTTAAATAATAACGGACTGCAAGCCTTTATTAAATTAGAATTAAAATATCTTGCTAGAATTTTAAAATTAAATACTTCTCATTTATACAGAACTACCCAAATACCACAGTTGAGTTTATCGTAGCCTTTCGGTATTAGTTGTAAACAACAGCCCCTTCTAATAATCAGGTGTTGCTAAAAACCTGACCGTTTCACTCAAAACCAAACCAAAATGTATCAACAAAACACAGCTAACTCAAATTAGTTACGATATTAATAGCAGCAAATAAATACCAAAACAATGCATGTTATTTTGTGAAGTTCATAAACTACTGACATGACATGCAAATCATTACACATGTACAAATCTTTTAGGAGTCATAATATTGTAATTGGAAGAATTTTTGTGAGGATAGAATAGTCATAAAATAATTTCAATTCAAATAATAAGGGTATTGCACTTTTATATGTTAGAACAGGGTGGAAAATACAATTTTATTGAAGTGCCAAAATCAAATGTAATAGAAATGTTAGTTTTTTCAGGAGCCTTCATCTTAAGCTTGTATGTATAGTTTTGTGGCTGCACTGAACTCACCACCTACAGAATTCTATTTCCAGTAGTGGCAACACTACAGACTAGCTATGTTCAATTCTACTGTGTGACTTGTAGTCAGTCATATACCGTTCCTGACGTTGTTCGTGTTGCTCAGATTTTTAACATTAATAAATGTTTAGTTATGTTTATTTAGTTGAAGTCTCTTGATAATCAACCATTACAGCCAGTTTTATTACTTGTAATAAATAATAAACAAACTATAGTGATAAATTACTTACCCTATTTTGTATATAAAATGTCAAAAAATTATTAAACTTTAATTATAATTACAATAGGTCGACAAATCAATACTAATTTTATAAATTATGTTTTACATCACCTAATGGATTGTTTATGCGTTTGTTCAAACTCAAATGACCCAAGCCAACATAACATCATTTTATGAAGTAAAAACATTTTTATAATTATTTTATTTTTAGTGCTTATTTTTATTGATATTTCAAATTTTCTAGCATTTCATACTTAACACGCGTTCTATGTAATATTCATCTATATATTACAACGTCTTACACTGTCTTACAGCAGAGTTTAAAGCTAAATACTTGGTAAAGTAGTCAGTTTTTCAGTATTTTGTTCCTTTTGTGTAGTATCGGAAAGATACATTACTTTCCATTTTTCTCTAAATTTTGTAAATCATGTAAACATATCATTTCCATCAACACTTTTTTTTTCGTTCTTAGAGACTTCAGTTCAGTTTTCCAATACTCTCCTGCCTTCTGCATGCCGCTTCCACGCTTGGCCACCTTATCTCGTCTCTTATCTTTCCTGTGATTCTTAGCTAAGTTGGTGGATGGCAACCATGTCGTCGATATACCTTTGAGTGATTAGTTGAGAGAACGACTGGATATTTCGCTTCATAGTATATGTCCGGAGAAAAACCATCTTCTGTTTTTAATGTCTTGTTCTATGATTTTTAACATAGTCCTCTGTAAAATAAATCTTTATTAGTTAGGGTATGAGGACAAAGGATTTTGAAAATATTTTAACACTAGATTTACAGATGTTGATCATATACCTATTTTTACTGAAGTCGGCCTATTTGACTCATACAAGAAAGTTTTTTGCAACATATAAAATCTGTTTTTGAAACACATTTTCCGCAAACATTTCTATTACATTTAGCACAATGGTCACGGCACCAAAATGTTGTGGTGTAGCACATTACATTGTCATTTCGAAGACATTGATAACCCCAAGCTACTTTACATTGCTTTTAATTAGAGTATAGTACCACTGTTCTAAATTAGAAGAAACGACAAGAAAATATGCAAAAAAATATATAAAAATTAAAAAGTAAAAGGAGCACTCCACGTGCTACGCCTCAAAAAAATAGCAATGTCCAAGAGAACGCTGCATTCTTTACCTTCCTTCTTTCGACTCAGGCAATTCTACACATTTTCCATTATTCTGTTCGTTGTTCCATTGTCCTTTTTACAATGCGTCCTTTTCCGGATCTGACCAGAAGGACCGGGACTCCATGGATGGTCCTGAATCGCCTCCTGGAGACCAATCACAATTCTCCAAAACCTGGTGAAGTTTAAGAGCACTTATTTTCTCTGGCCACACCACACGCTTCTTGGAGTTGCGAAAAAAACTTGGGCATTCAACCCACAATGTGTGAGTGCGACGAGCAAATCAGTTTCGCAAACCTAAACATAGCTGAACTCTCACAATTTCTACATTTGTTTCTTTTGCATGATTATGAACTTGAGTTTTTGTCTTGAATTTCTGTCATTGGAATGGAAGTGTTCTCGACTACTTCTCTATATTTTTTTCTTAGCTCTTCAGCCAATTGGAAAATAGTCGGACTTACACTGTTGTCCAGACCTGATAGGACCAATAAATTTCATTTTATGAGATTAACTGTTAAACCATTCTATGAGTCAAATTGGCTCACAACCATGAAAATAGGTATACTACATTTGATAATGCGAAATGAAGGGTTTTGTAGGGAAGAGGAATGAATGTTTACATATATTTTATTAATTAACTAAAAACCAACGTATGTTTTTGAAAAGTGATATTAAAGTTTTTTATATAGAGAGAGAGATCATATTTTAATGAGTCAAATTGGCTCGGTCCGTAAATCTAGTGTTAAATATTTTTTTAAAGGAATTTAGATTTGGGTCCTCCGTAAAAGATCTTCATTAGTGAGGATATGTGACCAAAGGATTTTTAAAACTTTCCTGAGAAATGTATTTTAAAGGAAAGTAGTTTTTTGTTTATACTACTGCTTCCAGGATTCAGATCCGAATAACCGAACTGATTTAAAAAATATTTTAAAAAAAAGGTTAATTTTATTCTTAATTCTATACTAGAAGATTATAAAACTTGTATAAACTTTTAAAACAGTTACGATCTTTTGTGATTATGTCAAAAATGTCTTTATCTATTTTTCCTTGAAATTTTAAAGTTGCCCAAAGATAGAAAAAGTGACTTGAATCTTCAATAGGTTCATTTTTCAAAAGTAATTCATAACTTATTTTATCACTTATTTCAAAAGTAATTTATTACATGTTTTGACATTTATTACAGTTTATAAATCAGTGGTTCCCAAACTTTTTAAACAAAAGGACTCATTTATATGGCTAACATCTTAGAGTGAGACCCCAAGTGTTAGATTATTAACCATTAGATTATTTACATAGATTGTTATATGTTTTTGAGATCAGAGTTTGTGCTATCCTGGTTTAAACATTGCTTTTAGCTCTTCATTTATGGAAAATGTGATGATTTGTTTCGGCAACATCACAAATTTCTCTTATTATGTAGGTTTATATGTAATAGTTCCAACACCCAATCAGATATACCTGAAGAATACTTTCAAATATTTCTCTGGGGTCATAATGAAGAACTGGGGTCTCTAACACCAGGGGTTCACCTGGGGTCTCTAACACACTGGGCTTTGTTTCGGCAACATCACAAATTTATCTTATTTTGTAGGTTTATATGTAATAGTTCCAACACCCAATCAGATATACCTGAAGAATACTTTCAAATATTTCTCTGGGGTCATAATGAAGAACTGGGGTCTCTAACACCAGGGGTTCACCTGGGGTCTCTAACACACTGGGCTTTGTTTCGGCAACATCACAAATTTATCTTATTTTATAGGTTTATATGTAATAGTTCCAACACCCAATCAGATATACCTGAAGAATACTTTCAAATACTTCTCTGGGGTCATAATGAAGTTAAGTGATAACAACAAACAAGCAGATCTTCTTCTGTTTTAAGTCAGCGACCGAAAAATGGTTGCCAATTTATTTATTGGTATTTTTTAACTGTCATGAAAGGGAAACAGATCCCAATTATTTTAATCTATGTTAGTATTTTCGAGGACCCTCGAAACTATCGTACGCAACACCAAATTAATTTTTATTATCCATGCACCCTCTGGTCGATCACAGGGTCTCTTGAAGATCCGTAAGGACCACTTATTTAGATTTATTAATAAGTAATTCAATTTTTTCAGTATTTTTTCTAAATTATCTGTTTTTTGCTGCGAGTCAAAAAATCTACGTCATCGGTAAAATCTTAATCTTCTGAACAAGATATTTCTTTTTCTAAAAAAAAAAACAACATAAGTAAATAATTTACTAAAGCATTATTTTAACGTACTTAAAAAATAAAAGAAGTATAAAAGCAAGCAAAGGGTATTGTGGCACTTTCGTAACGGAAACTGGTCTGAGAAAGTTACTGATATTTTAAATGAGAGAATATTTTCAAGTAAGCAATTCATCATCATTGCATATTTTATTAATCGTGTGTTGGTCTGATTTAGTTCCGTAATAACTTGGGATAATTATTTTGAAGTAACTGAATAATTGATGACATTTCTATGTCTTAATTTATAACATTTTCAAGTTGAAGCTGACAAGATTTAATCTTTAAGTATTCAGTAAATTTAATTAATTTAATGTATTACTGGTTTCAACACTAAACGTCATATACATTAAAAATTACCAAAGATAACATAATTCATATATATTTGTGTTGTTGGAGTTTTACTTGAATTAATTAATTTAATTTTTTTGCTAAGGTCTGTCTTATTCCTAAGAGTAAATAATAATAAAATAACATAGCAAAAATATGTCACTTTATTAATTGAAAGTTTTTGATTGATAACCAAATTTTTTGACCTTCTCCCTGTTTGCATGTGGGAAATAGAAGAAACAAAATGGAAATGAATTAATATTATCTGAAATAAGCCTGTAGTTCCCACGTTATCACTCTACGGCAACTGACAATAAAGGAAGATTTATTTTCTTTTATATCTTTTATGTTCAGATTTTATTTTGGATTTTGAATAAATTATTTCGCTTACTTAAAAGATTATACACTTAACGAGTTTCTCTTGTTTAAAAGTAAGCTATAAAAATCCTTACTCTTTTTTTTATATAAAATCAAGTATAATGTAAACTGATTTAATCAAGGTTGTATTCCGCCATTTTCAAAGTTTTCTTTTACTAAACACTTTAAATAAAATTCCTCACATAGATTATCATTGTTTATGTTGTCATGACGAGCAAGAAGAAATTCCTAAACTCAAATGCTATTTGGCAGAAACAGAAAATTTCAGCTGCAAATGATTTAGCTAGACAATAAAAGTTTTAAAAACTATTTAAACTGTTTTGGGTATTTAATTATGATGCTACATTTTAATTTATCCTCGTGAATGCTGTAAATACTTACGAGTGCTTCTGTGTGTCTTGTAGCATATTTGTAATAACTGATGAGGATTAGATTTCAGAGAATAACTGTATTTTTGTGCTAAAAAAATTACAGTATTAACTAACCAATACATTTTTTAGTTAAATTCCCTTGGCGTAGTTAATTATGTTAGTATTGTTCCAGCATAGAATTGCTCTACTAAAACAAACTCTGTTTCAAATTATTTATACAGTTTTATAAAATATTTACGCTTTCAAAATGTTTTTTAAATATATATATTTGGTAAGTTATAATAAATTTTTTAATCTTTAAAGTATTCACAAATCATGTTTTTAATGAATAATAATAGTTTTATGAACCACTTTCTGGGGAATACATATATAAAATGGTTGATTCTTATGTACATAACGTAAAAAAATGTAAACTCTATGTAATACAAAAATGCTCGCTTGCTTACTATGCACTAAATTACGAATAACTGCAATTAAGGAGAATGTTTAAAAATTATTCTTAATTAGAATTTATAAGAGAACACACAAGTATTCCCAATTAAAACAAAATTTTAGTTTCCAAACTGAGAAATAAGGATTATTCTTGTCGAAAAGATTAAATTAATAAATTTTTAGACAAATGCTTTAAAAAATATTTTTTTTTTTATTTAAATCTATATTATTGTAATTGAAAAATGGTTTTCTTTCCAGGAAATATTTTTATAAGTTTTTTTTCCTAAAACATTTTAAGTAATATTAAAAATTTTCAGATGTTTTCACCAAATAATTTTTTTAAAATAAATTCCATTGAAACAGTTGTTTCTATTTATTAAATAAATAAAAAACTATACAATTTAAGAATATTTTTGCTGACTAAAAATATTAGAACTTTATTAGGGTTTAAAATTAAAATATTTTATTTTGCAATTCGTTCTTTAAATTTTTTTTGATTTGCATCTTTTTAACATACACGACACTTCTGTTCTCTTTTATTTTATGGTATGTCTTGGAAAATAAAGAGCTATTTATAAAGATTAGTAGAATTTTAGGACGTTTTATTTGTGTCAGAATATTTTCATATTTCTTCAACATAAACAAACAAATTTTAGTTAAATTTTGCGTAGTTAATAGGCATCCACAAGATTTCTAAGAATATGTTTTGTTATTTCCTATAATTTTAATCTACTTTATTTATTGAATATTCAGATTTTCGCTATATGAAAATAAAATATATAAATATTAATTCAATAAAATGTTCTGAATCTGAATCAGGAATATAACGTTTTAATGTAACGAAATTTCTATAGTAACAGCGGCAAAAAGTGCGGTTACTACCCCTAAATACGAATTATGATAACTAATGAGTTAAAGTATTAATTCTAATACTAAGATTTATTTAAGGCAAAAGGGGAATAAACAGGATCCCAATTAAAGGAAAAAAAAAACTGAAAATAATTATTCTTAGATTATAGGATATAAAAATCCAATACGAGATCTTTATCATTAACATTTGGCTTAATCTGCGTTTTCGAAAACTGAGTTTCTTTCACATTGATAATGCATCTCGTTTGTAGCTGAGAAACACCCTCGGTGTTGAATCTTTTTTTCTAATTGAGCATTATTTGCGTAGGTCAAAATATTAAGACCCCATTGCAGTTTAAATTTTTATTAAAATTCTTACAGAAATGCTTGGATCTTCCTTGTCTATCCGTGGCTAAATAAAGCACATACCTAAATTTACATTTTCCAGTGAAGTTTTGCAGTCTTGTACATTCAGGAGACTATTCACATATTAAAAATGAAAGAAATATTTCTTTTAATGAAGAAAAGTATTTCCCACGATGGTCAACCGTGGTGGAAGTGTGGGAGAAATTTCTAGAAGAGGATAAGTTGACTTCGAGTTTAGGGACCCCTGCAGAGAAAGTATAGATCACAGAATGGCACAAGCATAACGGTCATGCTCGCAAAGAGATGTAACCGTGAGTTATGGGGGAAGGGGCTAAAAATAATGTCATCTTTCACAAAAGGGGCTATTTAAATGAGCCCACCTGCACCCCCTTCGGGAGTTTAGGTGGGCTCATTAAAATGTGGATGTGGGAAAATTTCACCAAACAAGTGATTGGCAGAAAAGGAAAAGGGGCGTTAAAACCGAGGTGAGAAGTTGGGAAAGAGAGTTAAGAAAGGAGATGAAGTCGGGATTCAAGAGTAGCTGGACATCGAAATCCCAAGCATAACGGCACAAGCATAACGGTCAAGCTTACACAGAGATGTAACCGTGAGTTATGGGGGAAGGGGCTAAAAATAATGTCAGCTTTCACAAAAGGGGCTATTTTAATGAGCCCACCTGCACCCCCTTCGGGAGTTTAGGTGGGCTCATTAAAATGTGGATGTGGGAAAATTTCACCAAACAAGCGATTGGCAAAAAAGAAAAAGGGGCGTTAAAACCGATGTGAGAAGTTGGGAAAGAGAGTTAAGAAAGGAGGTGAAGTCGGGATTCAAGAGTAGTTGGACATCGAAATGCCAAGCCCTGTTCGCCAGCCCCAGCACCCGGACCGACACTCCGCATGAGAAAAGCCCCGGCCTGATCCCCTGTACCGACTGGAGGACCGACACACCGCATAAGGAAATCCCCTGCCTGCTGCCTTATTCCTGTACTGGAGGTAAAACAGATTTAACATATTCATAACGGTCATTTAGGCCTCTGTTAGTAATTAAGTATTGTGATTAAGGAATAAAGCATAACTAAAAGAATTGTAATAATTATGGTGTAAATATGAATATAAAGCCAATAATTGCTGGTTATGTTATATGGTAATCAAAGACATTTTGTAAATAGTGTACAGAATAAATGTTTTAATCTAAATATAAGGTATCATATTTTTACTGTGTTGTCCCTTTGTAAACGAACACCGGTGTTAGTGTAGTAAGTACATTACAACACCTACCTTGTAAATCTTATAGTACAAATGGCAGATACCAGACAGCATTTAGGGGGATGGGAATACAAAAAATATATATAATGTCGCATTTTATGGGATTCTAAAAATAGTTTATATGACTTTCGTATTCCTTATTTTATTCCTTATTTTTAGTTTTGTAATAAATATAGCACAGGCGAAGAATCAATTCAAAGTGTAGGTGGCACATATGTAAATCCGATTCTGATTTTATATACTCATGAAATGTATGAGAAAAAATTCAAAAAGAATAGGTAGAAAATGTAACAGACATAATTCTTAATATACTCCCAATTTTTTATAACTTTCTAAATCTAGGATTATTCATGTACGCCAGGCTGACATCTACGCATTTTATGAATTCCTCCTAAATAAAGTTGTTTTATTGATCGTTAATAGATAAGCGATATTTAAAAGTCATATATTTATAACTCCTGTTATATCATATCATATTACATCATATTATATCACCATATTATTTAAAAGTCATATTTAAAAATGTCACTTTTTGAAACGTTTTCTATTGCTTCTTTCCATTTTATGCGAGAAATTTTATATTTTCTCTTACAGAAGTATCCATTCTATGCTGTTTTTAAGTTCCTTTTAAATCATTAACTTCCAGCGTCCTTCTTTGCAAGTTCATTTAGGCCTCTGTTAGTAATTCAATAATGTGATTAAAGAATAAAGCATAGCTAAAGAGAATTGTAATAATTAAGGTGTAAATATGAATATAAAATATAAATATATGTTGTATATGTAATATGGCAATCAAGGACAACAATTTGTAAATAGTGTAATATAAATGTCTAGAATAAATGTCTTAATCTAAACATAAGGTATATTTTTACTGTGTTTCCCCCTTGTAAATGAACACTGGTGTTAATGTTATAAGAACATTACAACAATCATAAATAGCTGTAAACAATTTCCAACTTTTGCTTAACAGTTATCTGTCTATTAACAATGTTACATGAATTTTTGAAAACATATTTCATATATTAAAGACGATGTAATAGTTTCTTTAAAACACTGCAAGTTCTTTTGCTAGGTTCTTTTAGCTCATAAACCTTAAATTTTATATCACTAGCATATGAAACATACAGCAAAGATGCAACTTTGCAAGAGGAACATTATGATGTAAAATATGAAACAGAAAATTGAATTGACGACAAGATATGACCACAAGTAAGTAAATAAAATCTTGTTTCACTGCACGTGACTGCAAGATACTCCCCCTTTTTTATATGATTTTTTAATATTGTTACAGAGCGTGTAGAAGAATTTCACGTGTATATTATGAAAACTTAAACAGATACAAGCATTACATTGAGCACTATTTCAAAACCCTCTCGAAGTAGGTTACTAAAAATGTGAGCTGTTTGACAACTGGTAAACAAAAACTTTGAAAACCACTGAGAAAGTTATTTATAAAACTTAAGAAATGAAACTGATCATCACAATGCTTTGTATACTTAGTGTATATGACTTAAGGTATCCGTCTACGTTCGGAGAACTTTTTTCTTTATACGTAGAAACTAGTTCTTGTTTTTACATTTTTAGATTTAATTTTTATATTATCATAGAGAACTGCACTTAAAAAATTTATTCTTGGGGAAGTTTTTATAAAATTTCTAATAAATAAAGGAAATTTAGTAAAAAAATCGAGTTTTTTCAAAAGGTCTATTTTTTAATAAATTAAATTATTTCAATATTTTTTATGTAACACATTTCTTATACCCTGGACTGTTGAATCACCTAAAATCTTTGCTTAATTTACATTTGGTGAAAATTTTGGTCCTTCAAAATCATATACATTGAATTTTTAACGAATTTTCATTACCTTTATATATAACTATGAGTGTAACATCATTAAAAATTATCCAAATTTAAAGCTTTTAGGTCATTCACTAGTAAGTACTATCAAAAGCATCCATAATAAATTTCAACAAAATATTTTAAAAATTTTTTGAGAAATCACATTTAAAGTTTCAATATTTTATTAAAAATACCGTTCTGAGATAAACGCTTTTGAAGTTTATGAAAGCAACTGTAACTATTAAAAAATTAAAATACATATTTAAAATTCCAAATATTTTCTTGCTTCAAAACTTTATAATTACCAAGTTGTAATTATTAAAAATACTAAAAAATGTTTAAACTAATCATAAAAATTTAAAAAGTTTTGCCCAAAAAATGCTCTTTAAAAGGCTTTAAATTCACAACTTCCGGTTCTGAAGTCGTTATTTCCGTTTTGTTTTTCTCAGCTGTCACTGATGTTTAAGCAACTGTAACTTTCCTTTAACCCTCTGACTGCTCAATTTGTAAACCGAGATCTCTTTAAAAATTGCTTATTTTTTTGCGTAGTTTAAGTACATATATATATATATATATATATATATATATATATATATATATATATATATATATATATATATATATATATATATATATATATATATATATATATATATATATATATATATATATATATATATATATATATATATATATATATATATATATATATATATATATATATATATATATATATATATATATATATATATATATATATATATATATATATATATATATATATATATATATATATATATATATATATATATATATATATATATATATATATATATATATATATATATATATATATATATATATATATATATATATATATACATATATATATATATATATATATATATGTATATATATATATATATATATATATACATATATTATATACATATATATATATACATATATATATACATATATATATATTTATATATATACATATATACATATACATATATATACATATATATATATATACATATATATATATATATATACATATATATATATATATATATACATATATATACATATATATATACATATACATATATATATATATATATATATATATATATATATATATATATATATATATATATATATATATATATATATATATATATATATATATATATATATATATATATATATATATATATATATATATATATATATATATATATATATATATATATATATGTTGGAGAATTGAAATACTAATGCTTTTCTAGAAAAGATTTTTTTATATTGTCTTTTATCATGAGAAAATAAGATTTCAGAAAAACTAATTTCAGATGTTATCACATAAAAAATTATTTTATTATAAATTTCAACTTAACATAGTTAGTTTCTATTTATAACATACTATCTATCATTCTGTTATCTAATATAACTATAATAGTTCTAGTCATATAATTCTATTTACCTAATTAAATGTCTAATACTGTGTATAATTTATTCTACTGGTTAAGCGGTGAAAAGGCGGAATGTGCTTCTTAATAAAGGAAGAAAAAAACGTGCCCGCGAAAATCGAGGGATGAACAAATTTTGCTACATTTGAGTTGCCCGTGGAAATCGTGGGATGAGCAGTATGATTTTTGGCAAAAGAAAATGACGTTTTCAACGTAGACGGATACTTTGGATGAATTTTGAAACTTAAATTTACTATTTATTCCTTTCAAACATTTTATTTTAGCAAAACAAGATTTTAAACTCCAATGTTGATATATGTTGGCTCTTCAATGTATACCTTGGCATATCATTAGAGAGATGATTTATGAAACGCTTCTGATATTCATATACTTTCATTGATGTCATTCACTGACTCCTAAATAGCAACCTGCTCGTCCAACTCTCCATTTTCTCATTTGTTATAAGCGTCTAATGTGATTTAGGCATGTCAAAGATCATCTCACATAATTAGAACTGCTAACGTTCGTTTGAAATTGGGACCTTTATTATTATTCCTCTCGAATAGTAACCTATTAACACCCACTGGGATGGGCAAAAGTTATGGGACATTAGGTAATAACATGATGTTCATCCTTTCGCGTTACATAACTGTGTGTAAAGAAAAGTGGAACTACTGCGATAACGTGATTTGTAATCCATCTGGCGGATAACTGATTTGCATCAGATTGTTTTTATCCGGACAAGTTAGTAAATTTAATAAAATTATATTATATATATATTTTTTTAACAACCTGTTGAAAGAATTAAATGTTTGTTGGCATTTAGAAAATTTAAAAATTTGGAAGCAAATTTAGATTTAACCCTAGGATGCACACTTTTATTACTTTTTACCCATGAGCGAAATTGTGAACTCACTTTGCCCTCGTTTGTAAATAAAAAAGTGACTCTAAAAAGAGACTAAGTAAATCAATAAAATTTATCCAGATTCTTTTACAATGCAGGGGTACTTGCATTTATTATTAGTAGCATTCACCTTTAGCAAAGCTGAACTACTCTAAAATGAGAATACATAAATTACTAAAATTTTGGGTTACTTTGGGAATTACTGGTTTTTGTTTTCAACGCGCAGGTGCATACCTCTATTATTATTTGCTATCCTCTTTGACAAATCTGCAGGTATTTGTTGACCAATTTATTGTATGACCGTCATATAGGTAGTACAACTTATTCCACAAATAATATCAAAGCCTAGCACTGAATTTAAACTCACACTCTCCTGCTAGTTGGCGAACGTTCTAACCATTATGGCTATTCGGCAGCAAGTTTTATATGATTAAAAACATTAAAATTATTAAAAGGAAACCACATATTTTCTCGACTAAAGTATGTTTCCTGTAATTAAAGAAATTTCTTAGAGAAAAAAGTTGTTTTCACAAATATAATGCACTTAAAGAATATTGTAGAATTATTTTTTAAAATAGCTGTACTGATATCAACTACATTGTGAAAATAACTATATATGGAATTAACTTAACTCTAATCATTAAAATAATCTAATTAAAAAGAAATACTAAAAATCTTTATAAATAATAATACTTGTATTAGAATTTTATTGTTTTATATATCTTATATATTTTATAATATTTTTATTTGATTTTCATTAATATTTTTAAAATGAAACACTTAAAAGTAATAATTTTATTTAAAATGAAAATGAAAAAAATAAAATAAAGGAATGACTTTTTATTATTTAATTCAGTAACTCTTTTATTTACAAGCTGAATATTGTTGAGGTATTTTTTAACCTAAGCTGCAGCTTGATTAACTCAATTATGGATTTTACTCATCATTTCTTAAGTAAATTATCTAAGCTGAAAAGAAAATATACCACTTATTAAGTTTTTTGTTTATTATTATACAGAAATTTTAGTAATTTATCTAGTTTCTTGTTTATAAATTTTAAATAAATTTATTCATACTTGGTGTCATTAAAGTTATTAAAATGAAACCCCATAAACATAATTAAAATGTATTTTATTTAGTTAAAAACCTGCTAAACGGAAAACATCGATGAAGAATGACATAATCTGAGAAACAATTATTTGAATTTAATTTAGAAGTACACTTTTATTTAAACTTAGACTGCATAACTTGAGTATTTTTTATTGAGGCGTATCTTTAGCTCATTCCCCCTTCCCCTTATTTTTTTATAAATAATTTCGCTGAAAAGAAAACATATCAGTTGTTAAAATTTCTTTTTATCATTACCAAGGAACTCTAGTAGTTTATATAAATATTTTTGGTAATAAATTTTAAATAAATTCATCCATACGTGGGGTCATTAAAGTTATCAAAATGAAACCCCATAAAAATAATAAAAATTTATTTTATTTAGTTAAAAACCTGCCAAATCGAAAATATCGATGAAGAATGACATATTCTGGAAATAATTATTTGAATTTAATGTGGAATAACACTTTCGTTTAACCCTAGCTTGCATCATTCGAGTATTACTTACACAGGCGTATCTTTAGCTCACTCCAATTCCCCTTGCTTTTTTATGCAAATAATTTCGCTGGAAAGAAATATATCAGTTGTTAAAATTTCTTTTTATTATTACCAAGGAGCTCTAGTAATTTGTATAAAATTTCTTGTTAATAAATTTTAAATAAATTCATTCATACGTGGAGTCATTAAAGTTATTAAAATGAAACCCAATATTTTTTTTTATATTTAAAAACCTGCTAAACGGAAAACATCGATGAAGAATGACATATTCTGAAACTAATTATTTGAATTTAATTTGGTTTGGTTTTGTTTGGTTTGGAGTGCTACGGTCTACTTTTTTGCAACACGAGGGCTAATGAGACCGGGACCTACAGCTTAACGCCGATTCCGAACGGCTACGAACATACATGCCACAGTGGGATTCGAACCCACGAACTCCGGTTCCGAAGGACAGCACCCTAACCAATCGGCCATCGTTCGGCGAATTTAATTTGGAGATATTTGAGTATTGTTTACTCAGGCGTATCTTTACCTCACTCCTCCTCCCCCTTGTTTTTAATGCAAATAATTTCGCTGAAAAGAAAATGTATCAGTTGTTAAAATTTCTTTTTATTATTACCAACGAACTCTAGTAATTCATATAAAATTTCTTGTTAATAAATTTTAAATAAATTTATTCATACGAGGAGTCATTAAATTTATTAAAATTGAACCCTATAATAATAATAAAAATGTATTTTATTTAGTTAAAAACCTGCTAAACGGAAAACATCGATGAAAAATGACATATTCTGTGATACAAATATTTAAATTTAATTTGGAGTAACACTTTTATTTAACCCTAGACTGCATAATTTGAGTATTTTTTACTCAGGTGTATCTTTAGCTCCCTCCCCTTCCCCTTGTTTTTTATGCAAATAATTTCGCTGGAAAGAAATATATCAGTTGTTAAAATTTCTTTTTATTATTACCAAGGAGCTCTAGTAATTTGTATAAAATTTCTTGTTAATAAATTTTAAATAAATTCATTCATACGAGGAGTCATTAAAGTTATTAAAATTGAACCCCATAGAAATTATAAAAATGTATTTTATTTAGTTAAAAACCTGCTAAGCGGGTAACAACGATGGAGAATGGCATATTCTAGGAAACAATTATTTGAATTCAATTTGGAGATTCCTTTTTATTTAACCCTAGACTGCGTAATTTGAGTATTTTTTACTCAGGTGTATCTTTAGCTCCCTCCCCTTCCCCTTGTTTTTTATACAAATAATTTCGCTGGAAAGAAATATATCAGTTGTTAAAATTTCTTTTTATTTATACCAAAGAGCTCTAGTAATTTGTATAAAATTTCTTATTAATAAATTTTAAAAAAATTCATTCATACGTGGAGTCATTAAAGTTATTAAAATGAAACCCAATAATTTTTTTTTTTTTTAGTTAAAAACCTGCTAAACGGAAAACATCGATGAAGAATGACATATTCTGAAAATAATTATTTGAATTTAATTTGGAGATACACTTTTATTTAACCCTAGACTGCATAATTTGAGTATTGTTTACTCAGGCGTATCTTTACCTCACTCCTCCTCCCCCTTGTTTTTAATGCAAATAATTTCGCTGAAAAGAAAACGTATCAGTTGTTAAAATATCTTTTTATTATTACCAACGAACTCTAGTAATTTATATAAAATTTCTTGTTAATAAATTTTAAATAAATTTATTCAGACGAGGAGTCATTAAAGTTATTAAAATTGAACCCTATAAAAATAATAAAAATGTATTTTATTTAGTTAAAATCCTGCTAAATTGAAAACATCGATGAAAAATGACATATTCTGTGAAACAAATATTTAAATTTAATTTGGAGTAACACTTTTATTTAACCCTAGACTGCATAATTTGAGTATTTTTTACTCAGGTGTATCTTTAGCTCCCTCCCCTTCCCCTTGTTTTTTATGCAAATAATTTCGCTGGAAAGAAATATATCAGTTGTTAAAATTTCTTTTTATTATTACCAAGGAGCTCTAGTAATTTTTATAAAATTTCTTGTTAATAAATTTTAAATAAATTCATTCATACGTGGAGTCATTAAAGTTATTAAAATGAAACCCAATAAATTTTTTTTTAGTTAAAAACCTGCTAAACGGAAAACATCGATGAAGAATGACATATTCTGAAAATAATTATTTGAATTTAATTTGGAGATACACTTTTATTTAACCCTAGACTGCATAATTTGAGTATTGTTTACTCAGGCGTATCTTTACCTCACTCCTCCTCCCCCTTGTTTTTAATGCAAATAATTTCGCTGAAAAGAAAACGTATCAGTTGTTAAAATATCTTTTTATTATTACCAACGAACTCTAGTAATTTATACAAAATTTCTTGTTAATAAATTTTAAATAAATTTATTCAGGCGAGGAGTCATTAAAGTTATTAAAATTGAACCCTATAAAAATAATAAAAATGTATTTTATTTAGTTAAAATCCTGCTAAATTGAAAACATCGATGAAAAATGACATATTCTGTGAAACAAATATTTAAATTTAATTTGGAGTAACACTTTTATTTAACCCTAGACTGCATAATTTGAGTATTTTTTACTCAGGTGTATCTTTAGCTCCCTCCCCTTCCCCTTGTTTTTTATGCAAATAATTTCGCTGGAAAGAAATATATCAGTTGTTAAAATTTCTTTTTATTTATACCAAAGATCTCTAGTAATTTGTATAAAATTTCTTATTAATAAATTTAAAAAAAAAATCATTCATACGAGGAGTCATTAAAGTTATTAAAATTGAACCCCATAAAAATTATAAAAATGTATTTTATTTAGTTAAAAACCTGCTAAGCGGGTAACAACGATGGAGAATGGCATATTCTAGGAAACAATTATTTGAATTCAATTTGGAGATTCCTTTTTATTTAACCCTAGACTGCGTAATTTGAGTATTTTTTACTCAGGCATATCGTTAGCTGCTCCCCTTCCCCTTCTTTTTTATAAGAAAATATTCTATGCTGAAAAGAAAACATAGCAGTTACTAAAATTTCTTTTTGTTATTACCAAGGAACTTTAGTAATTTATATAAATTTTTTGTTAATAAATTGAAATAAATTCGTGTTACGTGGTTTCATTAAAATTATTAAAATGAATCCATGTAAAAATAACAAAAATGTATTTTACTTAGTCAACAAACAGATAAACTTAAAAAAATGATCAAGGAATGACATACTTGAAAAATGATTTTTTTCATTTCAATTTGGAGGTACATCTATATTTAACCCTAGAATATGAGACGCTGTTGTTAGAAGATATTTCACAGGAAGTAACAATACTATTCAATTGTTTTAAAAGTAATAAGAAAATGGTTTATTAACACGTTGAAGGACATTAGGAACAAGTGAAGTGCAAAAATTAACACCATATGTGTTTGTAATTTTTCGAATATTAAAAGTATAGTTTTACTCTTTCTGCTTAAATAAACTTAATTTTGATTAATTCAATATCTTTAATTAGGTTGCGGCTATAACCGTCATGGCGCCAGTAGACTCTAGACTCTAAGTAACGGGAGGATAGTGCCTGTAACCACAAAAATTTAAAAATACAAATGACAGGTGGTTGTAGGTTGTAAGGGGTTCCTGGGCCGAAGGCCTTATCCCCAATTAGTGAGAATTATGAATTCATGAAATAGAATCCTTCTTTAACGTAAACACACAATTATATAAATATGCAGGTCTTTAAGTTACATATACACATATTAGGTTAAATTAAATTTAAATGGCCCAAAAAATATAATAATTAAGCAAACTAAAATAAAATAAAAGATAAGTAGAAAGTTTATTGATAGTAAAATAAAAGAAAGTTTAGGGATAGAAAAGAATATTTTTGATTTTATAAAATTTTTAAAATTTTTATTTTTATTTTATGATTTTAACTTTTTTTTTTAATTTTCCTCCAAAAGGAGAAAACAAGAAAAGCACAAGGTGCAAGCATAATTCACAAATAATATAATTGCATATTGCAAGTGGAAAGGAAGAATGCAATAATGCTACAGAAAGAATTGAAACGATCGGAGAGGAGCACAGATCAGGTTCTGTGGCGCCATCTATTGGATGGCCGCGAGTTCGGACAGTGTAAGGGGAAAAATATTATGAAGAGACTTGGCAAAAAAAATTAATAAGTTAAGGAATCATAGCGGCTCTCGGCCGCTTCCTATGTTTGGCCTTCCGGTGATCATAGTCCGGTAATTCGGCGAAGATCGGGTTAGGCAAGCTGTGAACCTTAGCATAGAATTTAGAAGAAATACTAGTGCAAATATTCTTAAAGTTATCAATGCACATGTCCCTCCGAACAATATCATTGGTAAGATACCTGGGGGCCTGAGTAATCCTCCGTAGGGTTTTATTTTGTATACGATTAATTGCTTCGATATGATATCGGGCTGCAAACAACCATATTGGGACAGCATAAGTGGCGGCTGGAAATGACAAGTTTAATGTCTCAAATAAACTATTTTTTGTGCGCTACACAGTATTGTTGTGAGATTTACACGAAATCAAAAACAACTATAAATTCAAGAGAAAACATGATCGCACTACTCCCTTCACAATCACGTTCATACTGAAGCTGCAAGTCGTGTAATAAGTCATGTAATGCGGATGATACATCCTTTTGTAATATTTTTGTGAAAACGCTGTTAACAGGAAGTCTTTGGGGGTATTTGAAACGTCTAGTCAGTTTAGATAAACAAACAATTCTAAGTGATCTAAAAGGCAGCATTTAATGACATGTTCTCAGTAATTTCCCGGACACAAGACAATCAACTGTAGAACATTCTGTATAGGGATTTAAAATGGTAGATATAAATAATTGCCTGCATATTGAACATATCTTGTAATAATTTTTTTCAATAGTACAAATGCTGGCTGAATGTATAAGTCAACAAACAAACACCCTCTAAAGTTGATATATTTAACAAATTTTGTTCAAAATTCTTTGAAACATATTCCCTTACCATTTATTATGTCCTACACAACATTTCGCAACTTTCTGATAAATAGAGTCAACTAAATACAACTTTAAAGTTAGGAAGTTTAGTTATGGAAGCCCTGCAGATTAATGTTAGTAAATTCTAGAAAAATATACTATTTTTCACATATGTTTAAGAAAATTGTGTTTAAGTTAAGAAAGTCGCAAATAACCAATAAAATTTAACAGTAATAATGAATGTATCTAGCTGTACATTTGCTTTCTTCGATTGTGCTGGATATTGGCGATTGTAATGTATCTCGTGAATGAACACTGTATAATTGTTCATTTTCTTCTGGGCAAAAGTTAGCTACACAGTATTGTTGGGAGTTTTACACGAAATCGATAACAACTATAAGTTCAAGAGAAAACACGATCGCAATACTCCCTTCACAATCACGTTCATACTGAAGCTGCAAGTCGTGTAATAATATAAGATTTAAAATGAAGGATTCCAGTACAGAAAGTGGACTATGGTCTAGCTAATAGAGCACAATATAGTGGTATCATTGGTTTGTATCAAATATCTATACCTGATCTAAAAGACAGCACTTCACGGCATGTTCTCAGTATTTCCCCCGACACATGGCAGTCAAATGTAGAGCATGCTATATAAGGATTTTAAATGGTATATAAAAATGACTGCATGCATGTTGTACATTTCTTGTAATAATTTTTTTCAATATTGTAAATGCTGGCTGAATGTATAAGTCAACAAAAAAACGCCCTCTTAAGTTGATATATTAAACTATTTTTTTAATTCTTTTAAACATATTTCTTTACCATTTATTATCTCCTACACAACATTTCGTAACATTCTGAAACATAGAGTTGACTGAATACAACTTTAACGTTAGGAAGTTTAGTTATGGAAACCATGAAGATTAATATTAGCTCTTCTCATATTTGGACATCTTAATTATTCACGTAAATGAGAACTGTTTAATTGTTCATTGTTTATTGAATATGTTAAATTCACAGTCGGAAAGCAGTTGCGGATGATACATCCTTTTGTGAAATTTTTTTGAAAACGCTGTTAACAGGAAGGCTTTGGGGGTATTTGAAACGTCTAGTCAGTTTAGATAAACAAACAACTCTTAGTGATCTAAAAGGCAGCATTTCACGACATGTTCTCAGTAATTTCCCGGACACAAGATAATCAACTGTAGAACATTCTGTATGAAGATTTAAAATAGTAGATAAAAATAATTGCCTACATATTGAACATATCTTGTAATTATTTTTTCTTAAAAGTGTAAAAGTTGGATGAATGTATAAGTCAACAAAAAAAGCCCTCTTAAGATATATTTAACAAATTTTGTTCAAAATTCTTTGAAACATATTCCCTTGCTATGTATTATGTCCTACACAACATTTCGCAACTTTCTGATAAATAGAGTCGAATGAATACAACTTTAAAGTTAGGAAGTTTAGTTATGGAAGCCCTGCAGATTAATGTTAGTAAATTCTAGAGAAATATACTATTTTTTACATATGTTTAAGAAAATAGTGTTTAAGTTAAGAAATTCGCAAATAACCAACAAAATTTAACAGTAATCATGAATGTGTCTAGCTGTACACTTGCTGCTTTCGATGGTCCTGCATATTGGCGATGGTAATGTATCCCGTGAATAAACACTGTATAATTGCTCGTTCTCTTCTGGACAAACGTTAGTAGTATTCGCAAATGAGAAACTTGATTTTAGTGAAAAGAACCGGAAGTGGAAGTGATTTATTGAAGAGTAATTCTGTAGACTCTTTTAAAGTTAGAGAACATCCGTATGGGCAACCTGAATATTAATATTAGACAATTTGTAAGAAATGTACAATTGTTCACATCAGTTTAAGAAATTATGTTTAAATTATGAATTTCGAAAATAACCAATAAAATTTAATAGTCTTAACGAATGAATCTAGCTGTACACATCTGCAGTTATTGTTTTTTCAAGTTTGCACATGTCAATTTTTCTCGTGTATGAACACTGTTTAATTTTTCATTACATATTCGCTCACTCGTCGTGCTTTATTCACAGTAGGAAATCGGTGGATGATAACACGTCATCCTGTAAATAATTTTTGAGAACGTTATGAACAGAAAATCTTTTGAGGCTTTTGAAACATATAGTCAGTTTCGATAAACAAGCAACTATATCTGATCTAAAAGACAACATTTCACGAATGTTTTCAGCAGTTTCCTGGACACATGGCGGCCAACTATAGAACATGCTATATAAGGATTTAAAATTTTAGATACAAATGATTGCGTGCATATTGAACATATCTTGTAATACAATTTTTTCAATAGAATAAATGCTGGCTAAATGTGTAAGTCATAAAAAACGCCGTCTTGAGTTGATAAATGCAACGAATTTTATTGAAAATTCTTTCAACTATAATCCCTTACAATTTATTATGTCCTACACAACATTTCGTAACTTTCTAAAAAATAGAGTTGAATGTACACAAATTTAATGTTAGGAAGTTTAGTTATGGAATCCTTGCATATTTATATTAGCAAATTCTAGGGAAATACACTATTGTTCACATATGTTTAAGTTAAGAAATTCGCAATTAGCCAATAAAATTTAACAGTCTTTATGAATTAATCTAGCAGCAGACAGATGTCGTCTTTGCTTTTATCGGTTTTTTTTTTCCCTTTTAATTTCTCACGTATTTGGATTCTATTGAATTTTTTAATATGTTTAAATTACAGTAGAAAAGCGGAGGTGTAGTATACGTCCTTCTGTTATTTAGTTTCGAAAACGTTGTTAACGGGAAGACTTTGAGGGCATTTGAAACGTCTAGCCAGTTTCGAGAATTGAACAACTCTACGTGATCTAAAAGACAGCATTTCATTACATCTTCTCAGCATTTTACGAGACTAATGGGTCAAGTGCAGAACATGCTATATAAGAATTTAAAATATTAGATAAAAATAATTGCCTTCATATTGAACATATTTTTTAATAATTTTTTTCAAGAGAGTAAATGCTGATTAAATGTGGAAGTTAAAAAAAAACGCTCTCTTGAGTTGATATAGTCAACTATTTTTTAAAAACTTCTTTTAAACATATTTATTTACCATTTCTTATGTCCTATACAACATTTGATAATTTTCTGAAAAATAGAGTCGACTGTACACAACTTTAAAGTTAGGAAGTTTAGATATGGAGACCATGCAGATTAATATTAACAGATTCTAGAGAAATATACTATTGTTTACATATGTTTAAGAAAATTATTTCTAAGTTAAGAAATTCGCAAATAACCAATAAAAT
This sequence comes from Pardosa pseudoannulata, assembly GCA_032207245.1. Classification (NCBI taxonomy): domain Eukaryota; kingdom Metazoa; phylum Arthropoda; class Arachnida; order Araneae; family Lycosidae; genus Pardosa; species Pardosa pseudoannulata. The sequence continues at coordinate 26,162,669 of CM063503.1, read as the reverse complement.
TTAACAGTAATCATGTATGTATCTAGCTGTACACTTGCTTTCTTCGAAGGTCCGGCACGTAGGCGGTCGTAATGTATCTTGTGAATGAACAATGTATAATTGTTCATTTTCTTCTGGACAAAAATTAGTGGTATTCTCAAATGACAAACTTGACCTTAGTCTAAAGAGCCGGAGGTTTGAATGATTTATTGAAAAGTAATTCTGTAGACTCTTTTAAAGTTAGGGAACATCCGTATGGGCAACCTGAATATTAATATCAGACAGTTTGAAAAAAATGTACAATTGTTCACATCAGAATACATTGGTACTCGTGGCCTGAAGGATATTTCACTGTAAACGCGCGTAGCAGCCAATGTGTGAAAATGACTTGTATTAAAAACATACATTTCATGATTTTCCTAAAACACGGCTATACTTGTCTTAAAATATGCATTCAATATGGATTCCTCTTCCACAATTCACAAAGAAGTCAATTTTGTTTACTCTAATTTTTAATATAATCAATTTTGTTAATTGTCAATGAGCAATTCATAACTTTCTCCAGTAATTTCGAAGGCTATATTAACCCTTTGCCTTAACCCTTTAACGGACAATGGTTTCGTAGCAAAACCACCTTTTAAACATCTTTTTCTTTAAACTTTTTGGATTACTTTACTTTATCTTCTTATAATTATTTATGGCTCCAATCTCATACATCTGTGATATGTGGAAGCCAATAATGTAGAATCAAGAGCTTTTGAAATTAAAAAAAAAACTATTTGGAGACATGGATTAGTTTTCTATTATATATATAAATATATATATAATATAAAATATATATATAGGTACATATTGTACGTTTTATACATATATTTTTCATCTTTTAAATATTTAACAGATGATAGTTATACGTTTAGCTTATTTATTTCTTTTTCTTTTGAAATATATGTATGTAAACTTTCTGTACTTGAGAAGTCAGATTCACTTTATCTTACTTATGACCTCAAATAAAAGTATCTCGTACAAACAACACTTTTAAGTTGTTAAGCTATTTATTTATTATACCAGTTTAAGGATTATCATTTATTGTTCTTCCAGTATAGTTTTTTATAACGGCATAATGTTCAAGCTGTACAAGGGTAGGGGTTAGTCAGTTAAACCACTTCTCAAACCCGAATTTAGTATCCTGTAAGGCAAACCCTTCTAAGGAATGTAAAAAATAAATAATATATATATATATAAATAGTATATATATATTATATAACAAGGCTTATATATAACATTTATAAACAAATTACATTAAATTCCCATGAATTTATTTTGATGACCTTTAAAGGGTTAAAACAACATATGGGAGACGTGATCGTACATATGTGCCGAAAATGAGAACCTCGTATCACACAGGTGATGATTCTGTCTGGCCAAAAGTGAAAAGCTTGCATCAGACATGTTATTGCTTTTAGGCGATAAATTTTTTGTTTTTGCGTTATTGTTTGTTACAGTTGCAATATAAGAATTCTTCATTTATTCTTAGGCGTTATTGCAAAAGGGTATTATATCATATGTAATAAATAATTAACTGTTGGTGGTTAAAAAATTCTTTAAATATCTAAAAATTTAACCTAATGGCAAAAAGGAAAATTGATACTAATAACGGTGCTGGAATATGTCCTGATTATACCTTACAAACGGAAACAGATACCGGTTTGTATACATCTGAAGATAGAACTGTAGACATTTTGACTAGTATTATACATTATTCACTTATATGTTATTCCCGCAATAAATTCTACGTAGAAAATATTTAAACGACTGAAAATTTTTACTTTTGTCATATAACCAAAAACATAGAAATAATATGTGAAATAAAAACATTAATAATTTTTTAATAAAAATGAAATGAAATATAATTATCAAATTCTGTGGTTTTGTTAAATAGTAAATGCAGTACTATTAATGTCCTCTGTTTTGCTCACATTTAGCCCGTGATGAATCTGCTTCTGTTCACGACGCATGAAAAAAGCTTTCATCGAAAGTGGCACACACATTCGTCGCTCAATTCATAAGGAAAGAGGTTAAAAAAGCCAAGAGAAATACAGCAAAAAAATGCACTAATATAAAAACAACTCACAGTTATATAGCCGAATGGGTAGGTAGTACATTTCGATATCGATGTCCGTGTGTTTGGATCCCGCGATTATCGACGCTTATAACCGTTTGAAACCGGCCTTTAATGGGAGGCCCCGGTATCATTAGTTTTCTTGTACTAAAAAATTTCTCTAAACCAAACCAAACGAAGTATATTAATATGAGAAATGTATATTACTTTAAAGCATGATAACCTCTAAAGATTTTAAAACTTACAAATTTGTAAGGGTTTTTTTAGTTTTGAAATACTAGATTCCTTTAAAATATTGATTATTGACATTAACCCCTTCCGGTAAAATGACGAGTCTAGCTCGTCATTAGTTTTTCATTCCATACCGCACAATGACGAGCTACACTCGTCATGCGATTAAAGTTACTGTTAAATATGATAATTAATTTAGTTTAAAATTTCTAGTGTACTGAATTTGGCAACACTTTTACCACTTGTGAAAATCACAAGTCAATATTGCATATTGTTTACTTAGAATTTCTTGGTACAAATCATTGCCAAATTAATGAGTCAGAATAAAAGAAAACCTACTCAGAAATGCCGTGTGTGTTACAAGAATCAAATTAAAAGTGAGACTACTTGGCGGTGTAAACAATTAAGAATTCCTTTGCACTTTGTTTTGAAAAGTACCACTAGCTTGAAGACTATTATCTGTATACCTTATTAATGTTTTGCTTTGATATTTTCTTAATTTTACTCTTTCTGATTTTATTTAACACTATGTAAAAAGTGGATTTAAATTAAGAATATGTAAGAATTGTAAAATGAAACAAGTTTTTTAAATAAAAATTAAATGGTTATTTCATGCACAGTTTTTCATTATTAAATCATACCGGAAGGGGTTAAAAATATATTTAGCTTCAATTTCACCTAAATGTTTTAATTTCTAATTTACATTAAAGGCAAGTAAATATTTGTTTTCATTTAAAGTATATATTTTATGTTCAATCAAAATATACATTTCTTGAAATTAGCAAGTTACATGTTTTTTTTACCTTTGAGTGTTAGTCACAAGCATGTAATAACTTTATTTCACAGCAAGCAAAGCTATTCTCTTACTAAGAATTGGTAAAAAAAAAAAGACTCACTGAAATCACTGAAGTTTAAAAGTATAAATTGCTATAGTTTTACGTAACCTAAAAGTTATTATATCTTCTTAAAATCTGTATAATTTTTTGCTTTTGTTGCAATTCAGTACCTTACACCTGCTTGTTATGATATTAACTAAAACTTTTCATAAATTTGGATAAAGCCATTAGCGTTATTAATGATGAATAATCATGTACATTTACTGTAATTTCATTATGTATAATTAAGGTATCCATCTACGTTGAAAACGTCATTTTTTGACAAAAATCATAATTTTTTTTATTTCACTGTTGTAAAATTTCAACTTTTAGGCTTCTAAATCTGTTTTTGTTTTGTCTCTACGGCATTTTAAAAGGAAAGTTACAGCTGTTTAAACATCAGTGACAGCTGTAAAAAGAAACGAAAGAAGCGATTTCGTTACCGGAAGTTGTGAATTTAAAGCTTTTAATAAAGCATTTTTTGGACAAAAATTTTTAATTTTCATGAAGTTCAAACATTTTTCTAGTATTTTTAATAATTAGCAACTTCGCAATCAGAGAGTTTTGAAGCAAGTCTCTCATGTTTTTATATTTTTTTATTTTTTAACATTTCAACCTTGTCTCACCTTCTTCTTGTCTTCCAATAGGATAGTTGTATATTTTTCATAAAATGTCTGAAACCTGAAATGTGACCGCCAACGTTCAAAAACCTTATCCCTTCTAATTGGGCACTGTCCCTTAGGGACTTTTAAATACTCCACAAAGGTACATTCTTATTTAATGTCAAGTACGGAGACGGAATTCTAATCTGGGACTGGAATCAGAACCCCGCCCGACACCACCGTACAAGACAACAATATCCGTTGAAAAGAAATTTATGATCCTCTATCTGTTTACAACTATGTGATGAGGTCATATTTAGATCCCGAACCTTTTACTTCATGTATGAATGAATCAATTATATAACAGATCTAAATCGCCTCATCACAATGTAAAAACATGAACTAGTTTCTGATCTAGATCTGTTCAGGTTAAAATATATAAATTACAATGATCGAAGAATGACTGTATAAAAAGTTTCAATGAAACTTTAGAGACAGGTCTCGAAATGCAGACCTCTTTTTGCATGTTATTGTAAATCCTGAATAATATTAATTAAAAATAATATTTATTAACACCGAATATTTTATTCAATGATGTTGTATTAGACTCTTAACGTATATTCGTTTATATGCATATAAATACAGTGTTTACTCGTTTATACTAGATCTATACCAAGCATTCAGTTATATAAAGTATTTCTGGTTCTCTGGAGATACGCCAATAATGTCCATGAAATAAACTATTCACTTACAGGAATATTCAGTGTTAGGAAGCATTCACATCTCATATTAAGGAATGTTTGATATCATACATCATTTTTAACGTATATTTTATTCCGAAATATGTAGAGGACAAGAGATTTTGAAACCGTTTCCCCGACATAATCAGCCAATTATGTTCTCAAAAGAATAATTATATATTTTTATACAGAAAAATTGACATTTTTCTGTTATAATTTTTATTCTTCATTTACAATGTGTATAATAAAAACTAAGTTTTATGCTAACCACTAACCTATACTCAAATGATTTCTCCTTTTGAGTTTTGAAAATGTTCCATCTATTCTGAAGATATCGGTAAATATAATTTACGTTCTTCTCAAAAGTAAATCATATATCATAGAGCTCATAAATCAGTAAAACAAACGAAACTTAACGATTGTTTTAAAGATCAAAAGAAATAATATTAAGTTTCGTTAATCTGTGAACTCATTTACATAATATGTTGTTTGTTTCTATAATTCTCCAAAATGCACAGACGGTTATTAGTTACTAATCGTGTTTTAGGTGCTCTTAACATTTAATATTATTTTGATATAAAATAATTTTATAAAAAGTGTTCGTAGTATACATACAAAGTGTCCATAAATACAGATACCTGCTAAAGTTGTTTAAAGTCAAAATTTTTGTTCAAAAAGTTTTAAAATGTTGTGTAGGAGATCAAGGGAAAATAAAGGAATTGGAATCCGTTAGAGAGAATAAAACAAATAGTTCAAACTTTCCCTACCAGAAGGAGTTTTTTAGAATTATATATTTAGCCAACATTTTCTCTACTTAAAAAATATTTATTAAAACAAGTCATGTTCAACATGTAATAATCGTAGCAAACAAAGCATTTATTCCAATTAGTTTTTGCTAAATCACTTGTATTTTCGTCTGTTTTAATAAAGGAACGAGTTCCCTATTTTAGAACAGTACAATTTTGTTGAAGAGATAATTACCAACTACGCACTGTTCATTCACGAGAAGAATTGATATATATATACAGCTGGTTACCGCTGACAGCAGAATGTGTACAGCTAAATTCATTCTTAAATACTGTTGAATTTTATTCGTTATTAGCGAATTTCTTAACTTATACATAACTTTTTTACACATATGTAAACAATAGTATATTACTCTCGAATTTGGCAAAATAAATCTGCAGAATGTTCATAACTAAAATCCTAAATTTAAGGTTGTCTACAGTACTAAAATTCTACAAATTATTATGTATTTTCGCTTGTTACATGAAAAGGACAAACTCCTTATTTTAAAACAGCACTATATTATGTTAAAGAAAAGATTAACATCTTCACAGTGTTCATTCACGAGAAGAACTGATATGTATACAGCTGGCAAACACAAACGGTAGCAAGTTTACAGCAAGATTCATTCTTGAATACTGTTGAATTTTATTGGTTATTTGCTAATTTCTTAACTTAAACATAATTTTTAAACGTATGTGCAGAATTGTATATATCTCTCAAATTTGCTAATATTAATCTCAGGGAGTCCATAACTAAACTTTCTAATTTTTAAGTCATATATAATTATTTAAATTCAAAGAAGCATTTGTACTTTCGTTTGGTATAATAACACAGAGATTTATCTTATTTCAGAACAGCGCTTCTTTTTATTAATGATAAAGTGGACATCTAAACAATGCTCACTCACTAGAAATGTTCATATAAACTGACCAGAGAAAAAAAAGGCTAAAAGAAGGAGTGTATACAAATACATTCATTCATGAAAGCTGTTAAATTTTTTTGGTTATTTGCGAATTTCTTAATTTCAACATAATTTTTTAAACGTATGTTCAGAATTGTATATTTCTCTAAAAGTAGCTAATATTAATCTGCAGTTTGCCCATAATTAAACTTTCTAAATTTAAAGTTGTATACAGTATTGATTTCCAACAGATCATTTGTATTTTCGTTTGGTTTAATAAAAGAATGATACTCTTATTACAGAACAAAACTTCATTTTATTGAAGATAAAACTAACAATTAAGCAGTGTTTATTCGCTAGAAAAAGTAAATTTAATAGGCTTCCAAAAAAAGCTAAAGGTAGCATGTGAACAAACACATTCATTCGTGCAGAATAATAGATGTTATATGTTATTTGCGAATTTCTTAACTTCAACAAAATTTTCTTAAACGTATGTCAACTATAGTATATTTCTCTCAACTTTCCTAACAATTAACTACATGGTGACCATAGTAAACTTCATAAATTTAAAGTTGTCTACAGTAATAATTTTCAACAATTCATTGAACTATCGTTTGTTTTAACAAAGCAACGAGTTTCATATTTTATAACAGCATTACATTCTTCAAAGAAAAAAACGAACAAAGACATAGTCTTCATTCACGAGAAGAGTTTACATGTAAACAGCTAGCTAACACAAACGGCAGTGTATGTACAGCTAGATTAATTTTTGTATACTATTGAATATTTTGGGCATTAGCAAATTTCTTAACTTAAACATAATTTTTAAACGTACTGGAACAATAGTATATTATCCTCGAATTCGCTAAAATTAATCTACAGGTTACCTATAACTAATTTCCTAAACTGAAGGTTGTCTACAGTACAAAATTTCTACAAATCATTTGTACTTTCGCTTGTTAGATAAAAAATACGAATTACTTATTTTAAATCAACACTACTTTATGTTAAAGAAAGAATGATCATCACAGTGTTCATTCACGAGAAGAACATATATGTATACATCTGGCAAACACACGCAGCAGCATTTGTACAGCTAGATTCATTCTTGAATACTGTTGAATTTTAATGGTTATTTGCGAATTTCTTAACTGAAACGTATGTGCAGATCTGTATATCTCTCTCAAATATACTAATATTAATCTTCAGTTTGCCCTTAATCCCTTCCGGTAAAATGACGAGTCTAGCTCGTCATTAGTTTTTCATTCCATACCACACAATAACGAGCTACAGTCGTCATGCGATTAAAGTTACTGTTAAATATGATAGTTAATTTAGTTTAAAATTTCTAGTGTACTGAATTTGGCAACACTTTATCACTTGTGAAAATCACAAGTCACTATTGCATATTGTTTACTTGGTACAAGTCACTGCCAAATTAATGAGTCAGAATAAAAGAAAACCTACTAAGAAATGCCGTGTGTGTTACAAGAATCAAACTAAAAGTAAGACTACTTGGCGGTGTAAACAATTAAGAATTCCTTTGAACTTTGTTTTGAAAAGTACCACTAGCTTAAAGACTATTATCTGTATACCTTATTAATGTTTTGCTTTGATATTTTTTTAATTTTACTGTTTCTGATATTATTTAACTCTATGTAAAAAGCGGGTTTTAATTAAGAATATGTAAGAATTGTAAAATGAAACAAGTTTTTTAAATAAAAATTAAATGGTTATTTCATGCACAGTTTTTCATTATTAAATCATACCAGAAGGGATTAACTAAACTCCCTAACTTTGAAGTCGTATACAGTTTTGTTTCCCAACAAATAATTTCTATTTTCGTTTGATATAATAAAAGAACAATATTCCAGAACATAGCTTCTTTTTTATTAAAGATAAAATGAACAATCAAACTGTGATCATTCACGAAAGAAATTGATTTGAACTGACCTGAGGAAAAAGCTAACATTAGAATTTGAGCACATACATTCATTCGTGAAGACTGTTAAATTTTATTAAAAATTTGCGAATTTCTTAACTTCAACAAAATTTCTTAAACGTATGTGAACTATAGTATATTTCTCTCAAATTTCCTAACATTTATCTGCAGCGTGTCCATGGCTAAATTTCCTCAATGTAAGGTTGTCTACAGTATTAATTTTCAACAAATCATTTGTACTATCGTTTTTTTAATATAAGAACGAGTTTCATTTTTTAGGACAGCATTACATTTTTTAAAGAAAAAATGAACAAAGACACAGTCATCATTCACGAGAAGAGTTTACATGTATACAGTTGTCAAACACAAACAGCACATATGTACAGCTAGATTAATTCTTGTATACTGTTGAATTTTATTGGGTATTAGTGAATTTCTTAACTAAAACATAATTTTTTAAAGGTATGGGAACAATAGTATATTACTCTCGAATTTGCTAAAATTAATCTGCAGTTTATCCATAACTAAACTTCCTAAATGTAAATTAGTCTACAGTACAAAATTTCTACAAATCGTTTATATTTTAGCTTGTTATATGGAAAGAAAGAATTTCTTATTTTAGAACAGCACTATTTTATGTTAAAGAAAAAATTAATAACTACACAGAGTTCAATCATGAGTAGAACTTGCATGTATACAGCTAGATACATTCTTGAATACTGTTTAATCTTATCGGTTGTTTACGGATTTCTTGTCTAATTTTAACAGTGCTCTTTTACTTGAAAAATTAAGATGTCAAAGGCTAAGAAAAGAGAGATGACCGTAAAAATGTACAGTTAGATTCATTCAAGAAGACTGTTAAATCTTATTGGTTATTTGCGAATTTTTTAACATAAACATAAATTACTTAAACGTATGTGCAGAATTGTATATCTCTCTCAAATTTGCTAATATTAATCTGAGGGTGCCCATAACTAAACCTTCTAACTTTGAAGTTTTACATGATATTTATTTTCGAAGAACCATTTGTACTTCCTTTTGCTTTAATAATACAGCGATTTAACCTATTTCGTAACAGCGCTCCTTTTTATTAATGATAAAAAAAACAATAAAGCGATGTCCACTTGTGAGAAAAGTTGACATAGCTTGATCAGAGAAAAAAGTTAACGGTAGAATGTGTGCAAATACATTCGTTGCTGAAAAAATGTTAAATTTTAAAAAAACTAAACTAATCATATTGAACGAACACATAAAGCGTTCATTTAAGAGACAAATTAACATGGGAAAAACCATTTCAAGTGCAATTATGATAAATGTGTATAGCTAGATTCATTAGGGAAGACTGTTAAATTTTATTGGTTATTTGCGAATTTCTTAACTTCAGCATAATTTTCTTAAACGTTTGTGAACAATAGTATATTTCTCTCAAATTTTCTATTACTTATCTGCAGGGTGTTCATAGATAAACTTCCTAAATTTAAAGTTGTTTACAGTTTTCATTTTCAGCAAATATTTTGTACTATCGTTTGTTTTAATAAACGAAAGAGTTTCTTATTTGAGAACAGAATTACATTTTTTAAGAAAAAATGAACAAAGACAAAGTCTTCATTCACGAGAAGAGTTTACATGTAAACAGCTAGCTAACACAAACGGCAGTATATGTACCGCTAGATTCATTTTTGTAAACTGTTGAATTTTATTGCGTATTAGCGAATGCCTTAAATTAAACCTAATTTTTTAAACGTATGTGAATAATAGTATATTACTCTCGAATTCACTAATATTGATCTTAGGGTGCCCATAACAAAACTTTCTAAATCTTAGGTTGTCTACAGTACTAAAATTCTACAAATCATTTGTACTCTCGCTTGTTATACGAAAAGGATAAATTTCTTATTTTAAAACAGCACTACTTTATGTTAAAGAAAAATTTAACATCTACGCAGTGCCATTCACGAGAAGAACGGTTATGTATACAACTGGCAAACACAAACGGCAACAAGTATACAGCTAGATTCATTCTTGAATACTGTTGAATTTTATTGATTATTTGCGAATTTCTTAACTTAAAGATAAATTTCTTAAACGTTTCTGGAGAATTGTATATCTCTCTGAAATTTGCTAACATTAATCTCAGGTTGCCCATAACTAAACTTTCTAACTTTAAAGTTGGGCCGAACGCTGGCCGATTGTGGATTTAGAGCGCTGACCGTCGGTACCGCGGTTCGTGGGTTCGAATCCCACTGTGGAATGGATGTTCGTAGCCGTTCGGAATCGGCTTCTTTAAGCTGTAGGTCCCGGTCTCATTAGCCCTCGTGTGCAAAACAGTAGACCCGTAGCGCTCCAAAACCAAAACCAAAACCTAACTTTAAAGTTGTATACAATATTTATTTTCAACAAATATTTTGTACTATCGTTTATTTTAATAAAAGAACGAGTTTTTAATTTTAGAACGGCATTACATTCTTTTAAAGAAAAATGAACAAAAACACAGTCTTCATTCACGAGAAGAGTTTACATATATAAAGCGAGCAAACACAAACAGCAGCATGTGTACAGCTAGATTCATTTTTGTATACTGTTGAAGTTTATTGGGTATTAGCGAATTTCTTAACTTAAGCATAGTTTTCTTATACGTATGTGAATAATAGTGTATGTCTCTCGAATTTGCTAATAACAATCAGCAGAATATCCATCACTAAACTGCCTAAACTTAAAGTTGTTTACAGTATTAATTTTTATCAATTCTTTTGTAATTTCGTAAGAATAAATGAACAACTACACAGTGTTCGTTCTCGAGAAAATTTCATACATTTGCAGTCAGCAAAAGCACTAAAGAAAGCATATGTACAGCTAGATTTATTAGTGAATTCTCTTACATTTTATTCGTTAAATGCAAATTTCTTAATTTTGACATACTTTTTGTAAACGCACTTAGACATAATATTCCTAAACATATGTAAACAATAGTATTTTTCTCTAGGATCTGTTAATATTAAACTGCATGGTCTCCATAACTAAACTTCCTAACTTTCAGGTTGTGTACAGTCGACTCTATTTTTCAGAAAATTATCAAATATTGTATAGGACATAAGAAATGGTAAAGAAATATGTTTAAAAGAAGTTTTAAAAAAATAGTTGAATATATCAACAAAAGAGAGCGTTTTCTTTTTTAACTTCGACATTTAGACAGATTTTACTCTCTTGAAAACAATTATTAAAAAAAATATGTTCAACATGCAGGATATCATTTATATCTAATATTTTAAATTCTTATATAGCTACACATATATGTTCTAAACTTGACCCATTAGTTTGGGGAAATGCTGAGAACATGTAATTAAATGCCGTCTTTTAAATCAGGTAGAGTTGTTCATTTTTCGAAACTGGCTAGATGTTTCAAATGCCTCCAAAGTGTCCCGGTAACAACATTTTCAAAATTAATTCACAGAACGACGTATAATTCGCCTCCGCTTTCCTAACGTAATTTACACATACATAACAATTCAACAGATTTCAAATACGGGAAATATTAAGACACGGGAAAAAAAACACCGGCAAAAGGTAAATTGGCATCTGCATACTGCTAGATAAATTCGCAAAGACTGCTAAATTTTATTGGTTATTTGCTAATTTCTTAATTTAAACAATTTCATTAAACATATGTGAACAATAGTGTATTTCCCTAGAATTTGCTAATATTAATATGAAAGGATTCCATAACTGAGCGCCGAACGATGGCCGAATGGTTAGTTGGCTGACCTTCGGAACCTGAGTTTGTGGGTTCGAATCCCACAGTGGCATGGATGTTTGTAGCCGTTCGGAATCGGCTTTAAGCAGTAGGTCCCGGTCTCATTAGCAAAAAGTAGACCGTAGCGCACCAAACCAAAACAAATCCATAACTAAAGTTCCTAACATTAAATTTGTGTATGTCAAATCTATTTTTTAGAAAGTTACGAAATATTGTAAGACATAATAAATGGTAAAGGATTATAATTGAATGAATTTCGAATAAAATTTGTTGCATTTATCAACTCAGGAGGGTGTTTTTATAACTTAAACATTTCGCCAGCATTTATTCTATTGAAAACATTATATTACAAGATATGTTCATTATGCACGCAATCATTTTTATCTACCATTTTAAATCCTTGTATAGCATATTCGAAAGTTGTTTGCCATGTGTCCGGAAAATGCTGAAAACATTAGTGAAATGTTGTCTTTCAGATCAGATATAGTTGTTCGTTTATCAAAATTGACTATATGTTTCAAATGCCTCAAGTTTCTGTTCTTAACGTTTTCAAAAATAATTTCAGGGGGACGTGTCATCATCCACCGATTTCCTACTGTGAATTAAGCACAACGAGTGAGCGAATATGTAATGAAAAATTAAACAGTGTTCATACACGAGAAAAATTGACATGTGCAAAGTTGATAAAAACAATAACTGCAGATGTGTACAGATAGATTCGTTCGGGAAGACTGTTAAATTTTATTGGTTATTTTCGAATTCCATAATTTAAAAACAATTTCTTAAAGTGATGTGAACAATTGTACATTTCTTTCTAATTATCTAATATTAATATTCAGGTTACTAACACGGATGTATCCTAACTTTAAAAAGTTCTACAGAAATACCTTTCAAAAAATTATTCTCACTTCCGGTTCTTTTCATTAAAATAAGTTTCTCATTTGAGAATACGACTAAATTTTGTCAAGAATAAAATAAACAATTATACAGTGTTCATTCACGAGATATATTATCATCACCAACACGCTATACCGTCGAAGACAGCAAGTGTACAGCTACATACATTCATGATTACTGTTAAATTTTGTTGGTTATTTGCGAATTTCTTAACTTAAACACAATTTCGTTAAACATATGTGAAAAATACTATATTTCTCTTGAATTTACTAACATTAATCTGCAGAGTTTCCATAACTAAAATTCCTAACTTTAAATTTGTATTCAGTTGATTCTATTCTTCAGAAAGTTGCGAAATGTTGTGTAGGACATTGTAAATTATAAGGTAATTTGTTAAAAAAAAACTGTTGAATATATCAACTCAAGTGGCGTTTTCTTAATATTCCACCTTTAATCAGCATTTAGTCTCTTGAAAACAATTATTAAAAAAATATGTTCAACATGCAGGCAATCATTTCTATCTAATATTTTAAATTCTTATACAGCATGTTCTACACTTGACCATTAGTCTGGGGAAATGCTGAGAACATGTAATTAAATGCTGTCTTCTAGATTAGGTAGAGTTGTACTTTTCTCGAAACTGGTTAGATGTTTCAATTGCCACCAAAGTCTTCCCGTTAACAACATTAATTCACAGAACGATGTATAATTCGACTCCGCTTTCCTAACGTAATTTAAACATACATAACAATTCAACAGATTTCAAATACGGGAAATATTAAGACGCGAAAAAAAAGAAACCAACAAAAGGTAAATTGGCATCTGCCTTCTGCTAGATAAATTCGCAAAGACTGCTAAATTTTATTGGTTATTTGCTAATTTCTTAATTTAAACATAATTTTCTTGGTCTTGGTTTGGAGTGCTACGGTCCACTTTTTGCAACACGAGGGCTTATGGGACCGGGACCTACAGTTTAAAGCCGATTCCGAACGGCTACGAACATCCATGCCTCAGTGGGATTCGAACCCACGAACTCCGGTTCCGAAGGCCAGCACCCTAACCAATCGGCCATCGTTCAGCACATAATTTTCTTAAACATATGTGAACAATAGTGTATTTCCCTAGAATTTGCTAATATTAATATGAAAGGATTCCATAACTAAACGCCGAACGATGGCCGAATGGTTAGGGGGCAGACCATTGGAACCTCAGTTTGTGGGTTCGAATCCCACAGTGACATGGATGCTCGTAGCCATTTGGAATCATCTTTAAGCATTAGGTCCCGGTCTCATTAGTCTTCGTGTTGCAAAACATAGACCGTAGCGCACGAAAACCAAAACAAATCCATAACTAAAGTTTCTAACATTAAATTTGTGTATGTGAAACCTATTTTTTAGAAAGTTACGAAATATTGTAAGACATAATAAATGGTAAGGGATTATAATTGAATGAATTTTGAATAAAATTTGTTACATTTATCAACTCAGGAATGCGTTTTTTATAACTTATACATTTAGCCAGCATTTATTCTAATGAAAAAATTATATTACAAGATATGGTCAATATGCACGCAATCATTTTTATCTACCATTTTAAATCCTTATATAGCATGTTCTACAGTTGGTTGCCATGTGTCCGGAAAATGCTGAAAACTTTCGTGAAATGTTGTCTTTCAGATCAGATATAGTTGTTCGTTTATCCAAATTGACTATATGTTTCAAATGCCTCAACTTTCTGTTCTTAACGTTCGCAAAAATAATTTAAAGGGGGACGTGTCATCATCCACCGAATTCCTACTGTGAATTAAGCACAACAAGTGAGCGAATATGTAATGAAAAATTAAACAATGTTCATACACGAGAAAAATTGTCATGTGCAAAGTTGGAAAAAACAAAAACTGCAGATGTGTACAGCTAGATTCGTTCGTGAAGACTGTTAAATTTTATTGGTTATTTTCGAATTTCATAATTTAAAAACAATTTCTTAAAGTGATGTGAACAATTGTACATTTCTTTCTAATTATCTAATATTAATATTCAGGTTACTCACACGGATGTATCCTAGCTTTAAAAGAGTCTATAAGTTTTCAATAAATTATTCCCACTTCCGTTTCTTTTCACTAAAATAAGTTTCTCATTACAGAATACCACTAACTTTTGTCAAGAAGAGAATGAACAATTATACATTGTTCATTCACGAGATATATTATCATCACCAACAGGCTGGACCGTCGAAAACAACAACTGTACAGCTACATACATTCATGATTACTGTTAAATTTTGTTGGTTATTTGCGAATTTCTTAACTTAAATACAATTTTCTTAAACATATGTGAAAAATAGTATATTTCTCTAGAATTTACTAACATTAATCTGCAGAGTTTCCATAACTAAAATTCCTAACTTTAAATTTGCATTCAGTCGACTCTATTTTTCAGAAAGTTGCGAAATGTTGTCCAGGACATTGTAAATTATAAGGGAATTTATTTAAAGAATTTAAAAAAAAACTGTTGAATATATCAACTCAAGTGGCCTTTTTTTTAATATTCCACATTTAGTCAGCATTTAGTCTCTTGAAAACAATTATTAAAAAAATATGTTCAACATGCAGGCAATCATTTCTATCTAATATTTTAAATTCTTATATAGCGTGTTCTACACTTGACCATTAGTCTGAGGAAATGCTGAGAACATGTAATTAAATGCTGTCTTCTAGATTAGGTAGAGTTGTACTTTTCTCGAAACTGGTTAGATGTCTCAAATGCCCACAAAGTGTTCCCGTTTACAACATTTTCAAAATTAATTCACAGAACGACGTATATTTCGCCACCGCTTTCCTACTGTGATTTAAACATAATAAAAAATTCGAAAGATTTCAAGTAAGGGAAATATTAATACGCGGAAAAAAAACCGACAAAAGATAAATTGGCATCTGCCTACTGCTAGATAAATTCGAAAAGACTGCTAAATTTTATTGGTTTTTTGCTAATTTTTTAATTTAAACATAATTTCATTAAACATATGTGAACAATAGTGTATTTCCCTAGAAATTGCTAATATGAATATGAAAGGATTTCATAACTGAACGCCGAACGATGGCCGAATGGTTAACTGGCTGACCTTCGGAACCTGAGTTTGCAGGTTCGAATCCAACTGAGGCATGGATGTTCGTAGCCGTTCGGAATCGGCTTTAAGCAGTAGGTCCCGGTCTCATTAGCCCTCGTGTTGCAAAAAGTAGACCGTAGCGCACCAAACCAAAACAAATCCATAACTAAAGAGCCTAACATTAAATTTGTGTATGTCAAATCTATATTTTATAAAGTTACGAAATATTGTAAGACATAATAAATGGTAAGGGACTATAATTGAATGAATTTCGAATACAATTTGTTGCATTTATCAACTCAGGAGGGAGTTTTTTATAACTTACACATTTCGCCAGCATTTATTCTATTGAAAACATTATAATTACAAGATATGGTCAATATGCAAGCAATCATTTTTATCTACCATCTTAAATCCTTATATAGCATGTTCTACAGTTGGTTGCCATGTGTCCGGAAAATGCTGAAAACTTTCGTGAAATGTTGTCTTTCAGATCAGATATAGTTGTTCGTTTATCAAAATTGACTATATGTTTCAAATGCCTCAACTTTCTGTTCTTAACGTTCGCAAAAATAATTTACAGGGGGACGTGTCATCATTCACTGATTTCCTACTGTGAATTAAGCACAACGAGTGAGCGAATATGTAATGAAAAATTAAACAGTGTTCATACAAGAGAAAAATTGACGTGTGCAAAGTTGAAAAAAACAATAACTGCAGATGTGTACAGCTAGATTCGTTCGTGAAGACTGTTAAATTTTATTGGTTATTTTCGAATTCCATAATTTAAAAACAATTTCTTACAGTGATGTGAACAATTGTACATTTCTTTCTAATTATCTAATACTAATATTCAGGTTACTCACACGGATGTATCCTAACTTTAAAAGAGTCTACAGAAATAATTTCAATAAATCATTCCCACTTCCGGTTCTTTTCATTAAATCAAATTTCTCATTTAAGATTACCACTAACATTTTTCAAAAAAAAATGAAGAATTACACAGTGTTCATTCCCGAGATATATTATCATCACCAACACGCTGGACCGTCGATGACAGCAAGTGTACAGCTAGATACATTCCTGATTACTGTTAAATTTTGTTGGTTATTTGCGAATTTCTTAACTTGATCACAGTTTTCTTAAACATATGTGAAAAATAGTATATTTCTCTAGACTTTACTAACATTAATCTGCAGAGCTTCCATAACTAAACTTCCTAACTTTAAATTTGTATTCAGTCGATTCTATTTTTCAGGAAGTTGCGAAATGTTGTGTAGGACATTGTAAATTTTAAGGTAATTTGTTAAAAAAATTTAAAAAAAAAACTGTTGAATATATCATCTCAAGAGGCGTTTTTTTTAATATTCCACATTTAGTCAGCATTTAGTCTCTTGAAAACAATTATTAAAAAAAATATGTTCAACATGCAGGCAATCATTTTTATCTAATATTTTAAATTCTTTTATAGGATGTTCTACACTAGACCATTAGTCTGGGAAAATGCTAAGAACATGTAATTAAATGCTGTCTTTTAGATCAGGTAGAGTTGTTCTTTTCTCGAAACTGGCTAGATGTTTCAATTGCCCCCAAAGTCTTCGTTAACAACATTAATTCACCTCCGATTCCCTAACGTAATTTAAACATACATAACAATTCAACAGAATTCAAATACGGGAAATATTAACACGCGGAATAAAAACCGACAAAAGGTAAATTGGCATCTGCCTACTGCTAGATTAATTCGCAAAGACTGCTACATTTTATTGGTTATTTGCTAACTTCTTAATTTAAACATAATTTCCTTAAACATATGTGAACAATAGTGTATTTCCCCAGAATTTGCTAATATTAATATGAAAGGATTCCATAACTAAACGCCGAACGATGGCCGAATGGTTAGGGGGCTGACCTTCGAAACCGGAGTTCGTAGGTTTGAATCCCACTGTAGCATAGATGTTCGTAGCCATTCCGAATTGGCTTTAAGCAGTAGGTCCCGGTCTCATTAGCCCTCGTGTTGCAAAAAGTAGACCGTAGCGCTCCAAACCAAAACAAATCCATAACTAAAGTTCCTAACATTAAATTTGTATTCAGTCGACTCTATTTTTCAGAAAGTTGCGAAGTGGTGTGTAGGTCATTGTAAATTATAATTGAATTTCTTTAAATATTTTTTTAAAAAAATTGTTGAATATATCAACTCAAGAGAGCATTTTTTTTAAACTTCCACATTTAGACAGCATTTACTCTCTTGAAAACAATTATTAAAAAAATATGTTCAACATGCAGGCAATCATTTCTATCTAATATTTTAAATTCTTATATAGCATGTTCTACACTTGACCCATTAGTCTGGGGAAATGCTAAGAATATGTAATGAAATACTGTCTTTTAGATCAGGTAGAGTTGTTCATTTTTCGAAACTGGCTAGATGTTTCAAATGCCCCCAAAGTCTTCCCGTTAACAATGTTTTCAAAATTAATTCATAGAACGACGTATAATTCGCATCCGGTTTCCTACTGTAATTTAAGCATAATAAACAATTCAACAAAATTCAAATACGGGAAATATTAAGACGGGAAAAAAAAGCCGATATAGGCTAAATTGGCACCTGTTTACTGCTAGATTAATTCGTAAAGACTGTTAAATTTCATTGGTTATTTGCTAATTTCTTAACTTAAACATAATTTCCTTAAACATATGTGAACAATAGTGTATTTCCCTTGAATTTGCTAATATTAATATGCAAAGATTCCATAACTAAACTTCCTAACATTAAATTTGTATATGTCAACTATATTTTTTAGAAAGTTACGAAATATTGTAAGACATAATAAATAGTAAGGGATTATATTTGAATGAATTTTGAATACCATTTGTTGCATTTATCAACTCAGGAGGGAGTTTTTTATAATTTACACATTTATCCAGCATTTATTCTATTAAAAAAATTATATTACAAGATATTTTCAATATGCACGCAATCATTTTTATCTACCATTTTATATCCTTATATAGCATGTTTTATAGTTGGATGCCATGTGTCCGGAAAATGCTGAAATCTTTCGTGAAATGTTGTCTTTCAGGTCAGATATAGTTGTTCGTTTATCGAAACAGACTATAGGTTTCAAATGCCTCAAAAACTTCCTGTTCTTAACGTTCGCAAAAAGTAATTTACAGTCGGACGTGTCGTCATCCACCGATTTCCTACTGTGAATTAAGCACAACGAGTGAGCAAATATGTAATGAAAAATTAAACAGTGTTCATACACGAGAAAAATTGACATGTGCAAGGTTGAAAAAACAATAACTGCAGATGTGTACAGCTATATTCGTTCGTGAAGACTGTTAAATTTTATTGGTTATTTTCGAATTTTATAATTTAAACACAATTTCTTAAAGTGATGTGAACAATTGTACATTTCTTTCAAATTATCTAATATTAATATTCAGGTTGCCCACACGGATGTATCCTAACTTTAAAAGAATCTACAGAAATACTTTTCAACAAATCTTTCCCACTTCCGTTTCTTTTCACTAAAATCAAATTTCTTATTTGAGAATGCCACTAACTTTTGACCAAAAGAAAATGAACAATTATACAGTGTTCATTCACGAGATATATTACCATCACCTCATGCAGGACCGACGAGAACAGCAACTGAACAGCTAGATACAATCATTACTACTATTAAATTTTATTGGTTATTTGCGAATTTCTTAACTTAAATACAATTTTCTTAAACATATGTGAAAAATAGTATATTTCTCTAGAATTTACTAACATTAATCTGCAGAGTTTCCATAACTAAAATTCCTAACTTTAAATTTGCATTCAGTCGACTCTATTTTTCAGAAAGTTGCGAAATGTTGTCCAGGACATTGTAAATTATAAGGGAATTTATTTAAAGAATTTTTAATAAAATAGTTGAATATATCATTTCAAGAGATCGTTTTCTTTAAACTTCCGCATTTAGTCAGCATTTACTCTCTTGAAAAAAATATTAAAAAATATTTTCAACATGCAGGCAATCATTTTTATCTTATATTTTAAATTCTTATATATCATGTTCTACACTTGACAAATTTGTCTGGGGAAATGCTGAGAACATGTAATGAAATGCTGTCTTTTAGATCAGATAGAGTTGTTCTTTTCTCGAAACTGGCTAGATGATTCAAATGCCCCCAAAGCCTTCCCGTTAACAATGTTTTCAAAATTAATTTACAGAACGACGCATAATTCGCCCCCGCTTTCTCACTGCTTTTTAAACAAAATAAACAGGTCAACAGAAATCAAATACGTGAAATATAAAGACGGGGGGGGGGAAGGCCGATAAAGGCTACTGCTAGATTAATTCGTAAAGTCTGTTAAATTTTATTGGTTATTGGCGAATTTCTTAACTTAAACTTAATTTCCTTAAACATATGTGAACAATTGTGTATTTCCCTAGAATTTGCTAATATTAATATGCAAGGATTCCATAACTAAATTTCCTAATATTAAATTTGTGTATGTCAACTCTATTTTTTAGAAAGTTACAAAATATTGTAAGAAATAATAAATGGTAAGGGATTATATTTGAATAAAATTCGTTGCATTTATCAACTCAGGAGGGAGTTTTTTATAAATTACACATTTAGCCAGCATTTATTCTATTTAAAAAATTGTATTACAACATATGTTCAAAATGCACGCAATGATTTTTATCTACCATTTTAAATCCTTATATAGCATGCTCTACAGTTGGTTGCCATGTGTCCGGAAAATACTGAAAACATTCGTGAAATGTTGTCTTTCAGATCAGATATAGTTGTTTGTTTATCGAAACTAGCTATATGTTTCAAATGCCTCAAAAACTTTCCGTTCCTAACGTTCGCAAAAATAATTTACAGGGGGACGTGTCATCATTCACTGATTTCCTACTGTGAATTAAGCACAACGAGTGAGCGAATATGTAATGAAAAATTAAACAGTGTTCATACACTAGAAAAATTGACACACTTTCTTAAAGTGATGTGAACAATTGTTCATTTCTTTCAAATTATCTAATATTAATATTCAGTTTACCCACACGGATGTATCCTTACTTTAATACAGTCTACAGAAATACTTTTCAATAAATCATTCCCACTTCCGGTTCTTTTCATTAAATCAAATTTCTCATTTAAGATTACCACTAACATTTTTCAAAAAAAAATGAAGAATTACACAGTGTTCATTCCCGAGATATATTACCATCGCCAATATACAAGACGCTCGAAGACAAAATGTGTACAGCTAGATACATTCCTGATTACTGTTAAATTTTGTTGGTTATTTGCGAATTTCTTAACTTGATCACAGTTTTCTTAAACATATGTGAAAAATAGTATATTTCTCTTGAATTTACTAACATTAATCCTCAGGGCTTCGATAACTAAACTTCCTAACTTTAAAGTTGTATTCAGTCGACTGTATTTTTCAAAAAGTTGCAAAATGTTGTGTAGGACATAATAAATAGTAAAGGAATATGTTTCAAAGAATTTTGAACAAAATTTCTTAAATATATCTTAAGAGGGCTTTTTTGTTGACTTATACATTCAGCCAGCTTTTACACTTTTGAAAAAGTTATTGCAAGATATGTTCAATATGCAGGCACTTATTTTTATCTACTATTTTAAATCCTTATACAGAATGTTCTACAATTGATTGTCTTGTGTCCAAGAAATTACTGAGAACAAGTCGTGAAATGATGCCTTTTAGATCACTTAGAGTTGTTTGTTTATCTAAACTGACTAGACGTTTCAAATACCCCCAAAGCCTTCCTATTAACAGCGTTTTCAAAAATATTTTACAAAAGGATATATCATCCGCAACCGCTTTCCGACTGTGAATTTAACATATTCAATAAACAATGAACAATTAAACAGTTCTCATTTACGTGAATAATTAAGATGTCCAAATATGAGAAGAGCTAATATTAATCCCCATGGTCTCCAAAACTAATCTTCCTAACGTTAAAGTTGTATTCAGTCGACTCTATGTTTCAGAAGGTTACGAAATGTTGTGTAGGACATTATAAATGATAAGAGAATATGTTTCAAAGCCTTTTTTAAAAATTAGTTGAAGATATCAATTTAAGAGGGCGTTTTTTCGTTGACTTATACATTCAGCCAGCTCTTACACTTTTGAAAAAATTAGTACAAGATATGTTCAATATGCAGACAATCATTTTTATCTACCATTTTAAAACCTTATATACAACGTTCTACAGTTCACCGCCTTATGTAGGAGGAAATACTGAGAACATGTCATGAAATGTTGTCTTTCAGATCAGGTACAGTTGTTTAATTATTGAAACAGGCTTGATGTTTCAAATACCCCCAAAACCTTCCCATTAACAACATTTTCAGAATCATTTTACAAAAGGATGTATCATCAGCCATCTCTTTCCTACTATGGTTTAAACATATTGAATGAACGAAAAAATAATGAATAATTAAACGATGGTCACTAAAGCGAAAATTTAAAATGCCAAAAGCCGCTAAAAATGCAATGGCGACAAAAATGTACAGCTATATTCATTCGTAAAGACTGTTAAATTTTATTTTTTATTAGCGAATTTCTTAACTTAAACATAATTTTCTTAAACATATGTGAATAATAGTATATTTCTCTAGAATTTGCTACTATTAATCTGCATGGTTTCCATAACTAAACTTACTAATTTTACAGTTGTGTACAGTCGACTCTATTTTTCAGAAAGTTATGAAATGTTGTGTATGACATAATAAATGGTAAATAAATATGTTTAAAAGAATTTTTAAAAAAATGTACTGAATACATCAGTTGAAGAGGCATTTATTTTTATAACTTACATTTAGCCAGCATTTACTCTAGTGAAAAAAAATTATTACAAGATATGTTCAACATGCAGGCAATTATTTTTAGCTACCATTTTAAATTATTATAGACCTTGTGCTACAATTGACCACCACGTGTCCGGGAAAATGCTGTCTTTTAGATCAGGCATAGTTGTGTGTTTATCGAAACTGACTAGACGTTTCAAGTACCCCCAAAGCCATCCTGTTTACAGCGTTTTCACAAACATTTTACAAAAGGATGTATCACCAACCACCGCTTTCCTACTGTGAATTAAACATACTGATATATCGAATAAATAATGAACAATTAAACAGTGTCCATTTACGTGAAGAATTAGAGACAGACGAAGAACAAAATATTGCTATTACGGTAAAAGTGTACAGCTAGATTCATTCGTGAAGACTGTTAAATTTTATTGGTTTTTTGCGAATTTCTTAACTTAGACATAATTTTCTTAAACATATATGAACAGTAGTATATTTCTCTAGAATTTGCTAATATTTATCTTCATGGTCTCCATAACTAAACTTCCTAACTTTAAAGTTGTGTACAGTCGACTCTATTTTTCAGGAAGTTATGAAGTGTTGTAAAGGACATAATAAATGGTAAAGAAATATGTTTAAAAGAATTAAAAAAAAACATTTGCTGAATATATCCACTCAAGAGGCCTTTTTCTATAACTTACACATTTAGTCAGCATTTACTCTATTGAAAAAAAAAATTTTTACAAGGTATGTTGATTATGCAGGCAATTATTTTTATCAACCATTTTAAATTATTATATGCCATGTGCTACAGTTCACCGCCATGTGTCCGGGTAAATGCTGAGAACATGTCGTGAAATGCTGTCTTTTAGATCAGGTAGAGCTGTTCGTTTATCGAAACTGACTAGACGTTTCAAATACCCTCAAAGCCTTTCTGTTAACAACGTTTTAAAAAATATTTTACAAAAGGATGTATCATCAGTCACCGCTTTCTTACTGTGAATTAAACATATTGAATTAACACTGAACAATTAAATTGTTCATTTACATGAAAAATTAATATGGGAACAGCAGCTAAACGAGCAATTACGGTAAAAGTGTAGAACTAGATTCATTCGTGAAGACTGTTAAATTTTATTGGTTATTTGCGAATTTCTTAACTTAAACCTAATTTTCTTAAACATATGTGAACAATAGTATATTTCTCTAGAATTTGCTAATATTAATCTGCATGGTCTCCATAACTAAATTTCCTAACTTTAAAGTTGTGTACAGTCGACTCTATTTTTCAGAAAGTTATGAAATGTTGTATAGGACATAATAAATGGTAAAGAAATATGTTTAAAAGAATTTTTAAAAAATTTGCTGAATATATCAACTCAAGAGGCCTTTTTCTATAACTTACACATTCAGCCAGCATTTACTGTATTGAAAAAAAATTATTACAAGATATGTTGAACATGCAGGCAATTATTTTTATCTACCATTTTAAATTATTATATGCCATATGCTACAGTTCACCGCCATGTGTCCGGGTAAATGCTGAGAACATGTCGTGAAAAGCTGTCTTTTAGATCAGGTAGAGTTGTTTGTTTATCGAAACTGACTAGACGTTTCAAATACCCCCAACGCCTTTCTGTTAACAACGTTTTCAAAAATATTTTACAAAATGATGTATCATCAGCCACCGCTTCCTTACTGTAAATTAGACATATTGAATTAACACTGAACAATTAAAGTGTTCATTCAAGTGAAAAATTAAGATGGGTACTGCTGCGAAACGAGCAATTACGGTAAAAGTGTAGAACTAGATTCATTCGTGAAGACTGTTAAATTTTATTAGTTATTTGCGAATTTCTTAACTTAAACCTAATTTTCTTAAACATATGTGAACAATAGTATATTTCTCTAGAATTTGCTAATATTAATCTGCATGGTCACCATAACTAATATAACTCCATAACGTGAAATGCTGTCTTTCAGATCAGGTATAGATATTGGATACGAAACCATGGTACCAATATATTGGGCTCTATTAGTTAGACCATAGTCCACTTTCTGTACTGGAATCCTTCATTTTAAATTCTATTTGAAGCGTAAGTATTTATAACCATTAAGAACCGTCTTTAAACGACAGATCAAATTATAATTTATTTTCCTTTAATAAAACTGATAGGATCGTTCATAACAAATGGAAATATAAACTTCAAACCTAAATGAGCAGGAAGATGTTTGTTAAAGGTGGTGTTATATGCGTATTACATCCACTTAGTTGTCTTCGTTTTTGGCAAACACCTTTGTCTTAAATGAATTGCTATACTTCCACTGAGTTCTACTTTTCTTAAGATATGCGGCTGGAAAGTAATAAGTAACAGATATTTAAATAGTGTATCTAAGATGGAATTACTGTTAGGTGTCAAATCTTAGAACTTTAAAATTTTGCTATGCTTTATTTTAGGCGCTTTTAACGTTTAATATCATCATTATCATGTTATATTTTTTTGTATTAGAATACTATTCTAATACAAAATTATTTTAAAAATAAAGTGTTCGTATAGTTACTGTTATCTAAATATGTAATTAATCAAAAAAAGATATTTGGTGTGGGAAATTTTAGAACTAATTTTGTTTTAAATTTAATGCGGAATTTTCCTAATTCGAAAAACATATACAATGAAAATTTTCCGTTCACCTTCGACTTTGTACCTTCGAAGTTCCACTGTTTAAGTATTTATAAGTATGCTGAAGACATTGTATGAATATTGGAGGTAGATAATATCCTTCTAATTTTAATAAACAATTTTCAAAAGTCTTCGCCATAAAGTATTTGAGGCACCTAATTATTTAATTTGAAATATTTTTCGTATGATAAAAACAATAATATGAATACCTAGATTTAAATCATAATATGTTATCTCCTATTCAAGTAAAATAAACATTTTACGCACCTGTTAACATGTCATTAATTAACGGCATAGAACCCCTCTGTATGTCTTTTCATATTTTAATTACACTTCTCTCGAAACATTCTGAGGCAGTTAATAAGTTTAACAAATTAGTTCAAGATTAATATTAAGTAGGATATTCATCAAGATAGAAGCTGAGTTATTCTAAACAGTATAAGATAAACAATATTTTGGAATATTCTACTTATTTTAAGTAGACTATTTCATGTTTGTTTTAAAAGCTGTTTTATTTTACACGTATAATTTCAATAACGTTATTGCGCAGTAGGGGAAATTTATTACTTAAACTTTTTTCCTTTATTTATTCATGTTATTTTTAGGTTTTCCTTTATTTAATTGGAATAGAATTAGAATATATTTGTTTTCTATTCATTGCTTTAGCATTTTCCCCGTGAAATTATATTGATACTCCTAATAGAGTTTTGAAGCACGAAGGCAAACAGAAATATAATTATTAGCATTAACCAATATAACGTCTTCAATCTCAGGGTAGATCTTGAGGTGGGATCTAATGTACAAAATTAGAGACAATCAAAACAATTGTTAAAGTTCTTTATAGCTGCTTTGATAGCTAATGTTAATTGGGAGATCATGAAATGTAGCGATTATTACAACTTTCAACAAATTTTGGCAGAGGAGTTTCTAATAAAGATTTAGAATTGCTACTGACGGCTTTATTTAATTAACACTAGATTGCCTATGGAAGTAATTTTGACTGCTTTTCAATTTCAATTAGAAAAACAATTATGTATAGAATAACACAGCTTCTTAGAATTTTGTCACATTTTGTACAACATATAAATGCGTTTATTAATCATTGTAGTTGCCTTTCCCCCTCTTTTATTTCCGGTATATATATATGTGTTATACCTGTATTGCCCAAAAGCAGTCATTTTGACTACTTGGGAAATTTCTAATAAACCCAACAAATTTGGCATCAAATTCTGGCTTGCATCAGATATTAGTAGCAAGTACGTTTTGAATGGTTTTCCTTACTTGGGGAAAGACGAAAAACAACCATCGTCAACGCTTCTTAATGAACATGCTGTTCTGAAACTGGTCGAGCCATACACAACCTGTGGAAGGAATATCACGACCGATAACTTTTTCACTAGCATGTCACTCGCGACGAAATTACTGGACAAAAAAAAAACCACTAGTTGGAACTATTAGAGGAAATAAAAGAGAACTTCCCAAAGTAGCCAAACAAACGAAGGATAACATGTCTCGTTTTCCCACTCTCTTATATAAATCGGAAAATTCTGTCCTTATAATATATAAAAGCAAACCAAATAAAAGAGTAACTGTTCTAAGTTCCAGGCATAAATTTGTGAAAATTGATAAGAGCATTAAAAAAATGTTACCGGACTCTATTCAATTTTATAACAGAATAAAATTTGGAGTTGATATGACGGATCAGATGGCCAGAAAATATACCGTAAAATCTAATTCTCGTAGATGGCTCCTCCAAATATTTTTCAATATTTTAGACTTGGCCGCTAGAAATGCTTGGATCTTTTACAAAGAAGCGACAGGAATACAAATACAATGAAAATAATATTTTGTTTCAATTAGCAGAACAGCTTTCCGCCAATTACAGAGCTGCAAGACAGACCAAGTCATTAGAAAATGAAGATCCACAAACATCAAATGCAACATATTCAAACAAACGAAAAATTTGTCAAGTCGACTTTGTCACAATAACAAAACAAGTCATATATATGAAAAAGGTGAAAAGTATGTTTGCGGAAGATGTACACATAAAAAGATTTCCATCTTCATTTGCTTAAAATGTACAAATAAAGCATAAATTTTTTTTTTCCAAGTGAAGTAAATTTTTTTTATTGTTAATACTTACTAATAACTTGTTGTATGACTGCAAATAATATAAGGAATATTTAATAATTATTTTAAACAAATTTCTTTATACATTAGTTATTATTCTTCCCCAATGCTGTCATTTTGACTGCTTTGGGGCAATATAGGTATATACTAAGTTTCAGTCTTTCTAGTGTTATTTCTCAATTTATGTGCAATAGAAAACAGTAATTGTGTAAACGTTGAGGTGTGTTTACTAAATAATCAATCATTTTGTTTGTTATGTACTACGTTAATTAAATAGCATTAATCAAAAAACAATCAAAAGCATTAATCTCGTCTAAATTAATAAAATCAAAGCAGTTCTTGAGGTGGGATACATCTTATATAATACAGAGAAACAAACAAATATAATAGTGATGTTATGTAATAAATATGTTTTTATTGGTACTTTGACAGTTGGAGGTATCTTGTGAGAACATGAAACATTCTAACTCTTATAATTTTCAGCAGACTTAGACATAAGAGTTTCTATTAACGGATAACGAATTTTCTTGTGGTAAATTGAAGTTGAAAAAAAAAATCATGTTAATCTTAACTTTATAGTTCTCAGTTTTTATGTATTAGAGAAAATCTTTATTTGTGTTATCTAAGACCCCATTCCTCATATGTGGTAATTACTACTATGAGTACCTAGTATTCAACCAACGGCGAACAACACGAAAGATATAAAGAACGTTTGGTTTGGTTTGGAGTGCTACGGTCTACTTTTTGCAACACGAGGGCTAAAGAGGCCGGGACCTACAGCTTAAAGCCGATTCCGAACGGCTACGAACACCCATGCCACTGTGGGATTCGAACCCACGAACTCCGGTACCGAAGGCCAGCACCCTAGCCAGTCAGCCATCGTTCGGCATAAAGAACCTTGTTATGAGTAATATTAACTAGTATTTATTAAAATGTGGTAAAATATCTGTTTTTAAATAAAGAGACAAGATTACTTTTTAGAGATAAGATGGAAATTAAGACTTTTTGTTTTCAAGGTTAGTAGATTAGACTATTCATTCATGCATATAGCACTATCCACAGGCATTTTGAATCAAATTTAGTTTAATATATAGAACGCGTTCTTCAAGAAATTCATTTTTCGATTAATCTTCAAAAATTTGCTTCAAAATTACCTATCACAATTATTATTAATTTTAAAATTAACCGAAACAAAAATACCTCCAGCACTGCAAATAAATATTTTACAGAAATTATGAGGCCTCACTTTTATGAAATAAAGTATGAAATTCGTTTTAAAAATAATATTTCACGAGTATATACATTTGTACAATAGTGACGTTTTATGGCAATAAGCTTCATGTAAGTATTACACATTAACACTTTGTATCCATTTCATAGGACGTCTACGGGTAAATTGTGTTATCTGTATTGTTAAATGATAGCAGAAATCGATAAAACTCTCTTTTGAAGCTCACTGTGTAAATAAAATCATCTTGTGAGAATTCTGCAGTTATATGGCAATAAGCTTCATGTAAGTATGTACACATTAACATTTTGTATCCATTTCATAGGACATCTACGGGTAAATTGTATTATCTGTATTGTTAAAGGATAGCAGAAATCGCTAAAACTGTCTTTTAAAGCTCACTGTGTAAATAAAATCATCTTGTAGGCATTCTGCAGTTTTATGGCAATAAGCTTCATGTAAGTATGTACACATTAACACTTTGTATCCATTGCATAGGACATCTACGGGTAAAATGTATTATCTGTATTGTTAAAGGATAGCAGAAATCGCTAAAACTGTCTTTTAAAGCTCACTGTGTAAATAAAATCATCTTGTAGGCATTCTGCAGTTTTATGGCAATAAGCTTCATGTAAGTATGTACACATTAACACTTTGTATCCATTGCATAGGACGTCTACGGGTAAATTGTGTTATCTGTATTGTTAAAGGATAGCAGAAATCAATAAAAATATCTTTTGAAGCTCAATATGTAAATAAAATCATCTTGCGGGCATTCTGCAGATTTTATGGCAATAAGCTTCATGTAAGTATGTACACATTAACACTTTGTATCCATTGCATAGGACGTCTACGGGTAAATTGTGTTATCTGTATTGTTAAAGGATAGCAGAAATCAATAAAACTGTCTTTTGAAGCTCCCTGTGTAAATAAAATCATCTTGTGGGCATTCTGCAGTTTTTAAAATAAGCTTCATGTAAGTATGTACACATTAACACTTTGTATCCATTGCATAGGACGTCTACGGGTAAATTGTGTTATCTGTATTGTTAAAGATAGCAGAAATCAATAAAATATCTTTTGAAGCTCAATATGTAAATAAAATCATCTTGCGGGCATTCTGCAGATTTGCAGCTAGATAATATAAATAAAATATACTTATAATATAATAAAGCACATTAAATAACACATTAATTTAATTATAAAAATAATTTGTATCAGGGCATGAAAAATTCTTGACAAATTAATAAAATATGATCTGATGACAATTGCATAAAAAATTTTTAATTTTAATAATTCAAAGAAAACTTTTTTTTAATTATACTTTTGAAGAATAAAAACTTCTTGACTGTAAAAAAATAAAGAATGACTTCTATGAACAAACGCGAATTAACTTCTGCTGCACTTTACGTGCTGATATGAAAAAAAACTTGCATGATTTAAAAAAAAAAAATATGAAAATGAAGCTAATTATTCTAAAGCGCATTACTTCTGTGTGTATTCTACTGTGTGTGAGAAATATTTCTAGTTTAAAATATGAACAGCATTTTCTCATTTCTTAAAGCATGGGAAAATAAAGAATTCACAGTGTAATATTTATCTACAAAATTTCTCTATTGCCCCATAAACGGACACTAAAACACGATAATGAAAAAAATGTGTATGCAAACGAAGTTAATTATCAATTTTCATATGAAAACTTTTTTTAAATGAAATATGTCATGATTTAAAAGAAAATGCTATAAACATTTTTGTTATGTAACAAGAACCTGCAGCCTTTCATCCCTTCAGTGGGTAGAGAAATTGAGGACCAAGCATGCTTGGGAACTAAACACTGGGGGTTCCGCGTAAGATTGACCACCTAACCAGAACTTCGCCCCACAGGGCCTTTGGTCACGCAAACGGAGATTAGCACCGTAAGCCTTGATCCCCTAGGGGCTGTTGCGCATTTTAAATAATAAATAATAATAAAACAAGAACCTGAAAAAAGTTCGAGGCAAAGTATTTCTAAAAACTATATCTCCCACTCAAAATTTCAGTCGAACGATGGCCGATTGGTTAGGGTGCTAACCTTTGGTACCAGAATTCGTGAGTTCGAATCCTATAGTGGCAGGGATATTCGTAGCCGTTCGAAATCGGCTTTAAGCTGTAGATCCCGGTCTCATTATCCTTCGTGTTGCAAAAAGTAGACAGTAGCACTCCAAACCAAAAACAAACCCACTCGAAATATCAACCAGTTTTGCACTGTCTAGAGAAATACAGTAATTATTTAATAAAGGTGGAAAATTTTAAAAAGACTTAAAATATCAAAAAGGGGAGACAGAAAAATTTCATCAAGAAAACGCAACAAGTTTACACTTACTTTGCCCATTGCTACAATTTCCGCTTTTACTTTGGAATTTTATAGTAGTATTATACTGCTTCTTTAAAAAAAAGTTTTCCTTACATAATCAAGAAAGCTTCAAAGTATTTTTCAATTAATTTAATTTAAAAAAAAATTTCCGAACGCTGGTCGATTGGTTAGGGCGCTAATCGTCGGTACCGGAGTTCGTGGGTTCGAATCCCACTATGGCATGGATGTTCGTAGCCGTTCGGAATCTGCTTAAAGCAGTAGGTCCCGGTCTCATTAGCCCTCGTGTGCAAAACAGTAGACAGTAGTGCTCCAAACCAAACCAAACCAAACCTAAAACTAAAACATAAATTTAATAGTTTTTTTTAAACATTTTCTTTATATCTACATAGAAAAACAATATAAATTCATATTCTACAGTCAATAAAACATATTAATCCCATTGAAAGTGCTTTTAACTATTTACGTCTTTGAATATAAAATTTACAATCAATGAATTTTATCACTATTACTAGATAATATGAAGAATAACTAAAGATTGTCTAAAGAATAAATTCTCCTATGCTCTGAT
Organism: Pardosa pseudoannulata; assembly: GCA_032207245.1. NCBI lineage: Eukaryota > Metazoa > Arthropoda > Arachnida > Araneae > Lycosidae > Pardosa > Pardosa pseudoannulata. Next base: position 26,130,932 of record CM063503.1, on the reverse strand, counting down.
ATTTCTGTGTTATGGCATTTGTTATGTGGCATTTGGCCTCAATTTGGCAGAATTGTTGAAGAATTAACTCATATGACATATATCATACAATAGATTTATCATTATATCTGTCAGTACCATTAATCTTGGATGACACTAATAGCATTATGTATCAATCTAACAATTTACAAAACTATAACGAAAATATGAAGTTATATGATGAATTACCAGCATTTTCTTCGCGTGCACTAAATAAATTACCAAGAAACTTATATACTTCACTGATTCCTTAGAGTCTGTATAAGAAAAAAACATTATCAAAGTATATGAGATAAAATAAATAATTATATATACTCTACATGGCATTAATATGCGTAATAATTCACTAAAGATTTAAATTAATTTTCTATGACACTTTAAGAATACGATGTTTCCTTCTTTTTTTGCATACAAATTAACCCTTAATTTAACAAGATGTTTTTTCAAATATTTTTTAATTTTAATTTCTGTTATTTTCCCATGTCTGTATAGACATTAGGATCTCTGTAAAATAAACAAAAAATATATCATTTTCCATTTTTGAGAGAATTAATGTCCGCTGTGGCGAATACTGACAATTATGTTATATAGTAGTTATAAATATACATGTCACATACGGTGTAGCGGACTTAGCCAAATTAAGGGTTAATAAATTAATATAACTTTAATATTTTAAAAAAGCAATTTATATCTAAATTCAGATTACTTTAAATAGTATTGTTTTTGAATTATTTTTTTACTTATGGAATACATAATTTGTTGCACTGGGCTGCCAACTCTAACAGGTATAAGGCGTTCGTAATCCTTTGATGAATATTTTGATCAACCTCAAAAAAGGATAATTATCTCTCTTGATTCCGTATTTCTCTTTCAACTGCTGACCTACCAGTGAGAAGACATGTAAACCTACATGCTGTAGTGTAGTCCATTGCTGTTGTTACTTCAAATCCATTAATAACCCAAGTTTGCTTTATATCGTCTTTAATATTAATTATAGTAAAATGCCACTGATCTATATTACAATATTCAAATATAGAACAAAAGATAAGGAAATATATAAAAAAATAAAAAGTAAAAGAAGCACTCCACGTGCTACACCTGAAAGAAAAATTGCCAAAGTCTAAGAGCACGCTGCATTCTTTTTTTTCCTTCTGAACTACTCCAGCAACCCTATACTTTATCCATTATCCTGTGCTGATGCGTCAGTTGTTCCATTGTTCTGTGCACAATGTGTCCTTTTCCGGCTCTGTCCAGACTGACCGGGACTCCAGGCATGGTTCTGAATCGCCTCCTGACGACAAATCGCAGTTCTCGAAACTTGGTGAAGTTTAAGGGCAATCTTTTCCACGGGCCACACCACACGCCTCCTAGAGTCCCGAAAAAATACCTGGGCATGCAACCCACAACATGTGAGTGTAGCGAGCAAATCAGTTTCGCAAACCTTATGTAAAACATAGCTGCACTCTCACACTACATATTTTATCCTTTAGTCATATTCTGTGTCTGTATGAAAAAATCACTATTCTATTCCAAATACTTTCTTTAAAATTTCCACTTCATTTTCTAACTACAAACGCATTTTGCAAAGAGACATTGATGCTGAAGCTGTGAAATGATTCTTCTTCATATAAACACAGATATTCTTCATTTCCCAATTTTCAACAATCGTCATGTTTCTCCACAAAAACAAAATGCCCAGTCGAGTTCATTACTTTTTTCTTCCAATTTATCCCCTTCATTTCCCTTAACATTTACAGAAGACATTTAATAAGCAAAAAATACTGACAGGTAAATACAACTTAAAACTTGAATATGCAATTATTTAAAGAAAATACTGGTTAGTCTAATGAAATATATTGTTATTGACTTCAAAAAAATATTTATATGATTAAATTTTTGTAGATTTTTTAGAGATTTTCTATATATTACCATTCTGAATACTAATTCAGTTGAGTCCAGACTCCATTTTTAATATTATTACTGTAACGGAATAAAATTCCCAGTATTGTTTACCACTTGTTTTCTCAGACTTACATTTTTCATTGTCCTTAATTTTTATAGAACTAAGATATTTAATAAACTAAATATTAAGAAATGTAAATGTATACTCTCATTAAAATTAATATAAGTAACAGTAAAAATATGGTTATATCTTACAACTAAAATAGGACTTTATTTAAAAAAACACAGCTGAATAGTCTAATTGAAAAATAAATTTTCGTTGACTTCAATTACACATTGCGCATTTATTAAATACTTATAATCAGAAGTCTATTTTTTTATTTAAAATATTTTTAGGAAATAGCATAATCAAAGAACTGCGACCGTATTCTTTGTAACATTATCATAAACGTTTGTTTAATCTACATATACCTAAAAATCATTCATTCGTAGTTCAACTCCTAGTTCAACATCGTAGTTCAATGTTACTAAAACAGAATAAAACTTCGATTACCACGCCATTTCTCAGATATATCTCTGTCATTGTCCTTAAAGTTTATAAAACTAACTTATTTCATAAACTAAATATAATAACACATAAACAATTTAAAGTAAAAATGTATAAATTCTTTAAAATTTATATATGTAAATTATTCAAATAATGATTATATCTTAAAACTAGAATAAGAAACTATATAAATTAAAAAACTGACTCGTTTAGGTAAATATTAAACTGTGGTTGACTTTAACTACGGACTGTACGTGTATAAATTCTTTAGAATTTAAATAAAATCTAATATGTTATGCATTATAATCTCAGTTTCTAATAAATTACTATAAGGCAATAAAATTTACATTACAGCTTACACGCATTTTCTCATATTTAATCTCTCTTGTTCTTATTAAAGATTATTAATTAAGGTATTTAATAAAATAAATATAATAAAATATAAATGACTTAAAACTGAAATGGGGAAACTCTTTAAAAAGGGCAACGAAATTGTCTAAAAAAAGGATTTATTGTTCACTTATTAATATATTGCAAGCGATTAAATTCTTTAGAGATTAAATTAAAATACACATATTCTGTATTTATATGCTAAAACCTCTATATCTTATTCCAAAAACTTCCTTTAAAATTTCATCTTCAATTTCTAACTACAAATGCGTTTTGAAATTAAACATTTACACAGTAACTGTGATTCTTCGTAATATAAACATGAATACCTGTTTAATCTGAATAAACACAGAACCCTTCGGACATATTCCAGTTTCCAGCACTAATTATTTCATTCTAAATAATATAGACTTCACCAAACTTTTTTTTAGATTTAATTTCTTCATTAACCTTAAAAATTTATAGAATACATTTAAGAAACAAAAAATATTGAATTGTAAGTAACTTAAAATTTTTACATGGAATTATTTAAACAAACACCTGAATAGTCTGAAGATACTAATTCATGTTAGATTCCTAAATGAATCCCACATGATCAAATTTCTTTAAAATAAATCAAATAATATGCCTTAACTACATTTTTATGCTAAGAGCTCTATAATATCCAAAGGCTTACTTTAAAATTCTAAAGTCAATTTCTTACTTCCCCTATATTTTCCATTGTAAAATTAACACTTTTTTAAAGGGAATGGATTCAAACAACTGTTTATCTGCATCAAGCTAAAAATCATTCGGGAGTATTCCAATCTTCTTCCATCATTTGTTTATTATAAGGGAATCCTCTTTCGGTTTTACCATCCATTTTTTCAAATATTTCTCCTTCACTATTTCTTAAAATTGATAAAATAAACATACTTAAGAATTTAAAAATAATGTAATGTAAATAACTCTTAACTATAATAAAAAACAATTTAACCAACCAGTGATTCTATAAAAACTGGATTCTTGATCATTTTATTAAATTCTTTCAATATTAAATGAAATTACATCTGTTCTGTAATTTTATTTTAAGAGCTCAATACCCTGTTTCAAAAACTTTATCAATTATTTGTAGCTACAAATGTATTTTGTAGTTGAAGTTTAAGCCTGAAAGTGAGACATAATTCTTCGTAACATAATCATAAAATCCTATTTAATCTGTATAAACATAGGAATCTACCAGGCGTATTTCAACATGCAGGAATAATTCTGTTATTCTGACGGAGTAATGAACGATGGCCCATTGGTTAGGATGCTGGCCTTTTGTACCGGAGTTCGTGGGTTCGAATCCCACTCTAGCATGGATGTTCGTAGACTTTCGGAATCGGCTGTAAGCTGTAGGTCCCCGTCGTATTATCCCTCGTGTTGCAAAAAGTAGACCGTAGCACTCCAAAAAAACCAAACTGACGGAATAAAATTTTTAATCGAGTTTGCCAACTTTTTTTCATATTTACCTCTTTCATTGTCCTAAAATTTGTAGAAGACCACTCCTATAACAAAAAATTATTGATATAAAAATAATTCACAATAAATATTGTTATAAAATATTGATATAAAAAACATTGAATAAAAATTATACAAATTAAAACACACTCGATAGTCTGAGGAAAAAATGTTGTTGATTTGATAAATAAATTGTACAGGATTAGTTTTTTGGAAATAAAGCAATAATATGCTTATTCCTTAATTTTATGATAATAACTATATGTATATATGTTTAACCCCTTAAAGCACGAATTTTTTTAGGAAAATCTGACAAAAAAAATTATTTGCATTAAGACAGAAAAAGAATAAGTATAGTGTAAGTTATTTTTTGCACTTTTAGTTCTAAGTGGTGACTAGAGAGCTAGAAAGGGGGTAAAAGTTATAAAAAATTGCTACACAAACAAAGTGTAAACGATTTGATTGCATATTTATTTTGAATTTTGCCCGTGTCAGACACGGGCAAATGCGTTAAGGGGTTAAAGACTTCAAACCCAACTACAATTTCTTACTGCCTCACTATTTTCTTATTTTAAAATTTAAACTTATTTTTCAAGGAAAGGGATCCAATCAACTGTAACACGATTTTTCGTGATACGATCATGAACGCCTGTTTAATCTACATCAAGCTAAATTCATTCAGGCGTATTCCAGTCTTCTTCTCTCATTCTGTAACTCAAACGAAATAAAATTTCCAGTCGATAATATAATCCCTTTACTTGAATTTCCACTTTTATTATTTCCTTAAACTTATAACATCAAGATACTCAAATTAAAATTAGTGTAATGTAAATAACTTATAACTGGAATAAAAAGATATTAAAATCAAAACAGCTGGCGACTCTAAGGGAACAAAATCTGTTGTCGGTTTTATTAATACATTATACATGATTAAATTCCTCTGAAATTACGCCCGTTCCTTAATTTTATGCTAAGATTTTCATATGTATTCAGACTTATTTTAGATTCTAACTTCAATTTCTAACAACCACTTTAATTTTCCATTTTAAAATTAAAGCCTTTTTTAGGAGGGCAAGCCAAGGAATTGTGTAGATGATCCTTCTTAGTGCCATCATGGACGCCTGTTTAATGTGTAAGAACTTAAAAATTGTTCAGGCGTATTTCAGTCTCCAGCTCTGATTATATTACTCTAACGGGATAAAAGTCCCACACGAACTTACCACCCTTTTTTTGAGATTTATCTCTTTTATTGTATGTATTTACGAATTTTAAAATGAAAGAGTAGTAACTTACTCGTCTTTCACAAAGAAACCGCATGAAGATAAATATTTTCTTTTATTTAATACATAATAAATGTTTGCCCTCACAGCATGTGATCATTTCCTCTTTTCGGTCAAGACAGAGCAAGCGAACACCTATTTAATCTACATCAAGTTAAAAATCATTCAGTCTTATTCCAATCTTCTGTTCTCATGCTGTTACTCATAAAAATAAAATTTCCAGTCGATATTACAATCCCTTTACTTGAATTTCCCCTTTTATTATTTCCTTAAACTTAAAATATCAAGATACTCAAATTAAAATTAGTGTAATGTAAATAACTTATAACTAGAATAAAAAGATATTAAACCAAAACAGCTGGCGATTCTAAGGAGAGCAAAATCTGTTGTCAGTTTTATTAATGGATTGTACATGATTAAATTCCTCTGAAATTACGCCTGTTCCTTAATTTTATGCTAAGATTTTTATATGTATTCAAAGACTTATTTTAGATACTAACTTCAATTTCCAACTACCACTTTAATTTTCCATTTTAAAATTAAAACCTTTTTTATAAGGGGCAAGTTCAATGAATCGTGTAGATGACCCTTCTTAATGTCATCATGAACGCCTGTTTAATTTGCGTGAACTTAAAAATTGTTCAGGCGTATTTCAGTCTCCAGTTCTGATTATATTACTCTAACGGAATAAAAGTCCCCCTCGAACTTACCACCCTTCTCTGAGATTTATTTGTTTTATTGTATGTATTTACGAATTTTAAAATGAAAGAGTAGTAACTTACTCGTAAGTCTTTCACAAATAAACCGCAGGAAGATAAATATTTTCTTTTATTTAATATATGATGAATGTTTGCCCTCACAGCAAGTGATCATTTCCTCTTTTCGGTCAAGACTGAGCAAGCGAACACCTATTTAATCTACATCAAGTTAAAAATCATTCAGTCTTATTCCAATCTTCTGTTCTCATGCTGTTACTCATACAAAATAAAATTTCCAGTCGATATTACAATCCCTTTACTTGAATTTCCCCTTTTATTATTTCCTTAAACTTAATACATCAAGATACTCAAATTAAAATTAGTGTAATGTAAATAACTTAGAATAAAAATATATTAAACCAAAACAGCTGGCGACTCTAAGGGGAGCAAAATCTGTTGTCGGTTTTATTAATACATTGTGCATGATTAAATTCCTCTGAAATTACGCCTGTTTTTTAATTTTATGTTAAGATTTTTATATGTATTCAAAGACTTATTTTAGATTATAACTTCAATTTCTAACTACCACTTTAATTTTCCATTTTAAAATTAAAATCTTTTTTAGGAGGGGTGAATTTAATAGATTGTGTAGATGATCCTTCTTAATGCCATCATGAATGCCTGTTTAATTTGCAAAAACTTAAAAATTGTTCAGGCGTATTTCAGTCTCCAGCTCTGATTATATTACTCTAATGGAATGAAACTCCCACTCGATCTTACCACCACTTTCTCAGATTTATCTCTTTTATTGTATGTATTTACGAATTTTAAAATGAAAGAGTAGTAACTTACTCGTAAGTCTTTCACAAAGAAACCGCATGAAGATAAATATTTTCTTTTATTTAATATATGATGAATGTTTGCCCTCACAGCAAGTGATCATTTCCTCTTTTCGGTCAAGACTGAGCAAGCGAACACCTATTTAATCTACATCAAGTTAAAAATCATTCAGTCTTATTCCAATCTTCTGCTCTCATGCTGTTACTCATACAAAATAAAATTTCCAGTCGATATTACAATCCCTTTACTTGAATTTCCCCTTTTATTATTTCCTTAAACTTATAACATCAAGATACTTAAATTAAAATTAGTGTAATGTAAATAACTTATAACTGGAATAAAAACATATTAAAACAAAACAGCTAAGGGGAACAAAATCTGTTGTCGGTTTTATTAATGAATTGTACATGATTAAATTCCTCTGAAATTACGAATGTTCCTTAATTTTATGCTAAGATTTTTATATGTATTCAAAGACTTATTTTAGATTCTGACTTCAATTTCTAACTACCACTTTAATTTTTCATTTTAAAATTAAAAACTTTTTTAGGAGGGGCGAATTCAAGGAAGCGTGTAGATGATCCTTCTTAATATCATCATGAACGCCTGTTTAATTTGCGTGAACTTAAAAATTGTTCAGGCGTATTTCAGTCTCTAGCTCTGATTATATTACTCTAAGGGAATAAAAGTCCCACTCGAACTTACTACCCCTTTCTCAGAATTATCTCTTCTATTGTATGTATTTGCGAATTTTAAAATGAAAGAGTAGTAACGTTCTCGCAAGTCTTTCACAAAGAAACCGCAGGAAGATAAATATTTTCTTTTATTTAATATATGATGAATGTTTGCCCTCACAGCATGTGATCATTTGCTCTTTTCGGTCAAAACAGAGCAAGAGAATTTTATTTAAAATTACGAAGTACTAGATTAAAATTCTCTCAAGCTCGTTAAGTTCTGATTAATGGCTCAATTCATTGTATCCGTTTGTCACATCATTTATATTTCGCATTTAGTTTGCAGGCAGTTAAATTTTCAGCGATATCAGATGTTTAAGAGGAAATATTTGAAATTCATTTATTATTTAAGAAATCATTGAATTTGATAAACAGTTCATTTAAATGATAGCCGTGATTAATGCCGTATTGCAAATGTCACGTTGAAAAATAATATAAGAGTATAAGATTTCTTTCCAAACATTTTATTGGTAATAAGTCAAACATATTTTAAAGTTATTTTTATGTGATATACATCATAAAAAATTATTACATATAAATATGCTAGGGTCTAATAAGTAGCTGTTAAGCAAAATCAGAAACTTCTTCATAAAAAAAAAACAATAATCTTTATATGAATCAAGAATATTAATCTCACTTTACTTAAATAGTTTTCTCTTTTGAGATTATAACTTTTTCTAACGTTTTTATAGATAACAGACAAGGATGTTCTTTCTTAATGTAAATTGTTATACGGGCACATGATTAAACTCATAAACTGTTTCATTTGAATGTTATAATCTGATATACAGAACATATAACTGAATTTAGAAATTTTCCTTAAAAATGTAAAATGTTATTTATCCTAATCTATAAAAATAGGCTTTTTTGTTGACAATTCAATCTTTCGAGACCATAATGTTTCTTTATAAATATTTTATGATTAACAAATAAATTAACAAATTTTTTTCGATGCACATAATAAGAAGAAAATAATATTGTATGTGTCAATGATTTAATCCAATAAGCACAACTAAATTCAGTAATAAAATCCATAGTTCAGTTCATAAAAATAGCAAATGCTATTATTTAAAAATGAGAACATTAAGACTTTTTGCTAAGCAATTTTGTCTTTGTCTGTCAAGAGTACATTACGCAAATTTTTGAAATGATTGGCACAGTACATATTAACATCTGTTATAGTTGTACTTTGTAGTAAGTTTATGTTATATATAAAATACCATTAAATCTTTAAATTTTCAATTTTTTAATTTTGTTTACTAAAAGTTATAACTTCTTATTATAGATTAAATTTCTGTAAAAGTAAGGTACTGAAATCTGATAGCAAAACTAGGACTAATATATAAGGCAGATTTTAATTACGTAAAAGAATAAAGGTTGTAATTATCCAATATGGAAAATTCCTGAATTTCTGGTCTTATCGTTTTCTTGTGAAGTCATCATTTCAAACCTTTAAAATTCGGCATCTTTGAGTTATATTTTATCATATACTTTATATTACTTTATGTTTAATCAATTTTCTAGTAGCGTTGTCGAGTATCTTTCATCATTGAAGAAAAATATTTTTTTTATTTACCTCGCTTGGATAAATACTTTTCCATGATATCTTAAAATAATCTTCCTGAACTCTATTATAGTAATCCATTGAACGATAATATTTTATAAAAATCTATTTAAAACAATATTACATATTAGGTAAACACAACAAAAAATTATAATCTTCTGATTGATCTCTTTGTTACTGATGTTTTCTGTCTATAAATGGTTTAAGTATACTTAAATTTTGTTACATATCATAAATAATTTTTTGTTTTAAACAAGGTGATAAAATTAAGGAAAATGGTGGTTCATAAGACAAATTGTAACCTTTATAAATTTCTCCATTATTTTTCCATTTGTAAAACGTCTGTGTTAACTATAATTAAAATATACTACTTCCATCTACTACATACATGATTTTTGGTTTAAAACTTCTCTAAAATCAGAAAATAAAATATTTATTCATGTTTTGAATATGCTATAAATTCGAAAGGGAATGGATATCTCTTTAATCAGAAAAATACCCTTGTCAATTCGCTCGCTATAAGCATTGCATTTTTAAAATAATTCAAAGCAACTAATTTATTTCACTTACGGTTATTAAGTTTCTTTAATGATAATTCCGCATCCTATTTGACTTGGATTACCATTTTTCCGCTATTTCATTTAAAAGTATTACATTTTTAGTTTTAAAAAATCAAATCTTTTGTTTTGTTTTTTAATACTCAGTTATATATTCATTTTATATGCAGTAAATTTTAAGTATTGTTTTTCTCCCGAGATCAAATAATATTTTTAATAGTTTAATTCTGTTAAAGCGACATACATTCTATTACGTTACATCCGTTATTTACATACCTTCTATTTCTTTTAATTAAGTGATATAAATTCTTAATATTTTATTACTTTTATTTCAAGAACAAATAGATACATGCAATTTTAGAATAAACAGATGTACCATTCTGATTGTAACTTAAATTTCAGTCGTTTTACGTTTGTCACTACAATAGCCTAACAACACACAGGTGTTTCATGGAGTGCAGATGTTCATGGAATCTTTGTTGCCGTGTTCAATATTTCAAAAGCACGTACTAACGTGTTTTATTAGAACAACAGAAAATGTAACCAAACCGTAGGGGAATATCATTTTCAATTTATATTTTGGTAAATGTAATTAGTAAGAACTGTCTTTTTCTTTAAAACCCAAAACCTGGAGCAGAATTTTTAAGATTCTTCGACAGAATACATTCCTTATCAGATTATTGGTTATTGAAGTGTCTTTAATAAATTGAGTATCCTAATTCTTTTGAATAATCTGCATTTTAGAGAATACAGTTTTCGTGATATTTCCTTTAAAGTTGCTACATTTTCATCTTTAAAAAAGTACATATATATATTTTTTTAAACATGCAGTTATATATTCATTTTAAAAGAAGGAAAATGAAGAATGAATTTTCAGTACAGTTTTCCTAGATGTCAAACAATATTTGTAATAACTTTTTTTCTCTTAACCCATTAACGCCCAAATTATTTTATTTTGACGCACTGACATATAATTCATAAATTGGGTGTCTTTTACCATCAACATGAATATTATTATCGAATTTTATCAATACGTACCTTAGTTTTTTTTAAATGCTGATCTAAAAATAGATCACTGGGCGTTCGGAGGATATATTTTAGCAAATACACAACAATCATTAGTACTTCAATAACGTGGTAAAATCGAACCAAATAGATAAAAACTAATGCATTTTCTTTTAAAAAAACGTTTATTTATGCAGAATTTCACAATATTACAGAATGTACTTAGTAAAGTTTAATTATTTTAAAATAATAAAATTTCAATGTTTCTACAGTTTAGTGTGGAATTTGAAGAAACACTTCTTGCATAAAGTTTCATCGCACTTCACACAATATTTTAGGGGCCTTCCTTGGCACCCTACAAGTCGACAGCGTCTTTTGCCCTTTCTTTGTAACATAATGTGATCCCTTTTATAAAAGCGAACATCATGACTGAGATTAGCTTTTGAGGATGAAGGAAAACTGTAAGGTCGATCTTTCAAAACTTTTTTTCCGATTCCCAATTTTAGATATTTTACAGCAACAGCTCTTCGAAAATCTTACATGGGCATAGAATCACCTTTATGAACATTTCTGTGCAGAATACTTGCATTAACTACAGCCATATCAATTATTCGAGTGAATAGACACCAGTACCATATTTTACCTCTTATTCTCTCCAAAAGGAGTTTTATCTTGATTTGTCATTCTTACGTTCATCTGCTTTTGAAATGTCTTGGAAATGAATATATGACTTTATTTTTAGGTAAGCATTTCTATTAAAATAGTCCTGTACAAGACCTATCACTAAATCTTCTACATCACTCCAATAATATCTTTCACTTGAAAGAGTAAGATAGCCAAAATATATCAAAAACCCTATAAATATCTTTATATCTTCTTTAGTGATAATTAAATCATGGTCGTTTTTGGCATTTTTACCATAGAAACAAGTCTCATCCACAATTACGTATATACTTCATCAGAAAAAAGTTTTTCAAAGCAATGATGCAAGATGCATTTGCAAGATCATTTTCCATTGCCAAAATATTATTCTTATAAGTTTCCCCTAATTCCGACCATTTGGTATAATTCGGGTTTTTTTTTCCAAACAATTTTTGGCTTTTCTGTTTTTAATATTTTAGGCTTCCTCTCAAACGTTGAAGGTAAATCTATTTAATCACACTCATATTTTGATATTACTTCTATTTTACCAACAATATCATTTACAAATGGAGCATGTAACTTATCATCTATTTTCTCTTCATCTGTCAGTTCATCTACATCAGTGGATATGGCAATAATATCCTCTTTAATTTGTTCAGAAAACAGATAATCAACTGCATCCTGAAAGCTATTAAATACTTTTCAACTCATATTTTCATCTAAAGGTGAAAAAACGTAATATTACCAGGGTCAGGAAAAAAAACGCCCGAACGCCCAGTGATCTATTTCTAGATCAGCAGTATTTTGACACTAATTTTTACTATTTATATTTGTTTTAAGATAACATCGGTTTATATTCTGATAGCTACATCTATGAAGATATTAAATCGCCAAAAAAAATTTAACTTTCGCTTATTACTTAGCTGTTTTCAGTGTTTATGCTAAGAAACGTAGAAAAACGGCGGAACGAAAGGGCGATACAAACTTTCTCTTATCGCTTTAGATCAATGATATAAACAAAACAAGAAAACCACTTGTTGGTAAACAGGTGCATGCCTTGTCTTGCCCCTGTGCAGTATAGAATGTGTGGGGTGGGTTTAAGGTCATCTAAAAGCGAGTTTACCAAGCCATGTTTAGCGATCTAAAAATAGATCACTGGGCGCTAATGGGTTAAAGCAGCATGCTTTCTTCCTTTAAATCCGCATAACAATGGCTAAATGGGCAGATTGCTATTGTTTGGTACAGAGATGGTAGATTCGTTTATTGAAAAGAGTGTTATCCCTTCCTTGCAAAAAAAGTAAAAAAGCCATAGTAAATTATTTAGAGTTACAGGTTTATTTGTGAATACTCTTTAATTTTATAGGTGAATAATCAATTTTTAAACTTAAACTTAATGTTCTCAAACTTACGTGATCGGTAAATCTATAGTAATTTTGTGTCGCATTTCCTAACAGTAAGCTACTTGATTCTGATAGAGTGAATAACCAGACACTTAAAAATATGTATTATCTATAGCTGATTTCATGATTTTTAATAAAAAGTCAATGAATGTAATTAGTTTAAAATATTTATCAAAACATCTCATGTTTTTCGTTGAACAAATTAATTTTTATGCATATCAAAATAATTGATGTCATGAATGTTTGTTGCCGTTCACAATCGACTTTAAGAAGCATGTACTAGTGTCATCATCGTAGTGTAGCAAAATAGTAGAACCTAAATCTCCAAACTAAACCAAACCTACAAATTATATGATAAAAGTTCTAGATATATATTCTTATTTATATTTGAAAAACAAATAGACGAAGTCATTTAAAATGAACATATATATCATTCTCATTCAAATTCAAATTTGAGCAATTTTAATTTATGTAAGTACAAAACCCTAACAATACACAGGTTTCATTGAATATCCCGTTCACATACTAAATGTCACATGAATGTTGATTGGATATTATGCATGTCTAAGGGATATCCCGTGGAACTTTTCTACTGTCTTGGTCTTTGTTTAAAGTCACATACAGACTAGCAAAATATAGCAACAAAATAGAGCCTACCTGTAGTGGAGTATAATTTTCAATTTTAATTTTTGTCAATGGCAAATACGTCTTATTTTTTAAACCCTAGATCCTAAAGCAGAATTTTCAGACATCTGATAAGGGAAAAGCAATTTCCCCTCAGTGTGACAAGCTGTAAAGAATAATTTTTAAATTAATAGCTGCAAATACATATTCTTATTTAACATAAGTTAAAATTCAATAAGCATTTAGATTACTACATAAATATTAAACATGCTATAAAATATTTGTTTTATGTTATAATATTTATGCTGATAATAAAATTGCACCTTCAATTTTTGACATTTTAGAAATTGAGATTTGAGATCCTTCGTTGAATTAGTTGCAATGATGAAAAGCATAAATAATTTTAAACATATCAAAGCTTCTAGTACACTTAGTGGAAAAACTTAAATTATAACTCTCACTTATATTGTACGTACAAAATTTAAATTGGTAAAAGACACATTGAACCTTAAAGTTTGCTTGTGAATTGCTAAATATTTTGAAATTAGCATTTATATTATCAAAAACGTCACATACAAATCCCAGTAAATATAAGTTTTTAAATTTTTAATTACAAAATTTCTTGCTTTAATGTCATGCTCGGTGTATTCTTTGTATTTAAAGTCTCATATGCAAATATCTATTAGTGTTTCATGAAGTGTATCAGAAACATAATATAACTTAAGTTATTTTATGTTTGATCTTTATTGTGTTTATAATAAATTTAAAGGAATGCATATTTTTTTTTAATTTATTTACTTTCACATTTGTGAATATATGGTAACAGAAATTTTAATTTTAAACATGTCCTCCAAAGATTTTAAAGGAGACAACATATTTTTACCTATCCAAGAGAAATTACCTTTTCTCTGAAATCTAATTTTTTTAAATCTTGCTTAAAAGATCATCTTAGATATGTATAATTCCCTCTAACTAAAACACTACTGTTTCATTTATAACGTAAGGGACAGTAATAATGTTATTCTGTGATTTAAATAAAAATTAGATTAATTTTTATATTAGATTATCTTGAAGTATATTTACGTAACTTACATATAAAAATTAAATTTCTAACATAAAAGTATATTGTTTCTGCCTCTCAAGCTCTTACTTGGCCTTTATCAAATACTCTCCCATTTAAAAACATTTTTTAAATACATTTTATGATATTGTATGTTAAATTTCAACCCTCGAGAAACAGTAACATACTTATTTAATATCTTCTCAGACTTGTCGTTTCAACTATTAAACCAGAAAATAAAGCATCGTGTTATTACCATATTTCTAACCTACTGGGAGAAACAGCTGTTCAGACACACAGTAACAAGTTTCTTTTTTTCTTTTCAACTAAAATTTACATAAGCAAGTCTTGCATTTTTCACTCTGCTGTATCATAATTTTTGCTGCAGTTCACAACTTTAATTACTTTTAAAATGGTTATATGCGCTGCTTGATTTAAGATACAGAATTTTCTGTTTGGTTCAAAGGACTCCGTTGATTAACATTTGTTAAAGGAATTGTTTTGGATTCCAGCATACGAAGTTTCTCTCAGTATATTTTGTCGTTAAATACCAAATTATTTACAATTACCACTTTTATAAAAAAAAATCTTTTAGATCAGTGGTTTTTCTCGAAGATTTTGAGTGTCTCTGGGAATACTCTGTATATACATGTCAGATCTTAAAAAGGTGTAGTTGGAAATTACGTGAGTTGAAAACGATTTTAAAAAAGGGAACTCTTTTATAAAAGTAAAATAAATGAAAAAGACCCACGCTCGCGTAAGCTTTTGGGATCATCCGGTCAGGCGGAAGCATTTTTGAGCTGTTTGATAAGCTTGCAAACAGATAAGTTTCAGTGAATGCGTAGACATGGAGCGGTGAACAACTTTACCAAGCATACCTCCGTCACTAACAATGAAAATGGTGCAGGCTTTACTTTTAGAAGAAACAATGATTTAATAAAATTATTATTATCAAGAAGACTGTTGTCCATTCGCCTTAACTCTGGATCACGACTTTACATACATACATATATAAATTTATACTACAAGCTACTACCCACTACAAACTTGAATGGTATCCATGCTGTATATAGGGCAATCAATACACTTTGAAAGAAAGCAAGAAAATTTTGAACTAAAAATGTTGCGTGTATTCAGGCAATCCACCTTTAGCGCTCTGCCGCCAGACCATTTTATGTTCTCTTATATAGTTCTTAGTGTCCTGGCCTTCTGTACCGGAGCTCATGGGTTTGAATCCCACTGGGACATAGATGTTCGTAGCCGTTCAGAATCGCTTTAAACTGTATGTCCCTGTCTTATTAGCCCTCGCGTTGAAAAAAGTAGACCGTAGCACTCCAAACCAAACATTATATATTTCTAGTGAGGACGCAATTAAGAGATCCAGCCTATCAGAGTGTTAAGATTAGTCACTAGTTTGAAAGTTAGTTAGTAGTTTATAATGTTCTTTCTACTTTCTTGTATTTTGGTTTTGGTTCTGATACAATTCTTATTTTGTCGTGTTAGTTTACCAATATATAATGGAGGTATGTCATCATACATTATCAGACTTTCTATACATGCTTTGTTAAAAAATAATATATGCATTTTATATTTTGAAAAACCATCTAGAACTTAACATGTTGTTTAACCTACTTTAAACTATACATGTAGTTTCTAAATAATTTAGCTAATGTGGACATTAACACAATGTGTGAAGGTACATTTCGCAGCGGAATTGTACCGGGAGCAGGCGATCGTAAATTTAATTATTCAGTTAAATCTCAATAGATCGAAAGTTATTTAATTTTTAACCAAATTTTCGTATTTTATATTGAAATATATAAACAAATATATAAATAGAAATATATAAATAGCAACCATAAGATTTTTGTAAACATAAAATATATTTTTAGCTGATAAATTGACAATAGTATCGTAAATATGAAAAATCAAATAGATATAGTATTATATCTAAACATTTTTACGTTATAAAAAAATGCTATCAGAAAACTAATAATGTAAAAACTAGTTTTTATTTACCTAAATTTTTCCGGAATCTATATAGTAAACAATAATATTCAGCTTCATTTTCCTTTATATACCGTTATTTTCGTACCCACAAACAAACCATGTTGTTACATTAACCGGCACTAGTCCTTTTCCCGAGCTCAAGTATCAGTCGTCAGAAAACGTTCTAGTACGTGTCCCACATATAATGTGTTAATATTACTCCATACCACAAAACTACAAGATTATGTTCAGAAACCCTTCAAACAAAAGTTTTGCTTTCAAATTATTTGATTTGGTCTAAATACTAATTCACTTAGTAAAACCATGACTTCTATTTTCCTCAAAAGGAAATATTTTCACAATAAATTCAGCTGATTTAAAACTAAATTGATGAAGATACACTGTCATGTACTTTGTAAACTTTTTGTGATCTAAATTTTAAAATTTTATATTAATCGTGTCTAGACTGCAGACAATGTTTTCTTTTCACCATGTAGATACAAGTACTTTTCTTCTGAAAGCCCTATAACAACATATCATCACATCATTTTCTTTTTACGTCTGTTAAATATCTAGGATTTCTCAAGTGATAAATTGATTGTCATGTAACCCACTCATGCACTTTTTTTCAAATTTTTCCTGCATTATTTCTCTTCTGAAATTTATTAATAAACAGGGAATACATCTTACCTTTTAAAGTCTGTGAAATAAGGCAAACTTTTACTTCAAGACAGTTATTATTAGTCATATTGTTTCATTCCATTGGAAAGATTGTAAAAAAACATACTTAAATGATTTTAATTAAAGGACGTAGTAGATGTCTATTAAGTAAAGAAGAAATTGAATATATTTATTCTTAAAATAAAAATTGACGCACTCAATTTTAAAAGCAGGTTTTAGGTTCTCCTAATACTTCTGTCAAAATAACATTTTTAAATTATTAATGGCTTACAATACTGAATATTCATCTTTATTAACCCTGGTCTGCTTTTCTTTATCTTCCGTATACAGTCTAACAATTTTACAGAGAATACGTAGAGACCTAGATATTTGCTTGTTATATCCAATTACTCGTAGAATACCGGTTCAACTAGAATTCTTAAAATTTCCTGCATACTTACAACATTATATATACTTATTTTACTTTTTTTTATTTTTGAACAATATAAAAGAAATTGGCTAATATGCTTTGCACTATTTTACTTCTTCTTTCTTATATTTATTGTCCAAGGAAGAAGACTCGACGTCCAGGAAGCGTCATATTCAATCTTTCCAGTCTTCAAAACATTTTTATTTTCTTCTGCACACTCAAATCTGTTGAGTATTTGGAAATTTATGCTTGATAGCTAACTTTGAATGGCTTCAGAATGTCAAAGGTATTTTTCGAACAAAGGCTAACTAAGCTATTTAGGTAGAATCCAATAAATATTTTAGGAATTATAAATGTAATGCTTGTTATAAGCGAGTTACGTTCCTATAGATTATCATTGTACCAACCAATTACTTCCAATTTCCTTATTAAATCAAGACTCTAATCCTCTGCCTAATTCTTGGGCGCTCCCAACACACACCCATTATTGCAATTATGCTGTCTATGGAAGTTGTGCCCCGTTGCCTCCCTGCCTGAGTTTCCTCCATATTGTAGCTTGTAGCATCTATTCTATTAGCTGTAATACATTATGTTGCCTGTAAATGTGTCACAGTTCGTCACAGTTCTAATAGTTATTGGTTTCCAACCTTGATATCAAAATGCCTAGTTCTTACAGTTCTATTAAACATTGACACTTTGGACACACACAATATTTTTCTTTTAATTGACTTCATATTTATCAAACCATTCTGCTTCATATTATCTGGAATCTGTATTTTTTTTTGTTTTTAACCACTGGCATACAACAAGATACAAACAGAAATATTGATATTTAGAGTATAATACTTAAAAAAAAATATTGCAATTATGCTGTCTATGGAAGTTGTGCCCCGTTGCCTCCCTGCCTGAATTTTCTGCATATTGTAGCTTGTAGCATCTATTCTATTAGCTGTAATACATTATGTTGCCTGTAAATGTGTCACAGTTCGTCACAGTTCTAATAGTTATTGGTTTCCAACCTTGATATCAAAATGCCTAGTTCTTACAGTTCTGTCGAAACATTGATACTTTGGACACACAAAATTTTTCTTTTAATTGGCACCATATTTATCAAACCATTCTGCTTCATATTATCTGGAATCTGTATATATATTTTTTTTTGTTTTTAACCACTGGCATACAACAAGATACAAACAGAAATATTGATATTTAGAGTATAATACTTAAAAAAAAATAGTACAATTATGCAATCTATGGAAGTTGTGCCCGGTTGCCTCAGTGCCTGAATTTTCTGCATATTGTAACTCGGAGCATCAATTTTATTAACTGTAATACATTATGTTGTCTGTAAATGTGTCACAGTTCGTTACAGTTCTAACAGTTATTAGTTTCCAACCTTGATATCAAAACTCCTAGATGTTACAATTCTGTCGAAACATCGACGCTTTGGACACACACAATATTTTTCTTTTAATTGACACCATATTTATTAAACTATTCTGCTTCATATTATCTGGAGTCTGTATATTTTTTTTTTATTTTTAACCAGACATACTACAAGATACGAACAGAAATATTGATATTTAGAATATAATACTTTACAAAAAAAATATTTTCAACAAAATTGAAATTCATACTCTCAGGTCTACCAATTAGATCAACAGTGCAAACTGAGGCACTTCATCATTCTATATTGCAATGAAGATACGTCATAGTCATGGTAATACACAAGTCCTACAGAGGTTCAATCACAAATTAGAAAAATAGCTATCGTTACATTAAATTATATTTTTTAGAGATATAACATTAATAAACTCTGTTTTCTTCCTCTGTAAAGAAAAGTATTCAACATTGTCTTTGAGAGTTCATTTTCTATTACAAAGAGAAATTTCACATCACCGTTCTATATTGCAATGAAGATACGCCATAGTCATGCTAATACACAAGTCCTAAACAAGTTCAGTCACAAATTAGAAAATCAGCTATCATTACATTATATGATATTTTTTAGAGATATAACATTAATAATTTCTCTTGTTCTTCCTCTGTAAAGAAAAGTATTCAACATTGTCTTTGAGAGTTCATTTTCTATTACAAAGAGAAATTTCACATCACCGTTCTATATTGCAATGAAGATACGCCATAGTCATGCTAATACACAAGTCCTAAACAAGTTCAGTCACAAATTAGAAAATCAGCTATCATTACATTATATGATATTTTTTAGATGCAACATTAATAATCTCTGTTGTTCTTCCTCTGTAAAGAAAAGTATTCACCATTGTATTTGTGAGTTCATTTTCTATTACAAAGAGAAATTTCACATCACCGTTCTATATTACAATGAAGATACGCCATAGTCATGGCTAATACATAAGTCCTAAACAGGTTCAGTCACAAATTAGAAAATCAGCTATCGTTACATTAAATGATATTTTTTAGATGCAACATTAATAATCTCTGTTGTTCTTCCTCTGTAAAGAAAAGTATTTGTATTTGAAAAATTGTCTTTGAAAATTCATTTTCTATTACAAAGAGAAATGTAAAAGTTTATATTTAGATGGTTTAAATAAATTGGTATATTTAATGCAATCATTTTAGTCTTTTTAAATATTAAATTGATTTAGGTTTATAATCTAAACCTTTCTAAAGTATTAGCTTGTAAAAATGTAGTATAATCAAAGAACGAAATAATATACCATTGCAGAAAGTGGACTTACACCACTTTCAAATTAAACATATTTGTAATTTCTATAACTATGTAAATTTACATTGACATAACGAAGAAAATTTTGGAGGATCTTCTAAGCAGGGATTTTTATAGATTAAAAGTTCATAGCAGATTCAATTTTTTTATCAATATCTAACTTTTTCTCAAAAATGCTCTTACATCGCTTTCAAAGAAAATGGATCAATATATAATTATAAGAGTTTAAATATTTAATTTATTATCTTATTCAATAAAATTATTTAACACAATACATTATAAAAATAAAAAGAATTTAAATCTGTGTCTTATTTTCATCTTTCTTCGACAACTTTTATAAATTTAAAATATTCTCAAGTAATTACAAAATATTCTGAATCCAAATGAGTTGAAAAGGAAGTGTCTATAAATCAAATACTTTTAAAATCATATAAATTCTCAAGAGGAGAAACTATTTTCGAAATGAAAGCTTTTACTTTTAAAATGACTTTAAATAAAATGCATTTAAGCTGCCAAGGGAACGAAATAAAATAGGTTATGAAACGATTAAGTATATGAACCGCAAAATATATTCTTAAGGTTCCGGATTTAAACTCGGTTTTATTCATGTCACGAAGTTTACACATTCAACACGAAATGGCAGCCAAAAAAGGATTTTCTTTCGCATAAGAGTAATTTCACGCTCGTTCAATAACATTTTATCATAAATGCTTTACATTCTTTATCAAATTTCTTAATTATTATCGCATTATTTACGATTTTATTAATAACATTTTATCATAAATGCTTTACATTCTTTATCAAATTTCTTAATTATTATCGCATTATTTACGATTTTATGTGTTTCATGTTCGTTCAATAACATTTTATCATAAATGCTTTACATTCTTTATCAAATTTCTTAATTATTATTGCATTATTTACGATTTTATTAGTGTTTCGTGTTCGTTCAATAACATTTTATCATAAATGCTTTACATTTTTTATCAAATTTCTTAATTATTATTGCATTATATATGATTTTATTAGTGTTTCATGTTCGTTCAATAACATTTTATCATAAATGCTTTACATTTTTTATCAAATTTCTTAATTATTATTGCATTATTTACGATTTTATTAGTGTTTCACGCTCGTTCAATAACATTTTATCATAAATGCTTTACATTCTTTATCAAATTTCTTAATTATTATCGCATTATTTACGATTTTATTAGTCCTTACTTTTTATTCGATTTCTTCTATACACACCTAGTATTTCAGACCTTAAAATTATTAGGGTTTTTAATACGGTTTAAATTACCTTTTAGTAAACATTTATGGATTTTTACATAAGTAGCTTAATTGTATTGTTTGAAATGTTGTTCTACTAATCTGTAATTATTTTAATAACTTTTTTGTGAATGTAAAAGCCCGAAGTATACTAACACTAGATTTACGGACCGAGCCAATTTGACTCATTAAAAATTTGATCACTATATGTATATAAAATTTTAATATCACTTTTCAAAAACGTACGTTAGTTTTTAGTTAAGTAATAAAATATATGTAAACTTTCATTCCTCTTCCCCACAGACCCCTTTATTTCGCATTATCAAATGTGGTATACCTATTTTCACGGTTGTGAGCCAATTTGACTCATAGAATGTATATGAAAATAAATAAATATAGTAATAAATATAGTATAAAGTAAATATAAAGTATAAAGTATATAAAGTATAGTATAAAGTAAATATAAAGTATAAAGTATATAAAGTATAGTATAAAGTAAATATAGAGAAGAAGTCGAGAACACTTCCATTCCAATGACAGAAATTCATGCTACTGACGCACGGAAGAATTGTCAAGTTCAACAATCATGCAAAAGAAACAGATGTAGAAACCATTGTGCTAAATTTTTTGCGGAAAATGTGTTTCAAAAACAGATTTTATATGTAAAAAATGTTTCCCATGAATTTTTTGATAATAAACATTTCATTTAAATTAATTTGGAACTATTTTCTTTGCAAAAAACTTCAATTTTCTTGTATGAGTGAAATTGGCTCACTTCAGAAAAAATAGGTATATGATCAACATCCGTAAATCTAGTGTTAAAATATTTTTTCAAACATGTTTACTCAAAGCATTTTGATTAATAAGAATTTTCTGAATTGCTGAATTTCAAATAACTAACTGTTTAAACTTTCTACTCTTAATTACAGAGCTTGCACGTAATTTTAAGTAACATATTAATACCCAATTCGGGCAATAACCATCATACTTTCTCTAACGCTAAAGAATATTAAACGTAAATGAGATAGTGCAAGTCGTACACCATAAATTGCTTTGACCTATCTCTGCATTGCAAAAGACTAACACGTAAGGAAAACCTAGACTAGAAATTTATAAATGGACATATTAAATTCATAAGTTTTGTTGGGAGAATGAAGGCTTATGCTACCTGTTACTACTGTTCATCTAACTTGCATTGGAATATCTGTGCAGATGATGCAACAGACCAATACATACGTATACCTAGGCTAGAAATGTATAAATGGGCATATTAAATTCATAAGCATTGATGAGGAAATAAAGGCTTAGGCTTCCTCTTTCTGCTGCTCATCAAAACTGCATCGATATTTCTGTGGGCCAGATGATAGCAAAAAAACAAGGCACATGGTATACCTAGGCTAGAAATTTAAGAATGGACATATCAAATTCGTAAGTTTTGCTGAGAGAATGAAGGTTTATGCTACCTGTTACTACTGCTCATCTAAATCACAGTATTTCTGTGCAGATGAGTGCAAAACACCAAATATACGGTATACCTAGGCTAGAAATGTATAAATGGGCAGATTAAATTTATAAGTTTTACGTAGGGAATGAAGGCTGATCTACCGGTTCTTTCTCCATACTATAACCATAATTCAAAATACAAAAGTAAATAAATAAATAATATAAATAAGTTTAAATAAATTAAATAAAATAGAAATCACTAATGCATAAATGGAAAAAACATTCCAACGATGACATTATAGTCAGCTGGCTTTAAGGTGAAGTAACTAACAGAAAACTTTTTCAAATTTAATTTTACTTGTGCTTTATATTAGTAACTGTTAGTAGTGGTATATTGGGATATATATATTTAATGGTCTCATGTAAAATTTGTAAAATAGGGGATATGTTCTTCCTAGCCCAACTCGGCCGTTAGTAGTCTTAAACCGTGTGGGGTAGACTAAAGTCTTCAGTGTCTGTCTCATATGTATAAATTAAAAAGCTAGTTACTGCTTTGAATATATGAGAATCACTGCTAGGATACTGCAGAGTGGCCATGTAGTTAACTGTTAGTGAATTTGATCAAGAATTATTACTTTGGTTGTTTTGGTTTCTTTGGCGTTCTTCGATCTATTATTTCCCTACACGAGGTTAAAAAGGGCTTACATTTTTAATCCAATTATGAACGACTACAAACATCCCTGGAAGCGGATGGACTGTGGAACCTACAAACTCCCTTAATGAAAGGCAACTCATGCTGTTTCTTCATCATTCAAGCATGATTTTCTTTCATCATTTTTTGATATATATCTCCGGGAAAAAGTCATAGAATTTTTTTCTCATAATCAAAAACCATTTTAAAGCAATATTATTCGAACTAATTTATTTTTCAAGTGATTTACACCACAGTATTATTTCTTACCTAAAATAAAAGAAATACTTAGAATTCACTTTCAAAGCAACTTTCAAGATAGTCTTACTTTTTCGTTATGTCAGAATCTTTGAAATTCTACCCTAAATATGACAAAAAGGGAGAACCGAAACTTCGAAATTCTGATATATGGTCTCTCTCTCCTTTTACATCGGATATTAAAGTAGCGAAAGGTATTTTCGTGAACATGCATTTTCCGGAATATATTCGCTAATGGATGCATCTAGAGACGTTTAGTATATCAAACACATTATTTTATTCTGCTCACATTTTTTAGTCGATAAATTCTTTGAAATAATTGTATTTTATGGAAATCCCGCATCTTATAATGTTGCCAATTTAATAGTGTTAAACTACTATTCGACAATCCAAAGAAAATAATTTTACAATTCTTTCAAACAGTTATTTTGCTTTAAATTGAAAGAAATAGTTAGAATTAATTCTTTTTGAAAATAACTTTAAAGCTAGCCTTGCATTTTAAATATGTCACAACTTTTGAAACGAAAACAAAAATATGACATAAAATAAGAACGGATTTTTTTTATAGGAAATTAGATATATGGTCTTTCTTCCCTTTTACTTTGAATATTAAAAAAGCAAAAAAGTAGATTTCGTAAGCATGCATCTTCCCGTATTCTTGAGCTAATTGATGCATCTAAACACGCTTAGTATATCAAATACAATATTTTATTCTCCCTACATTTTTCTCCAGATGACAAATTCACTTGGAAATAATGGAATATTTCCGAAATCTGGCAGCCTTTAATGTTTCAAATTTTAATAGTTTTAAACTATTGTTCGGCAAATCCAAAGCAAATAATTTGACAATTCTTTCAAACTATAGCTTTTTTCTTTAAATCGGTAGAAATATTTGAATTCACTTTGAAAATACATTTAAAAATAGCCTTACTTTCTCAATCTGTAACAATATTTGAAATTCTACCCTAAGTATGACAAAAAGGGAAAACGAAAACTTCGAAATTCTGATATATGGTTTCTCTCTCCTTTTGCCGCGGATATTAAAGTAGCGAAAGGTATTTTCGTGAATATGCATTTTCCTGAATATATAGTCTAACGGATGCATCTGAAAACATTTAGTATATCAAATACATAATTTTCTATTCTTTACATTGTTCTTCAATAAATTCACTTTGGTATAAAGGAACTTTTCTTAAATCTGGTAGCCTATCATCTTGCTAATTCAGTGGTATTAAACTACTGATCAACTAGCTAAAGCAAATAGTTTTGCAATTCTTTCAAACAATTCTTTTTTTCTTTATACTGAAGGAGATATTTGAAATTCACTTTGAAAATGACTTTAACACTGAACATACCATATAAGGGGTCAAATGACCCATAAGGTTTATGTAAAAAATGCGATGGGAAATGAATTAAAAGTTCTTATTCTTTGTGTTTGCAATAAATAAAAATTGACAATATACAATTTTGTATAATTATATTAAAGTTTATTTGTCTATTTCCTTCCAATTTTCATATTTCATATATTTATAATCAGAAAAAATAAAGTCCGGTCATTTGACCGGCTATGGTAGAAATAGGTATGTATTAAGTGTTGGTATGTTTAGTGTTAAAGATAGACTTACTTTTTCTATATATCACAACCTTTGAAACACAACCAAAAACAGGACTAAAAAGAAGAAAAACATTTTGGGGGGGGAGGGGGAAGAATTTAGATATATGGTTTCTCTCCTTTTGTTCAGTGATAACTATCTTTCGTAAGCATTCATTTTCGTAAATATTAGGGGTAATGCATCTATCTAGAGAGGTTTAGTATATAAAACATTATTTTATTCTGTTCCCACATTTCTGCGAATGATAAAGTTATTCACTTTGAAATAATGATATTTTTTAATCTAACAGTCCATGGCGTTGTCGATTTACCCTAGTCTAAATAAGAGCATTTATTCCTGGTAAACGTTTAGAAAAAAATTAAAAGTTGTTGAATTGAATGTTTTTACTAAATAACTCTCTGATTTACTTTACTTTTTTTCCATGCTAGGGATAGGATTCGAACCTCCAGACTCCCTTTCTGAATAGCAGCAATTGTACTATTACATCATTGTCCAAGCATAATTTACTTTGTTCACTATTTAATTTGTTTTTGAGGTAATGACCATAGAATTTATGTCCGATAATTCAATTCCCCCCCCAAAAAAATAATTTATAAATAACAGCAGCTGTACTATTACGACATTATCCAATCATAATTTATTTTGTTCACTATTTAATTTACTTTGGAGGAATAGAAATAGAATTTATGTATGATAATTCGATTCCCTCCCCAGATAATTTATAAATAACAGCAGTTGTACTATTACAACTTTATCCAAGCATAATTTACTTTGTTCACTATTTAATTTATTTTTAAAGAATAGGAATAGAATTTATGTATGATAATTCGATTCCCCGCCCCAAATAATTTATAAATAACAGCAGTGGTACTAATACGCCATTATCCAAGCATAATTTATTTTGTTCACTGTTTAATTTACTTTGGGGGAATAGGCAAAGAATTTATGTCCTATAATTCGATTCCCTCTCAAATAATTTATAAATAACAGCAGTTGTACTATTACGATTTCATCCAAGCATAATTTATTTTATTCACTAATTAATTTATTTTGGGGGGAATAGACAAAGAATTTATGCCCTATAATTCGATTACCCCTCAAATAATTTATAAATAACAGCAGCTGTACTATTATGACATTATCCAAGCATAATTTATTTTGTTCACTGTTTAATTTACTTTGGGGGAATAGGCAAAGAATTTATGTCCTATAATTCGATTCCCTCTCAAATAATTTATAAATAACAGCAGTTGTACTATTACGATTTCATCCAAGCATAATTTACTTTGTTTTCTATTTAATTTTTTTCGGGGGAATAGGAATAGAATTTATGTATGATAATTCGATTCCCGGTCCCAAATAATTTATAAATAACAGCAGTTGTACTATTACGACATTATCCAAGCATAATTTATTTTGGGGGGAATAGGCATAGAATTTATGTCCGATAATTCGATACTCCCAAATAATTTATATCAAAACACAAATAGAATATTTTATAATAATAGATAAAAATAGAAATCATGTGGAAAAGCTAAAGGAAATCTATAATATATTAAATACAAACTACACTTTTGTACAATTTAAATTTTTATGTAAATGAAAATAAAAAAGGTATTATTTTTTAAGTTAATTATAAAATTATTCAGTGTATAATTTTGAAAGTAATAAAAATAATAAGGTTTTTCACACTCGCTTAAGTTTTAGTATCCATAAACCCTTGTGTCGGACGTGACTGAGGGTCATCTAAGCCTATAATTTATCTGAGAGTCCTATAATTTATCTGATAAACTAGCACCATTTTAAACGAATATTGTTCAAACTAAAGTAAATTATTTTATGTAGCCTTCACACTATGGCCAATTGTTCACTACTTCCTGGTGGTGACCTTGAACGATAGTTCACGGGTAGCATCCATACACTTGGCCACTAAATAAGTCCAGCGCATGGATTAGTCCATAGGGTCTACTGCGCACTTTAGTTGCGCATCTGGATGCCTTTGATCTTTGGAGAAAAACTGCCTCCGAAGCCATCGTCCGCCAAGGCTATTTTATCGTCTGCACCATCAACCACGATAAGCCATACCCCCTCCAGACGGTGGTAGTGGGTTGCAGTGGACCATAGTGTGAAGGGACCTTTATATGTGATTCCTACTACTCTATTTCTTCTTAATTTAAAATTAAAAGGAGCATTTAATTCATTTTCAAACGATTTTAAAGATAAGCTTTTACTTTTAATATGTGACGATGTTTGAAGTTCAACCAGAAGTACGAGAAAAAGGAGAACAAAATTTATGAAATCCAGATGTATGATTCTTTTACTATTTTGCTTCGAATATTTTTCGTGAACTTGCATTTTCTTGAATGCTGGAGCTTAAATATACATTTATATAGAACATACATCATATCAAAAGCATTATTTTATTATATTCACATGTTTAGTTAAACGATAAATTCACTTTTAAAAAATGGCATTCTCTGAAAATCTGGCATCCTATGATACTGGTAATTTAATAGATTTAAACTCCTACTAGACAAACGAAAGTAAATTATTTCACAAGTTATTCTACAGTATTATCTCTTACTTTAAACTGCAATAAATTCAAGTTCAAAAAATCTTTGGTAGTAGCCTTACATTTTCAATATGTCACAATCTTTGAAACGAAACCAGAACTATGACAAAAATGGAGAAAGAAATTTTCGGAATTCAGATATATGATTTCTTTCACTGTTTGCTTCGGATATTAAAGCAGAGAAAGGTATTTTTCGTGAACATGCATTTTCCTGAATACTGGGGCTTATGTATGCATCCTGACCTGTTTAGTATATCAAATGCATCATTTTATTCTATTCGCACATTTCTGCGAATGATAAATTCACTTTAAAATAATGTTATTTTTCAGAAATCTAGCAGCTTGGGATGTACTCTATTACGAAATGAATAAGATTTTTTGTATCTATGCCAAATTTTTTATTTATGACCAACTTTTTACAGAGTTATAAAAAATGTTTCTGCTATATAAATCCACATTCTTGCACCAGTGGGTACAAAATGGGAAACATTGTTGCGTAGTATCATAAATAAAATCCAAGAATTTGGTTGATTCAATTTTGAGCAGCCATTTTTGAGATATTGAAAAAACATTTAAACGGTTAATTCAGACGTTTATTTCCACTGTTTAGATGACCTAAATATATAACTGTTCACCCATTTCTGGCATCATTGTTGTCAGATATTTGTTACCAGAAGACAATATTTCTGTCAAAGAAAAATTTTATTTGACAATCAAAAGGAACCGAGCGACTAGGCAAAAAATTAAAGACCGAGTAAATTGTCGTATCTTAAGTTGCAAGTCTACATTGTTTCCTTTAAAAGTAATTATTTAAATGTGGGTACCGCTACAAATAAGGTACATGCTTAATGTTAAAGGTTTGTGCAATAAGCCAATTCTAAAGTAATCAAACGTTTGCACATATGTTATAGATGGGACTTTGATTCTTCAGAGGATGAGAGGAGGAGGAATATGGAATATTGTTTATCAAATCAAACAGACTCTATTTTTAAATGACATGAATCAACTCATAGCACCACACAGCTTACGATGAGCAAGAAAATTTATTTAATATTTGTCAAAAATTTCTGAAAACGCATCTTCTACCTTATCTTAATCTAAAGCAAAGCATTAATGACTACTGAAGTTTTGAAAATGGCATCAAATTCATTGTGTTACACAATTTTATAAAAGCTTTAAAGAACAAATTTTTCCGTTAATTTTTATGCAATAAAGCCCAGAAATTGATTTCAAGATGAATAGTGCATCTCAAAAATACAAAAAAAAAACGAAATCAAAGCTATCACAATGCAGAAGTACACATCAAAATTTAATGCTATACAAATTTTAAGAATACTTAAATATTCGACACTATGAAAAAACGTGGTGATGTTACAATATATTTTGTCACATAAGAAATTAAAATTAAATATTATACTTTAATAACTATATCTTTTATTTTCTTTAACCAACCTATAAAATACCCAACAAGTTCTCATCGTGATTCTGTATTTGGCTTTATCAACCATCAAAATTAAACTGTTTTTTTAATTAACATAAAATTTTTAAAATTGTTTACTATCACCATGTAATACTCTTCTTGCTTTTCTTCGTTTAAATCAAGGGTTGGAGGCAAACCAGCCCTTTCAGAGATGTGAATATGTTAGGTTATAACTATCGTGTTGTAGAAGCATGCACCATTTCAGCCTCAATACTAATTTTGTCCGAAAGGGTATAACGCCGCTTTTCAGTTCCGGAGCTCGTAAGTTAGAATTCCATTACAGCCGTTCAGATACGGCTTTAAATAGACTCCAATTTCGTTAGACTTTATGTAGCAAAACAGTATACCTTAGCGCTCCAGACGAAACAAACAATGTTACTTTTCTTTTTGATTGGACCTGTAACAGGTTTCATATTCAAGCGTTCGAAAGAGTCACCCAATTTCACTTCTATATTGACATCATTCATTTCCCCTATATACCTATCCTTGGTTGACATTTAGTTGGCTGTTAGGTTGGTTTGGAGGGCTATGGTCCACCTTTTGCTACACGAGAGCTAATGAGACCAGGATCTACTCCTTAATGTTGATTCGGAACGAGTAAGAACATCTATACCAGCAGCAGAGTTTAAACTTACGATCTCAGGTAGGTACCGCAGAGCAACGCCCTACCCAATCAGCTACCGTTCGGGATCATTTCAATTTCTTGTCCAAAACTAGTCATCTTTTTAAGAATGGTTTCTCAATCGAACAAGACCTTCTTAATTTGTAACTGGAGAACGTTGACCGAATGGTAGGGCATTGCACTTCCATACCGGAGTTAGTGGATTCGAATCCCACTGATGGCATGGAAGTTTGTAGCCATTTCTAATCGGCTTTAAGCATTAGGTTCCGCTCTCATTAACCCTAATGTTATAAAACAGTAAACGGTACTAAACTAACCTAACCTAACCTGTAATTCCTAGAATATCGGCTAGCTCTTAAACTTTTTGCTTTACAACCAAATATGTCTTCATATGGACTTATATGTGTTTATGCAATATATCAAAATTATTACCTCTAAAATAAATATCTAAAATTCACCTTTTACACTAAAGTGTAAAAGGCGAATTTTAGAGAGAAAGTAATTGCCTAGGTTCACTAAAGTGAACAATTACATTCTCAATGTTTTATTAACTAGTAGTAATCAAAATCAGTAATAATTCTTTTCAGCCCTACATTTGCTTCCTTATGTTATAATAATTTTTGTGGATATAATCCTTCTCCAGATTCATCACTTTAGTATTCACTCCTTCTTCTTAACATTATTTTTCTTATTACCTCTACATCTTGCCACTTTCTGGTCTATATTCTTTTCCTTTTATCTATTTATGTAATGTAATTTCGCTCATTTAATTCGCATGGCCTGTTAAGAGGGAATAGAAATTTTATA
>CM063503.1:26074645-26092145 GCA_032207245.1 Pardosa pseudoannulata | reverse complement strand
TACTACTTGAAATTGCAATACTAACGATACTAGATCGTTATTAAGAAAACTTTTTAAACATTTAATATAAAAGAACTTCTTGGTTCTATTACGAATACAATAAAGACCTTCCTGGTGATGAATAAAATATTGAAGATTTAAAGTCTCGAAATGACTTCAGAGAACTTTTACTACTGCTCAATAAATATGTAATTCTCCTCAGAGGAACAAAATTAAAACTGACACTGTAGTTAATATTTCTAGACATGACTTTGAAAGTAATTAAAAATTTGATCAAACTATCCATCACGTTCATTGATCTAGCAGAACCTGATATCAGGTATTAAGTAATCTCATGTTTTACGTAGGCAGTTTAGTTGCTATATCCAGAGATTACATAAGTTGATGGTTACTATGTCAGATGCTGTTTCCCTCAAGCTGCATAAGTCTTCAATAATTCCAAATGACAATGGCTCATCTATATAATGGTAACATATAAACTAACTTCATTCATATTTCACGAAGTCAGATAAAAACATTTTCATAAATTTGTTCTTAAGCAAAATGGTATTATAGGAAGCAATTGTTTCTTACACATTGTGTAAAAAATTGTACAAACTTCCTATGGTCAAGATGATACATTTGGGCCATAATTAGTTAACTATGAAAGGAGAAAAAAAAAATTTTAATCTTAATTTTAAAATATTAACTAATGCATTTTTACCATTTTCCAATATATTTCAATGGGATTTCATTTACATAACTTACTAGTTTTGCTAGACCATATTGAATTATAAAATTACACACAAATTAAGATAGCACTGAATATTTACTACTGAAATTCACAAAAATATTTTTTAAATTTTTTATATTGCTTATTTTCAAAATTAAATATTATAAAATTGAAAATTCAACAATACCCTACTTCATACATAAAATAAAAAGATTCTGCTGTAAACGTCGACTTTAATTAATTTTTCTAGATATGAATTTAAAATAAAGATTATCAAAGATTCATTTAAATTATTCATCGCGTTCATTGATCTGGTAGAATCTGATATCAGGTATTAAGTGATTATATGATCTAAGTTCTGAGTTCAGTTACTATATCCAGTAATTATATAAAGTGATGATGTGTCGGAATTTATCTCCATCAAACCGCATAAGTATGATGTATTTCTCCCTTAATTTCAAAAGACAATAATGTATTTGTATATTAGTAACACATAAATTTCAATTCATAAAATTGAGATAGCAAGATTGTTCATTAATTTCTTCGTACAATTAGTAGTAAGCAAAATGACATATACAAGAAGCACTGGAATGTAAAAAATTTATTGACGATTTAATTTTGTATATATATATATATATATATATATATATATATATATATATATATATATATATATATATATATATATATATATATATATATATATATATATATATATATATATATATATATATATATATATATATATATATATATATATATATATATATATATATATATATATATATATATATATATATATTATATATATATATATATATATATATATATATATATATGTATATATATATATGTATATATATATATATATATATATATATATATATATATATATATATATATATATATATATATATATATATATATATATATATACATATATATATATATATATATATATATGTATATATATATATGTATATATATATATATATATGACATGCCGTGGTGCAGAGTTAAGACGAATGGACAACAGTGTTCTTTATAATAATAAGTTTATTAAACCATCGTTAAAGTAAAACTTGCGCCATTTTCACTTTTCCGTCGAAGACACGCGAAGAGTGTTGTTGACAGCTTCATGTCCACGCGCTAATTGAAACTTATCTTTTAGCAAGCTCGTCAAATAGATCAAAAATGCTTCCTCCTGACCGGATTATCCTAAAAGCTTACACGAGGGTGGTTCTTTTTCATTTATTTTATTATTTTAAAAGAGTTCAGTTTTTAAAATTGTTTATAACTCACGTAATGTCCCCTTTAACTACCCCTTTTTTTAGACCTGACATATATATACTAATCAATTGTGCAAACTTTACATGGTTGAGATGATACACTTAGGCAATAGATTACTATGAAAGAAAAAAAAATGTAATTTTAAAATTTCAACTAATGATTTTTTACTATTTCAGAATCTATTTCAATGCGTTTCCATTAAAACAACTTAATTATTTGATATAATACTATAACTATTAAAATTGAACGCAAATTCAGATAGCATTGAATATTTAAAATGGAAATTCCGAAAAATATTTTTTTTAATTTATTACACTGCCTATTTGCAAAATAAAACTGTTCAAAATGGAAAATTAATTATTCCCTATTTCATACAAGAAAGAGAAATATTCTGCTGTAAACTTTCCTGCATTCAATAAACAACTGAGAAACCACTTTCACGTGGGTTTAAAACTCCTAATAACCACTGAAAATAAATCTAAAGCCACCAAACTACAGAAACTTTTTCTAAATTTCCTGCCTCAACAGGAAGAACTGGGAAATTTTCGCAAATATATATATATATATATATATATATATATATATATATATATATATATATATATATATATATATATATATATATATATATTTGTATGTATGTATATATAAAGTATGCATAACTAAATACTTAAATAAAATATGAGTTCGCATGTTATTCAGAAACTTAAAATCCTAGTTGAAAAGAAAATAAGTACCAGAAAATTCACTTTAATGATTAATGGCGCTCAAAGAGAACGTGAATCTCTTTTTCAAGATTATACGACATAAATTCTCATTACGGTATGGAGTATTTACTTCTGCAACTTGTTTCTCTAGATTTATTCGTAACACGTAAAACTTATCTCATCAGTTTAATTTCTTTTTCATGTGGTATCCACATTTCGCGTAATTGTTAAAAAGGAGCAATTAACTAAATATATCCTTGAAAGTTAAATGCATTTCTTTCTTTTTCATAATCAGCATCTGGTAAGCGTAGGTTTCAGCATTGTATTCACGTAAACCAACAGGGAAATGTTAAGTGATTGGGCTTTTATGATCTTTCGAATTTTAATATAGTCAAATAAAAATATTCCACACTTATTTTCAAATTGGTGATGTATTATTATGACTCCTGTTTAAATTTAAATCTTAACTAACTACTCCAGGGAAATCCAAATTTTGTCATTCTTTTAAATTTCATTTCTAATGGCACATTTATAACTCATTTTTACGCTTATTATTTTGATTTTAAAAATCCCAGCATTATTGAGTACATTTTGGTATTGTTTGTTTTCTCCAGTATGCCACAATTGTAATAAATGATTAGTAACTCTTAAACATACTAAATAAATACGAAAAGATAAAACCTTTGTGTCATATTATAGCGTAAAATTCAAAGCCAACGTAAGCAAGGCACAAATAGAGAGAGAGAACACGCAAATAGCTAAATATCTGCCTCTAGCAAAGAGCATTCTTATTTCATGAGAACACAGTGGGTAGTAAAAGTAGACTGAGCTATAAATGAGGAAGCAAAACCTTTAAGCATGAATATAGAACAAAATAGAAAGCCAACGTAAGTAGCGTGAACAGACGTTTTGGCTGTCTATTTTTACCAGCCACTGAGTTATCTTGCATTCAGAATGCCTCTCTTTCAAAGCAGTGAAACAGCTTTCTGCGTACTTTCTGTATTTCTGCTTTACTTATGTTGGTACTGAATGTTCTGATAGACTAAAGAATCGAGGCAATATTAATAGATAGAAATAGATAAATGATGCAGTATTTTAAGAGAAAGTAAAGATATATAATTTTTAAGCAAAGAAATGAGATTTTCCCTTAAAAGTATAGTAACTTTTCTTTAATTGACATTGGAAACTAAATGTATATATATATATATATATATATATATATATATATGTGTGTGTGTGTGTGTGTGTGTGTGTGTGTTGAAACAAACACTAAGATTGTATAAATAAAATATAATGCAAAATTATTTTCATCTATTTTTCTATTTTCGGAAGATCAGAACTCGAATAGGATACAAGAATATTACACATACATTTTTTTACTTTTACTCTCCTTACCAAATTGATTTTCAAGCAAAAATTTCAAATTTTAAGCTGCCCTAATAAACGGTTTAAATATCACTATTAATCTTAAAGCAATGTATGAACATATTTCTATTTTATATACTTTACGAGTGTAGATAAAGATTTTCATTATTGTTAAATTTTTAAAATTTATCTCAATGTTCTTAAATATTTCTGCCACTTATGAGTCTCTCCGAAATCACGTAAAAAAAACAGTCGGAATCGCAATAATAACCACTCTTAAGCTTCTAAAATGCATTTATTGAAGAAGACCGTTTGTACAAATATAATACTTATACATAAATGTAAGTTAAACATAAAGTCTGGTAGACAAATTTAAAATCATAGAAATAGGTATATACATTATATTAGCAATAAAAATGAGAGACATGCTTCCTGGGGCAATTAATCGAACGATGACTGAACGGGAAAGCTCTGATCTTCAGTACAAGAGTTGGTTCAATGTCCCACTTGTGTCCGAAATATTTGGAGTTTACTTTAAGCAGTAGGTCCCAGTCTCATCAGCCCTCGTATAGCAAATAAAAGGAGACCGTAATACTCCACACTAAATACAACCTTAAAGCATATAGAAGATGCACTTCCCTTGGAACAAAAAAATTAACAGTATACGGTTCATTTAATGGTTTGATTAGTAGACTACATGTTTGCTATCAGTTGCATGACAGTCGATACAATGTTGGCGTAACTGGGTGCTATGCTGCACACTAAATTCCCGTCTGTTCTTGTGGGAAACTATCCCAATCATCAACGAATGCTGTCTGTAGCTTCGACATCAGGAAAGGACACAGTTTAAAATGCCTATTGATGATGTCCTTTTCCAAATGAACAATATCCTCTTCTACAAGACTATTACAATTATTACATCTACAATTCATTCACGATATTTGCAAAATGGTGACAGGAACGACATTATCTATGAAGGCTCATTGCACGCATGAACAATCAAACATATTGTAGTCTTTTCGAAAACTCGTAATAGTGCCACCCTAAAAGAGTAGTCCTTTACTACTAAAATGGTAGTGTTCAATGATGGTTTTTTTTAGGGGGAGGGGTAACACTCTTAGGTGTGTTTCTCTGGTAAGTTTAAATTCAAGGATCCTCTTAAATTTTTAGCTTCTAATATCTGATATTTTCATACATGTCTATAGTTTCCATTTGTTTTAATGTCATAAATGTATCTATGCTTTAAGACTTGGACTAGATGGCTAGGCTCTAGCAGTCCTACCAAAATCCTTGGTGCTTACAATTAGCTCAGTCTATTTCTAGAACACACTGCTCTCACATTGGGGAACAGCGTATCTCTAGATATGTAGTTTTATTATGTTGGTTTTGCACTTTATACTATATTCCGTCACTAAGGTCTTACCTTCTAGTAAACATTTCTATTATTTCCTCTCTTTTTTCTCTTTTTCCATAAATTCTTTATACATTTTTTCCTCTTTAATATTCTTTTAATTTAAATTCAAGTATCCTCTTAAATTTTTAGCTTCTAATATCTGATATTTTCATACATGTCTATAGTTTCCATTTGTTTTAATGTCATAAATGTATCTATGCTTTAAGACTTGGACTAGATGGCTAGGCTCTAGCAGTCCTACCAAAATCCTTGGTGCTTACAATTAGCTCAGTCTATTTCTAAAACGCACTGCTCTCCCATTGGGAGACAGCGAATCTCTAGATATATAGTTTTATTATGTTGGTTTTGAACTTTATATTATATTCCGTCACTAAGTTCTTACCTTCTAGTAAACTTTTCTGTTATTGCCTCTCGTTTTTTTCTCTCTTTCGAAAATTTCTTTATAACATTTTGTCCTCTTCACTGTTGTTTTAATTAAATAATATAAAACCTACAAATGTAAGTGAGAAAAATACTAGAGGTGAGTTAAATTTTTAACGAATTTTAAGTATAATTTCCCCCGTTTTGAAAAGCTCATAGTAACACATTTTATGCGGGACACGTACTAGTACGTTTTCTGACGATTGGTTTGGTTTGGGGAGTGCTACGGTCGCCTTTTTCCAACACGAGGGCTAATGAGACCGGGACCTACAGCTTAAAGCCGATTCCGAAAGGCTACGAACATCAATGACAGGGTGGGATTTAAACCCACGAACTACTATCTGACGATTGATACTTGAGCCAGGGTCACGTACTAGTACGGGTTAGGGTAACAAGATTTGTTTATGGGTACAAAATTAACGGTATATACAGGAAAACGGAGCCGAATTCTTGTCCACTACATAGATGCTGGAAAAATTTAGACAAATAAAAACTTAATTTTTACATCAGTCGATGCGAAACTACAGAAAGGGAAAGTTGATTAAAAAATCAATTTAGATCTAAAATTAACTTTTTATTTATCCTTGCAAAAATTATATATATATATATATATATATATATATATATGTGTGTGTGTGTGTGTGTGTGTGTGTTTATGTATATGTATGTATATTTATATATTATATATTTATATATTATATTAATATAAATATATTATATATATATTTGTTTATTTGTCTATTTTTCTATTTATGTATTTTTTATATATATTTCAATATAAAATAAGAAAAGTTGGTTCAAAAATTAAATAATTTTCGATCTAATAAGATTTAACTAAATATCTAAATTTACGAGCAAAACGCCCACTCTGGGTACAATTCCGCTGCGAAACGTACCCGTACACAATGTACAGAGATAGATTTAATACGAGGATGAAAAATAGCCGAAACATGAATTGTTTACTTGACTCTCTCCACTTTGATACAGATAGAAATTCCCATTATATACATTGTCATAACACTTATGCATTACTTCCCTTTCAAATTATCTCTCTCTTGGCATTAATTCTTTATAATGTTCTCTCCACCTCAATTTTGTGAAAA
Organism: Pardosa pseudoannulata; assembly: GCA_032207245.1. Lineage (NCBI taxonomy): Eukaryota > Metazoa > Arthropoda > Arachnida > Araneae > Lycosidae > Pardosa > Pardosa pseudoannulata. The sequence goes on along the minus strand of CM063503.1, from coordinate 26,085,134 downwards.
TTAAAGTTTCTCATTTGCGCAGAAAGTGTCTTCAGGGTTTGTTCAGTGCCGAGGATTAAATTACTTCATAATAAAATATCACTAACATTTTAAGCGTAGTGAAAGAATGCGGGGTAAAAAAAATAAACGGCATGTGTTTAATATTTATGCTTGAGCCCATGTTGTATACATGTATACATACATATGTTAAAAGTGAAAAGTAAGCTTTTGACACCTTGTTTGGTAAATACGTAATAAATTAGAAAAGGAATTTATTTTATACTGTATGTATAATATATTCGATGTGTATAATCTATACACGTCCACACATATGGTATATTATAAAATATTTAATTATATCGTTATAGAAATAAATAATTATACATTTGTAATCCCACGGAAAAATATTTATTTTATTGCTGCAACAGTTTTTTATTGAATGGAAGAAAATTTCCAGTTCATTTATTTTGTTAAGTTTAAATTGGAATCAGTTAAAAAATAATTTCTTAATTAATTAATTTAATAAAAAAATACAAAAAATTAAGATTAAGAGGAATTAAAAATTACTAATAATAGGAACAAAATTAGGCGTTATAAAATGCTATTTTTGTTCGGTATGTATGCTAACAATCTTAATCCATATTTATGGTTGTTATCTAATACATAGAGCCCATAGTTGTATATTTCAAAGAATATTATGCGAATATGAGGAATTAAATTATACGATTATTTAAAGTTTGAATCTCTAATTCTAAAATTTTTATTCCACTTCATCCAAATGCATTTCAAATACATTGTGCTAAATGCTGCACAATAAAATAACAATTTTTATTAATTGATAAAAATTAATTGAAAAATAAATTTAAAATTAATCAAAATTATATATTTAAATAATATCACATCATGTAAAATTTGTATGATTCGCAACATAAAGAAAATATTATTATTCACAGAGTATCTTAATTTTGAGGAAACCGTATATAAAAATAATCAATAAAAGATATATTTCAGAAAATGACGTCATAGAGCTAAAAAAAGTTTAAAAAATGCTAAAACCATGGGATTAAGGAGCATCCGTGATGTTATTTGTAATGTTTAAAAGACAATTGCTGGCTGTTTTATTTTAAGCTAAATTTTAGTCGATAACTGATTGTAAAAAGATTTTTTATAAAAAAAGGGAAAAGCACTTAAAAGTTTTTAAAATATACAATAAATATAAAATAATACAAACTTTAAAAGGTGATTTCGAGAAGTTTTATAGTGTGTCACGAAGAACCCATGTACTAACTTCCTTTAATGTAGATCTGACTGTTCACACGCAATCGTATTTACTGACACACAAACATTTAAATACTCATCTTTACTACTATGAAAAAAATAAAATCGATCAATTCTCATTTTTGTGCGTTTGAAAATTTACTGTATCCTTAAGGGGACATATCTGTACTGATTTATAATATCGTACTCAGGAATACAGCAAAAGTATCTTCGAATACAGCAAAGGAATACAGCAAAAGTATCAGCAAAAGTGACTTCGAGAAGTTTTGTAGTGTGTTACGCATTTGACAATTTACTGTATCCTTAAGGGGACATATCTGTACTGATTTATTATATCATACTCAGGAATACACCAAATGTATCTTCGAATACAGCAAAGGAATACAGCAAAAGTATCAGCAAAAGTGACTTCGAGAAGTTTTGTAGTGTGTTACGCATTTGACAATTTACTGTATCCTTAAGGGGACATATCTGTACTGATTTATTATATCATACTCAGGAATACAGCAAAAGTATCTTCGAATACAGCAAAGGAATACAGCAAAAGTATCAGCAAAAGTGACTTCGAGAAGTTTTGTAGTGTGTTACGCATTTGACAATTTACTGTATCCTTAAGGGGACATATCTGTACTGATTTATTATATCATACTCAGGAATACAGCAAATGTATCTTCGAATACAGCAAAGGAATACAGCAAAAGTATCAGCAAAAGTGACTTCGAGAAGTTTTGTAGTGTGTTACGCATTTGACAATTTACTGTATCCTTAAGGGGACATATCTGTACTGATTTATTATATCATACTCAGGAATACAGCAAAAGTATCTTCGAATACAGCAAAGGAATACAGCAAAAGTATCAGCAAAAGTGACTTCGAGAAGTTTTGTAGTGTGTTACGTAGAACCCATGTACTAACTTCCTTTAATGTAGATCTGACTGTTCACACGCAATCGTATTTACTGACAGACAGACATTTAAATATTCCTGTTTACTACTGTGAAAAAAATAAAATCGATCAATTCTCATTTTTGAGCTTTTGAAAATTTACTGTATCCTTAAGGGGACATATCTGTACTGATTTATTATATCATACTCAGGAATACAGCAAAAGTATCTTCGAATACAGCAAAGGAATACAGCAAAAGTATCAGCAAAAGTGACTTCGAGAAGTTTTGTAGTGTGTTACGTAGAACCCATGTACTAACTTCCTTTAATGTAGATCTGACTGTTCACACGCAATCGTATTTACTGACAGACAGACATTTAAATATTCCTGTTTACTACTGTGAAAAAAATAAAATCGATCAATTCTCATTTTTGAGCTTTTGAAAATTTACTGTATCCTTAAGGGGACATATCTGTACTGATTTATAATATCGTACTCAGGAATACAGCAAAAGTATCTTTTGAGTTGAAAAGATTTCAGTAAAACAGTTCCTATTTAATTCAATGTAGAATGTAAATTTATGGTCTATTTAGAATAATTTTCTAAATCATTAATATGAGTTATATTATAAAATTTATTCAGTTTTGCTTTACAAGCAAAATATATGTTTAAAAATACATAAAATATATACTATTGAAAAAAAATCTACTAACTTTTTTCGCATGAAACTACTTGTAGAAGCCAGATTCAATTAAATTGAATCTTCAGTTGTCAAATGCAGTTTTGACAATAGATAACAATGCCAATGCTTGCCGTTCTCTACTCACTGCAAGTATCGTATATGCCGGTTAATTGTATCAATAGTGTACTAATTTAAAAAAGAATAAAATCTTCTAAATTTGATACTATTTCATTTGTTGTTTATGATAGAATTATATTTTCAGTACAAATAAGAATATACATAAAATAAAATTATTCATTCAGAACTGAACTGAAAACCGAAAACCATTATTTTTGGTGAAACGAAAACTGGAACTAAATCGGTATATTTTTAGTTGAAACAGAACGGAAACCAGAGAGAAAAAATTACGATTGGAAGCCCTGAGCGTAAGCTTTAAAATTCCTCTGCACCTTAAAGAAAACCACAATACTCCTTTCCCGCATCATTTACTAGCCACTTTACCAATTGAGGCCACCCTTTCCTCCCGACCTTTAAAAATCCGCGGCTCTTCCGCCTTCATTAAGACGAGTCTCATAACAGTACCGTTCTCATTCCGTGGAAACACATCGACAACTAACTCCATGCGAGATACTTAGAAGACTAGAGCAGGGCACAAGCACTTGCGAAAGCAGCATGGGAAAAGGTTAAGGGCGCGACCCTTCGTGGTATATAGCCCTCGGAACGACCACTCGCTCGACTAGTCAATCCCAGCATGCGGCACTACTTTCTCCTGCTTTACGGACTGCAGGTGAGTCTCTGAACACTTTCAGATTAAACAGTCATTATTTGTTTTTACAGAGCAACTTTAATATCTTAGAAAATGTTGCTGAATGCATATACGTTTTGACAGCATTTACTATAATAAAGTAAAATATTTCTTATAAATCAATTTTGATCCTTTAGAATTATGTTTATATTATAGAAATATGTCATAATTTTTTGTGTTTTTATCAGTGAAACATGTGCTTAAAAAATGAAGTAAATATATAAATACACACACACACATATATATGTGTGTGTGTATGTACAGACAGTCAAACTGAAACTCATGCAGTCAGTTTTCCTGTTGAAACTGAGACCTTAAAAACTTTTTTACTATAATAACAAATAAAACTATTATTTAATTCCTGTCTGTCAGATCTACATTGAAGGAAGTTAGTACATGGGCTCTTCGTGACACACTATAAAACTTCTCGAAATCACCTTTTAAAGTCTGTATTATTATATATTTATTGTATATTTTGAAAAATTTTAAGTGGTTTTCCCTTTTTTATAAAAATTCTTTTCATAATCAGTTACCAACTAAAATTTAGCTTAAAATAAAACAGCCAGTAATTGTCTTTTAAAAATTACAAATAACGTCACGGATGCTCTTTATTCCCATGGTTTTAACATTTTTTTAAACTTTTTTAGCCCTTTGACATCATTTTCTGAAATATCTTCTTTATTCATTACTTTTATGTACGGTTTCCTCAAAATTAAGATAATCTGTAAATAATTATATTTTCTTTATGCTACGAATCATACAAATATTACATGATGTGATATTATTTAAATATATAATATTTTTACACAAATAAATTCAATTTTACTCAGTATTTAAACAACATAGCACTTATTTAGATGTATATTGAAAAAAAAGTCAAAATAAAACTCGTGCAGTATACAAAATTCTCAATTTTAGAAAACTTAAAAAGACAATATTTTTAGTTAAGTGCCTTAATGAGTGCTATGACTCTTAACATGATTTTCGTATTTTTCATGTTTTTCACTTTTAAAATCTGAAAAGTAAAAGTATAGTTACAAGTTTTACTTTGACTAACTGTATGGATGTGCGAGTGTGTGTAAGTTATTTTCTACTACACTTAATACCAATGAGGAGTTCAGTTAAAATGTTGACACAACTATTCAGAAAATACTAAATTAATTTATTAACGTCAGTTTAAAGTAAATAATAGAAGCGATATATGTCACAGAATTGAGACATAAATATTTTTTTCATGTATATATCGTATATACGTTGTGTGTATATGTATTGTTTAATGTGCCTGATAGCAATAAGTCGCTTAAAGAAAGCAGTAACATTCAGAAATTGCTTATTTAATTTAATAAGTATGCTAATTTAATGCAGGGGATATTAGTTACAGTTTTTATCTATAAAAACACAATTTTTTTTACATTATCTCAAAATATCTTTTTTACAAAATAACATATACTAGATTTGAAGTTTTTGGATTTGTTTGGATTCTAAAGGCTACGAACATTCAACCTAGAGAAGAATTTCAACATAAGGACTCCGATATCTTATTACAGGGATTACCAAATGTTGTCAGAAAATACTTATTTAATGTAATAGTTTTGACACTTCAAAGTAAATAATAGATGATATACCACTTGCTAAAATTATGCATAGAATTCTTTTTTACAGATTTAGGCAGGAATGGGAAGTACCTTACTAGTTCGAGCACCCGGTAGATTTAACTATTACTAAATTAAAGATAGGTCTTCAGTATACTTTTATTTTTGTTTATAAACACCAGCAGGAGAATTGAATCTGATTATAATATTCAAGAAACAGTCCATTATATCGGTGTTCCCCAATGGTACCGTCCCGTGTATCAAATAGTACCAGTCCGCCCAAAGATCATTAAATTATTTCCACTTTATTTACTGCGGTAAATTAATCTCGGGATTGTGCTATTTAATCAACACCTTTGTAATAGATGAAATAGTGTAACCCTTTTAAATTAGTTTATTGTTTATTAAATATTGAGAGCAACCAAAACAATGGAATAAACTGGACATAAAATTACACTTCGGGTGTCATTGTCTCATATTACGTCCAGAAGGAATTGTCTTATTGCAAAGCGACAAGATCAGGGTTCTCACTAATTTCGATTTCTACTGAGTCAAAATGTAAAATCCCTTTATATTTATGGGTTGGTATAATTTTATTTTATTTTGAAGGCATGTTTAAGTACTATTAAATTAAAATTATTATAATTAAGAACAATTTAAAATACAAACAATAAATGGACCAACCCCCCCTTATGCGATCAAACGTTGACCTGTCCGCGGAGATAAAAAAGGTTGGAGAGCAATCCGTTAGCCGAATATAAGAATAAATCCCCAGAAAGCAAAATTCTTTTAACACATTACATGCGGGAACGGGAGATTACCCACTTGGCGTGCCAATTGTTATCTGCGGGAGAGAGTAATCTCCCTTTTGCGCAGAGTGTGTGTTATTGGCGAGAAAGAGAGATCACCACTATTTTTTCTTGGTATTGTACACATGGTTGGAATTTGATCTCCGTGTTTTTATGCAAAATTTCTTTGCTACAAATTTATTTCAGTTTCGTTTGGTAAATCATTCAACACGGTTATTCTTTTTTGCCAAAATAAAAGCCTAAATATAGTTAATCTAAAAATGGATTTACACGATATTGACTCCGGTGAAGACGAAATATTTGCTGATTCCTTGCCGCAGTATTCGTGCAGTGATCGTGATACTGATAGCGATTTATCAGATGATGATGATAGTGATGTGTTCCCTGTGACCAGAGGACAGTCCACGCGTATTGTTAGTGATTCAGAGAGCTTCAGGTGCTTTCTGGAGACTAAAAAAACACAAGCTCCAGAAAATTCCAATAACGGGGAAAAAATATCCTACTAGGATTTGCAAAGTGTGTTCCTCCCATAAAATAAAAGGTTATACCAGATACATGTGCGGATACTGCAATGTTGCTCTTCATAAAGGGGATTGTTTCGAACGTTTTCATTCTTTTGTAAAGTATTGACTGCTAATGAATTGCATTTATAATGTTCCGCGAATAATGCAAATTTCGTCCGATTCCCCCGCTACGCGCGTATTACCGCATTCGCCAAGCCCGCATATAATGTGTTAAACAACATAGTTTATTTTAAATTAAATTAGTCTATAAAAATGTTTTCAAAAGACTATACATGACCTCCGTAATTATGTATACCAAGACCGAACGCATGTAGCGAAGTGGCTGTTGTCTGATCTTTTTCGAAGTGTAATATGATAGCTGGTTTAACAATAATATAATTTTTAATAACATTAAAGAATATTAAATTACTCTTTATGTGTGGGTTAAACAGGCAAAACACTTTCATTCCTTGCATTCACTTCATTTAAAAATGCTCCAAAGTTAAAAAGGAATCATAATTTTATTTTAAAGGAAATATTTATATTCTTGAACCTTTCAAAACCGTATCAAGGATCTCGCTTCAAGAAAAGAATTTGAGGAGATTTATCAGTTAGCTGTAGTTTGTTTTCCTATTTTTAAGTAGGAAGTAAATGTCAGCTAACATCCTTCACATCTTGTTTTTATATCTTGGAAAGTTCTAAAGAGCTTCTGATGTCATAAATTTATTTACGAATAAAAATTGCGGTAGGGAAATTTCATTCTATATATAAGCACTATTGTGTTTCAAGTCGGAATGAAAAAAATAATTTCCTTATTTCTTGGGAAATATATTTAGATAAAATTGAATAAAAATATCGATTTTGTAACATTTTGTGCTCCAGTGTCGAATCTAACTCGACATTATCTTTCTTTTTACATTACTTACAACATCGAGTGAGGCTCGACATGAGTTTTACGTTTAAGAACAACTATTCATACTTAACTAAATTGAAATTCCTAGGTCTGCAACAAGTTCATATTACTCAAACATTAATTTGCACCACACTACTAGGAATGAGGAAAATTAATTTGGAGTGCTTATGGTTCAAAACATGTATATCACTTTTATTACTGCTTAACAAATAACTTAATGTGAATATTTATATTCTTGAACTTTTCAAAACCGTATCAAGGATCTCGCTTCAAGAAAAGAATTTGAATAGATTTATCAGTTAGCTCTAATTTTTATTCCTATTTTTAAGTATGAAATAAATGTCAGCTAACATCCTTCACATCTTGTTTTTATATCTTGGAAAGTTTTAAAGAGCTTGTGATGTCATAAATTCATTTACGAATAAAAAGTGCGGTGGGGAAATTTTATTCTGTATATGAGCACTGTATATTCGAGCATAAATAAGAAAAAATAATTTCCTAATTTCTCGGGAAATACATTTAATTAAATTGAATAAAAATATCAGTTCTTTTAACTCGTTGTTCTCTAGTTTCCAATCTGACTTGACATTATCTTTCTTTTTACATTATGTACAACGTCGAGTGAGGCTTGACATGGTTTTTATGTTTAAGAATTATTATTCACAGTTGTTAACTGAATCAAAATTCCTAGGTCGGCAACAAGTTCATATTACTCAAACATTAATTTGTACCAGACTACTAGTAATGAGGAAAATTAATTTGGAGTACATTTCAAAACATGCATATCAATTTTTTTTACTGCTTAAAAATAATTCAATGTGAACACTTACGCATTGTTAATGAGTTACTTAAACTTATGAACAAAGACAATTATCTGTAATTTTTATGTTTGGCATGTATAGCTCTAAATAAAAAATCTGAAAATTTTACGTCTTACACACGAACCAGTCAGAGATATAAGGATAGTATCTTTCATCCTTATATAAATCTAATTTTAAATTTTAACTCCTTGTTTTTAACACATTTTATATCTCAACAATTTCGATATGATATGTATTTTTTAATTTTAGAATACATTGTTTCAAAAGTGTAATAAGTTATTAAAAGATTTGAACCATAAAAATGAAAATTTATTGGAAATAAAGTGTTTTCTAGACAAAATTAATATATTTGTAAATGTAAATTTTTTTTGTGCAAAAATGATCGTTAAACAAAGAATTTGACATTATCTTTCTTCAAAGGCTACGTTTTGCACCTCTAACATTTTTTTTAATTTACAAATCCAAAGTGTATTTCAGTAATAATCATGAGATTTTTATATAAAAACTAAATTTATGATTGCCATTTGGAAAGAATTTTATTAGGTGAATGTGTTGATTGCAGTGTTGGGGGATATCAACGACTAACAAAGCCATCTTTGAAAGCTGCCTGTGCAAATAACATTGATTTTGGGTATGTTTCAGATCTGCGGCACGGTAATACAAAAAGTGTATTAATTCAATTTAATAATACAAGAAAAAAATTTAGTCACCTAAATTTATTATTTTTATGGAAGCTGTTATTATCAAAATGAACCCAGTTTTTCACCACGTCATTTTAATAATAGTATGAAAACAATCTTCTATATATCTTACAGTTAAAAAAAGAGAGATGTTGATATTTCAGAACATGATGTTTTATTACTATGCGCTTCATACATAACATTATACTTTTATGAAAAATGAACAAGACTTAGAAAGCATCTTTATACGAAATACAAAACATAATTTTTTTTAAAGTACTTTAAGAAAATCTTTTTTTCCTTATCTAAAGTTTAATAATTTTTAAAGTATTTATTTAAATTTTTAGTTCGTATTGTTACTTCTAAAAATTCATTTAATTAAGATACCTTAAGTAAAGAAAAATAGTGAAATCGGTACATTAGTCCTTTATATTTAGATGCATTAAAGTAATGATAAAAATGCATTAAAGTAATGATCCGAGCTATCTACGGACCTGTAAACGATCAGGGGTGCTGGCGAATCAGATTTAATTTTGAACTATAAAGGCTTTACAAAGAGCCTTGGGTTACGCAAGTCATTCGTAGTAATAGACTTAGATGGCTTGGACATATCTGGAGAACCCCTGATTACAATCCTACTAAACTGTATACTTTTAAAAACCCTGAGAGATCCCGTACCCGAGTACGACCACCTACAAGATGACTAGACGATGTTGAAATTGACCTCAAATCCTTGAAGATTAACCCTCTAAGCGGTTCGCAAGTACAATTCCACCGGTTGTGACGTACAATTTTCGACCTCCAAAAACGTTCCGAAAATGGATGCATTGTACATTTCTGCCAGTGCTTTCCCCCATCGATTTTTGAGATAGGAGGGTCAGGTCGATTGTTTAGGAACTGCACTCCTCTTTGACTGAAATTTATTGAGGGATGCACCCCTACTACCTGAGACACAAATATACTGATAGCTTCTCATGGCTTTGTAAATCTCCATTTCGAAGAATTTCGTTTGCGGTAACAGATGTATCTCTAATTGCACCACTTAAATATCTTGGATGACTTTCGTAAAAAAATATAAATAATTCTCTTAAAAAATATTTTTATTCGTAATTTTAGAATCCATTATTTCTTATTGGATGATCTTCGAAACTTGACGAGCTTTATGTGTATTTAAAATTAACAATCTATAATGTCTATTTATATATCTATAACCGGAAGTAAAGGGACAATAACGAAGGTGGGTTTCCCGTATTCCAATCTAGTCGACAAAGGGTGAAGTAAAAAATCATAGAACACTTTGGTCACTGACACAATAAAACGTATTTTTTGGAGACTTTTTTTCCTCGGTGTGATCCACTCGGAGGGTTAAGAACTGGAAAAGAGTTGCTCTAGACCGTTTGAGTTGGAGGAAGCGTGCTGTCGAGGCAGCTAGGACCTATAATAGGTTGTTATGCTCATGAAGAAGAAGAAAGTAATGATAAACATTATAAAGCCAGTGTAAAAGTAAACACTGAATAAAGAAATTGTATAGTTTGCTTATAA
>CM063503.1:25982145-26069645 GCA_032207245.1 Pardosa pseudoannulata | reverse complement strand
TTTCACCAGTTTAGTGCTGACTGTATCGCAGTATATTTCACCTGAAATATTGTGTTTTTTTATTTAGGGTGATTGTCTTGGTATGATAAGAAACCAGTAACTACAACGTATACCACCTGACTAAGGTATTTTAACACGTTGACTGCCAGGTGCATTTTAAATGGTTTGCCCAAGGAGCCGACGTGAACTTTTCATTATGCGATGCATATTATTCTGAAATATTATTTGCAGTAGATAAAATAGGTTATAAAATCATGCTTGGAGCAGTTTTTGTGGTAGGGGTCACAGAGAACCTCCATGGTAGTCAACGCGTTAAATTATCATGAACCCAATATGTATACGAAAAGACCACTGATTGAAAATGAAATTGAGTTCTAAGCAAATCTAAGTGATTCAGAATTTGGCTGCCAGGCGCATTTTCGATGGTTTGCCCAAAGAGCCGACGCGAACTTTTCATTATGCGATGCATATTATTCTGAAATATTATTTGCAGCAGATAAAATAAGTTATAAAATCATGCTTGAAGCAGTTTTTGTGGTGCGGGTCACCGGGAACCTCCATGGCTGTCAATGTGTTAAATTATCAAGAACCCAATATGGATAAGAAAAGACCACTGACTAAAAATGAAATTGAGTTCTAAGTAAATCTAAGTGATTCATTGAATTTGACGAGATTTTTGACGAGGATGGTAACGGCAGTAGTAATTATGAACCTTCTGATAGTTCAAGTGATAGTGAACATTATTATTAGAATATGCGAGACAAATTTACTGTTATTCACATACGTTTAAGAAAACAAAGTGTAAATTGACAATTTCGCTAATCACCAATAAAATTTAACAGAATTTACGAATAATTCTTTAGTTTTACACCAAAAGCGGCACAGACACCATTACTCGAAGTTAAGAAATTTATCTCGTTAATGAACTTTGTGTAGTTCATGTTACATTATCCTAAATGTAGTACTGTTCAGTAGTAATAAATTGTTTCTATTACGAGTTTCAAATGAAAGTGCAAATGTGTGTTTGAAATTTAGTGCGGAGAAAAGATTTGCATTTATTAAGTTACGCCGCGTAAAGTAGTGCCGAAGCCATGGCTAAACGGCAAATGTCAAATTTGACGCAACGTCTCTCTAATTAATACATCATTATAAGTATAAACGTTTTATTAGTGCGAGGAAAATATTAAAGAGATTTACACTTCCCCAAAATCTAAAAGTTTCTGTAAAGAGAAGCCAAATTCAATTGCAAAATTATACTTTAAATTCAAGTATTAATAAATCATTAGCTATAAACATTATAATTGAGAAATATTCTTGTTAATAAAAAATTATAATAGATGTCATTTAAAAACTACTGACAGTTGAAATAATACTTAATAAACCTTTTTTCATTAAAGAAAATTTTTGAATACTAATTTTAAAAAAAATAAGGGAGGGGGGGGGTAATATGTCTTATAAATAGGAATTCAGTGATAGGGAATTTGCCACATATAGGAACCTAAACATCTTTCTCACTCTGACTCCCTTCATTTATAATTCTCTACTGGTGTGATTGTTCTCAGATTCATGCTAATTATGAAAAGGATGTTTTAGTTTTATCCACGATAATCATTAAGTTTTTTAATATGGAATAAAAATCGCATTTGTTTCGACTGTTTATGGGAAAAGACATTAAATATTTTTGAGATATTTTTTAAACTAAATATTTTTATCGAGTTTCGTAAAAAAAAACAAGGAAATCCATTTTTGTTATAGGCAATAAATAATTTTAACCTGGGTAGTATTCACTATATCTGATTCAAGTAGCTGACTGATAGCAAATTTGAGACAAAAAATTATAGATTTACTGATCATATTCAGTTTTAGAAAATCAAGTTTAAATTGAGAAAAGCTCTAACCACCAATAGAATTAAACAGCATTCGCAAATTATTCTCCAGCGCTAGTTAGGCACTAGCATCAAATATTATGCACATGTTCAACAAATTCTCTCACTAATGAATGCTTAGGTATCTTTACTGCAACATAATAAATAGAGGTATAAATCTATAACTTATTTTACTAAGCAAACGGCAGTGTAAATGACTCTTTGGCAATTAGTGGGAAGAAAGCTTTACACATTTACGAGATAAATTTCTTGTTAAGGAGAGACAAAAAAATATCGGGGTTAAGTTGAGTAAAGCTTTAATCACCAATAGAATTAAACAGCATTTACAAATTAATCTCCAGATCTAGTTAAACTCTAGTAACAAATCCTATGCGCATGTTCAACAAACTCTCTCGCTAATGAACGCGTATGTAGCTTTCCGTTAACCTAAGAAAATAGAGGTATAAATATGTACTTTATTTTACTAGTCAAACGACAGTATAAATGACTTTTTAACAATTACTGGGATGAAAGCTTTATAAGATGAAATTGAGTAATATGCAAATCTAAGTGATTCAGAATTTGACTGGATTTTTTAAGAGGATGGTAACGACAGAAGCGATTATTATGAACCTTCTGATATTTCAAGGGATAGTGAAGAAGAAGTCGTTTCCGAATCTGAAGTTGATCCCGAATATAAAAATGATGATGATTCCCAAGCAATAACATCAAATGCAAATAATAATTTACGGACATAAATTCAACAAAGTCCTAAATTATTTATTTTCCAAGAGTATTGATTTTTTGTTCTTTTTCCAGAAGCCATCTATCGATATTAGCACTGATATACTACGAGTTTATTCGTAGCTGCCCAAAAATGGCAAGTAAACTCAGTACGAGATAACTCGTAGTTGGCGTTCTAGAAAAGAACGCAAGGGCTTACTTTGGACGCTGCGAGTCGGTTTGAACTTTCGTTATGACGTCATTTTGACGTCAACTTGCGGACACCCACATCCAACTCAAGAGTTTATGGATGCGAAAGCCTAAGTGGTGGGGAAAACCTTTCCACATATTCGTTTTAAAATTATACACTGATTTATTGACTTAAAATTTAAAAAACATTTTATCATTATCACTATTTTTATTAAATGTTTTTATTCATTTTAAAATTTAATTTGTATATAAGAGTAGTTTTAATTTAGTATATTATAAATTTCTTTTAACTTATTAATATGAATGTATATTATCTATTCTTTTAAAGTATTCGAGCTGTGTATCGTTTTCGCATTTTTTAATAAACATCGGAACAAGATTACATCTTACTTGCATGTAATTCTAAGGGTTTCCTACCATTCCGCATTTACAATTTAGTGAATCTAGTTTTCTAATTCTATACAAGTAGGTTGGGAAACTTCCATGACCGGTTATGAAATAGTTTAAAATGTTATTTTTGAATTGTAACTTTTGTTCAGCTTTTACCATTATAGTACAGGTTGCTCTTCCTTTTCCACTTTTATCCCAATATGCTTTCCAATCTTTATATGTTTTCTTTCATATATTTTTTAAGTATTGATCCCGGGAGCTGTATAGATTTGTAATTTATTGATTTAGTGGCGTTCTTTGCTAAAATATCTGCATATTCATTACCAGTATTCCCCGTATGAGCTTTGATCCAAATTATATTAATTTTTCGGTTATTCATGTTTTTGCATTCTTTTTGTATCTCGGTAATTAATTTTGATTTCGGTACTAATTGTTCTAGGCTCTTAATTACGGAAAGACTGTCAGTATATAAATATATATATATATATATATATATATATATATATATTATATATATATATATATATATATATATATATATATATATTGTCTTCACTCAAGTGTTTTATCTTTCTGAGTGAATCAAATATTGCAAACCTCTCAGCCTGAAATATAGTATTATGACAATGCAATTTTGTTTTACAGGTATATACTATCTTATTCCTTTTTATTATTACATAACTGTGATGAGGCGATTTAGATCAGTAATAGAGTTGATTAATAACACGAAAAGTAAAATGCTTGGTATCTAAATCTTACCTCATCACATCTTTCTAAAGGGGAGAAGACAATAAATATTATCTCAACGGTTTTTCGTTTTGTGCGGGATTCGCGGGCGGGGTTTTGATCCCAGTCCCAGATTAGAATCGCGTCTCCGTACATGACACTAAATAAGAATGTACCTTTGTGGAGTTATTTATGAGTCCCTAAGGGACAGTGTCCAATTTGAAGGGATAAGGTTTTTCCACGTTTGCGGTTTCAAGGCGGGGTAAAAGAGACCAATTGAAGTTTTACAATTGGAGTTTACATCCTGGTTGGACGTATAGAGATAAGAATAGACACTGATGAAAAATACATAAAATAAAGAAAAGTCAAGAAAGGGAGGTGTTCGAGAGTCGAGTCGAATCGAGTAGAGTAGAGAAGTCCAACTGTTAGAAGTCAGAAGTCGAAGGAGACGACTGTGACAGGGAGACTTCGGGAGTCGAAGGAGCCTTGAGTTCGACTGAGACCCCGGAAATGTTTGGAACTTATCGCGGCTAACAGCAGTGTTCCTGTGTCCAATATTACGGCCGCAACTCAAATACTCAGAAGGAAGCCCCTGACCAGACCGACGGAAGATTGAAAATTGCCAGCAGTGTTCCTGGTACACAAAATAAATCCACAAAGGTACTCATTTTTTCACATATTTGAATTGGAGATTGGGTCCTCTCTCTTCCTTGTCTTTTATTTACCTAAATGTTATGACAATGCAATTTTGTTTTACAGGTATATACTTATTCCTTTTTATTATTACATAACTGTGATGAGGCGATTTAGATCAGTAATAGAATTGATTAATAACACGAGAAGTAAAATGTTTGGGATCTAAATCTGACCTCATCACATCTTTTGTAAAGGGGAGAAGACAATAAAAATTATTTCAACGGTTTTCGTCTTTTGCGGGATTCTAGGGCGGGGTTCTGATCCCAGTTCCAGATTAGAATCGCGTCTCCGTACATGACACTAAATAAGAATGTACCTTTGTGGAGTTATTTATGAGTCCCTAAGGGACAGTGTCCAATTTGAAGGGATAAGGTTTTTCCACGTTTGCGGTTTCAAGGCGGGGTAAAAGAGACCAATTGAAGTTTTACAATTGGAGTTTACATCCTGGTTGGACGTATAGAGATAAGAATAGACACTGATGAAAAATACATAAAATAAAAAAAAAGTCAAGAAAGGGAGGTGTTCGAGAGTCGAGTCGAATCGACTAGAGTAGAGAAGTCCGAATGTCAGAGGTCAGAAGTCGGAGGAAACGACTGTGACAGTGAGCCTTGAGTTCGACTGAGACCCCGGAAATGTTTGGAACTTATCGCGGCTAACAGCAGTGTTCCTGTGTCCAATATTACGGCCGCAACTCAAATACTCAGAAGGAAGCCCCTGACCAGACCGACGGAAGATTGAAAATTGCCAGCAGTGTTCCTGGTACACAAAATAAATCCACAAAGGTACTCATTTTTTCACATATTTGAATTGGAGATTGGGTCCTCTCTCTTCCTTGTCTTTTATTTACCTAAATGTTAGAAAATTATTGTCAAATCTTAATTAGTGTGGCACCTAATTGAACGTGTTAAGAAGCAAATTTTATGAAGATAAAGTTAAATTGTTTGTACATAGACATGTATATAGCACAATAATAAATTTACTAAATTTTATGGTAATTATAAACCTTGTTTGTGTTTATTTTAAAAGTGTAATTTTTTTATTTTAATAACTCTTAATTTAGCTTACTAGTTTATATTTTATTTTAAGTCTGTAGTCTCTCAGAACCTGTGGTTGAATTTAGTACTTAAATATTTTACACAACGCAACCCAAATAATATTTAATCCTTGTGACTAACAAAAATAAATACTACTATAAATTTAAACGAGAGCTACACGACACATAACCAGCATTGTGAGACCAAATGATGAAGCTGACGTCAAAGTGACGTCACAACAAACGTTCGAACCGACCAGCAGTTTCCAGAATAAGGGCCGCAATCTCATAGTGGGCAGTCAACGTGTTAAAAAATAGAGCAGAAAATTTAAAGGTAAGGCCCTGCCTTATCCTGGATCTTAACACCTTGAAGATTGTTTGAGTAAAGGGCGGGAATTTCTTTTTTGAAAATAGGTGTTAGAACATATTTCTAATAATAATTCTAGTTAAGTTTGACATTTTCTACTTAGTTAACTGGTCTAAGTACTTTTATTTGATACTTAAAATTAAAAATGCTTGTAGAAATTTAATAAAACTGGATGTTATTATGAGCTCTTAACGTGCTTTAATGAGTCAGAAAATGTTAACTACAAAACAAAATTTGGATTCGTAAGGTTTAATTTCCAGACAATGTACTCAACAAAAAATTTATCATATTTCTTTAGATCAAATCAAATATTATACTTGAATGACAGCTGAAAAACTATGGTGTTTCTTTTCTGTTTTAAGCTGGACTATATCTGAAATAATAAGCTTTAACTTTCAATATGGTATTCCAGGGTTTTGAATTCGACAACTGACAGAGAAGGTTACAGACGCTTCAAAAAGCAGCGACCTAACCAGTCGGCCATCGTTTGGTGATTACTACTATAGAGCCTCAAAATTTCGTCTTTTGTTAATTTTAACACATTGTGTGCAGGTACATTTGGCAACGCAATATTACCTTGAACGGGAGTTTTGCACATAAATTTAGTTATTCAATTAAATCTCAATAGATCGAAAATTATTCAATTTTTAACCAACTTTTCGTATTTTATATTGAAATATATAAATAGAATATATAAATAGAAATATATAGATAACAACCATAACATTTTTGTAAACAAAAAATATTTTTAGTGGATAAATTTATAATAGTATTGTAAATATAAAAATCAAATAGAAATAGTAGTATATAGTTTTAGATTTTCCCGTTCTGTGATTCCGCATCGACTAATGTAAAAACTAGTTTTTATTTGTTTAAATTTTTCCAGAATCTATGTAGTAGACAAGAATATTCGGCTTCGTTTTTCCTGTATATACCATTATTTTTGTACCCACAAACAAACTATGTTGTTACACTAACCAGTATTAGTACGTGACCCTGGCTCAAATATCAATCGTCAGATTGGAGTTCTTGGGTTTGAAACCCACCCTGGCATGGATGTTCGTAGCCGTTCGGAATGGGCTTTAAGCTGTAGGTCCCGGTCTCATTAGCCCTCATGTTGCAAAAAGTAGACCGTAGCACTCCAAAAACCAAACCAATCGTCGGAAAATGTGCTAGTACGTGTCCCGCATAAAATGTGTTATAAATGTAATGAATTAATATATTTTTTTAAACTTTATCTCCTTCGTACAGAAAAAAATGATTCTATGTTTTCATTTATGTGATTAACAGTTAATGTTTCTGAGAATAATTTCGAACTTGAAATATTCTCTGTCATATAACATATTCCTATTTAATTTGAGTTTAATTAATACCAATTATTTCTATAGTCATGCATAGCTATAAACTGCAGTCAAACCTCACGTGTAAGCTTTGGAATATACATATGCGCCAGTCATACCCCAACAGGTGATTTACTATTGTCACAGCATTTGAGAAATGGATTATAACTATCCATTTCCTATTTTAACTATATCTTCGTATTCAAAATTTTCTGGTTTAGTAGGTAATTATTCTCATCCACTACAGCAATCTAACTACTGTAATACGTATAAACAATAGACATTGCAAGATTAAAATTTTCAGTTCTGGCGTTTTAATAATAGTACATCAAATATAATCTTGTTCTTTTTAAACCTATTGTACCCAAACGTCCCCGATATCCTCTTGTTCCATTAAAACTTATATGTAAATAAGGTGCTGTAAGGTTTTTCTAAACGAAGGCTATATATACATTAAAAAACTCAGTTATGATTAATTCCTTTTCCATGTAGGAATACAACGTCCAACATACGTTCACGCTCCGACGTTTTAAAACCATTTTTGTTTACTTCCAGTATTATAAACAATTTTAATGTTACTTTAAAACATTAGCTTTAAGGTTTGGTTTGGAGTACTACGGTCTACTTTTTGCAACACGAGGGCTAATGAGACCAGGACCTACAGCTTAAAGCCGATTCCGAACGGCTACGAACATCCATGCCACTGTGGGATTCGAACCCACGAACTCCGGTACCGAAGGCCAGCACCCTAACCAATCGGCCATCGTTCGGCACATTAGCTTTAAGAATGTTACTCCAAAAAACATTTGATGTAGTTTCTATCTTAAAAATAGTTATATTTGTAATTTAGAGATATCTGAATTTGAAAGCTAAGCTATGAGTCCTAACAATGAGCTATATAGGTGTTCTGATGGTTCAAAATATGTTTTAACTAAAACAAAATTCGGACCCGAATGTTTTAACTTCCGGTCAATATAAGAAACTGACCATGTTTCTTCAAGTCAAAACGAAAATTATGTTTAATATAAATGAGTGATATTAAAAAACTCAGGTTCTACATTTTATTCCAGGCTTGATATCTGAATAGATAAGAGCTAAATATCAATATATGTATCCATGATTTTGAATCGGTCATTGTTAGCACATTATATGCGGAACACGTACTAGTACGTTTTCTAACGATTGATACTTAAGCGCGGGTCATGTACGGGTTAGTGCAACAACATGATTTGTTTGTGGGTTCAAAACTTATGGTACACACAAGAAAACGAAGCCAAATGTTCTTGTCTTTCATTTTTATTATTATGTAAAATTGTCTATATATAACATAATTCGATAAAATTAAAACTATATACTAATATTTCTATTTGATTTTTTATATTTACGATACTGTAATAAATTTATCTTATAAAAAATATATTTTTTGTTTACAAAAATTTTATGGTTGTTATTTATATATTTCTATTTATATATATGTTTATATATTTCACTATAAAATACAAGTAAAGGATAAAATACTATCAACACTAGTCACAATAAATTTGCAAATATTTCTTTCAAATATAAGTGTTACACTTATTCTCCTTATCACTTTTGGTACTTCAGGATAGCAGAGTTTTCTCCTATTTTAACTATTCAAAATTAATTATTTTTCATATGTTTTATAGTTAGAAATAACTAATGATATTATATTCATGATCCTTTTTTAGAAAACAATTATGATCAATTAGTTATATTAGAAATTCTTAAAGAGTTTTTTGAAGTATGTCAGTCCTAACGGTTTTATAACGGAACACGTCCTAGTACATTTTCTGACGATTGATACTTGAGCGCTGTTCACATACTAGTACGGGTTAGTGTAACAACATGGTTTGTTAGTGGGTACAAAAATAGCGGTATATAAGGGAAAACGAAGCCAAATGTTCTTGTCTACTACACAGATTGTGGAATGTAAAAAGTTTATATATAAAATAATTCGAAAAAATTAAAATAATACATTGCTATTTCTATTTGATTTTTCATATTTACGATACTATTATAAATTTATCCACTAAAAAATATATTTTTTGCTTACAAAAATCTTATGGTTGTTATTTATATATTTCTATTTATATATTTGTTTATATATTTCAATATAAAATACGAAAAGTTGGTTAAAAATTAAATAATTTTCGATCTATTGAGATTTAACTCAATGACTAAATTTACGCGCAAAACGCCCGCTCCCGGTACAATTCAGCTTCGAAATGTACCCGCACACAATGTGTTAATAGCGATTTGTAAAAAAAAAATTACTAAAAATCTACTGACTGTTGAAATATAAAATTCTTTTGCCAAAAAAATTATTTTATCATTAGCTTTCAAAATAAAAAAGTTTTTTAATATGCCATCTTAATTCTAAATCAATGATAGATATTTTGCCGCTTCTAGAAATTTAAACACCCTCCCTATTTTGTCTCTCCTCTCCCGATATGATTCACAACTGGTGTGATTATTCTCAAATTCATCCGCAGTTGATATTCATCATAAAAAGAATGTTGTAGTTTTATTCGAGATAACGGTTAACATTTTTATATGGTATAAAATTTCTTTTTCATTGAAAATGAAGTGAAATATTTTTGACCTATTTCTTTAAACAAAATACTATCATCGTGATTCATTACAAAGCAAAGTAGGCTTAGACGTATTAGGATATGTGGCACCTAGGAGCTAACAGATATATATCCAAATCGTACATAGAAACATGTGGCTATATTAAAAATACTACTGCCGACTGAAGTTTAAAACTAAATTAAATGAGCACAGATACAAGACAAATTTACAAATCATATGATAGAGGATTAATTAATATAGATTTTTTTAACTTCTGTTTTACCCATTACAAAATAATAATAAACAATACATAAGTAGTGAAATACACTATTAATATATATATATATATATATATATATATATATATAATTATATAATTATATATATATATATATATATATATATATATATATATATATATATATATATATATATATATATATATATATATATATATATATATATATATATATATATATATATACATACATATACGGTCAGGTTCTGAATCCCTTTTACGATTTACTTCTCAATCTAATAACCAACTGAAAGAAAAAATGTTGGTTGTAGAGCAATCAAGCTTCTCAGATTCATTTCATTTATTTTATTTAGTTTGACACTGTTTGTAGAACACATTTGAAGTACAGGTGGAGCTACATCCTAAATAAACTTTTCTTTTCGTTTTATTTTTCTTTTGTGAGTTAAAGTGTGTGTTTTGCTTCGCCTGTGTTTGGAGTATTAGTCAAGAGTGCAAATGACACTTTCAAAATCAGTGAAAATAAAGCTTCCGCATAAAGCCTCTATTACTAGGGTCTTAGAACTTAATCCAGAGATCGAGATAAGACTTTTGACGCCCGGAACTGAAGCCAAATTTACCTCATTCCACTTTAAAATATTGCATTAAAGATAAAGATTTCTAGAGCTAGAAAAATATAAACCCGAAAAAAAGATTTACCATTCACCAAAATTTAACATTCTTACCAAAAAGAAAACAAACTTTAAATACAATTTTATCTGTTAAATTCTAGAATTCAGTATATAAAATTAGCCTAAGTTATCTGTCCGTCTGTCCTCGAATTTATGAAGCGGTTGGACCTGGACTGGATAGAGGTATCCATGTTGGATTCTTGATGAGTTAGAGTTAGCAAATTTCAAAGCGATTAAAGTTTCTTGTAAATTAAATCTTCTCCTAAACTATCGATACGATTCTAAAATAAATTGGTATAAAAGACTGTCGTCCTTAAAAGGTTCGAAATCCCCCCTTCCCCCTTTCTTTGAGCGTTTAATACCATTATTTCAAGCCCTATTTTCCCCGGTTAAGAGCAGCCGGTTAAATTTATCAATTTCTCTCATAATAAATAGATAAATATAACTTTTTTTCTAGCATTATGACGTCATTCCTTTTATCCTCTCCTTTAATCATTTCTTATTTTAAATTATTTATATATCGTCTGCACTATTTTCATACGTTTTATCACTGAAGTTAGATATTAGGTAAATAATTTTCTTTAGATTAGGCACATATGTGATAATTTTAAATTTATAATCATCGATTATTTTTTGTTGCAATGAAAATTTTATCACCGGTATTAACAACAAATTATTTGCATAAAAGTCTAGGAGTCTATTTAAAGGATTAATAAATGTTTAGCGTTTAAGTTATATGTCTTTGGAAATCAAGAAGTTTGTTTGTTTATTTTTTATACATATCCCCATGGTTTGACTAAATGAATTCAACATGATTCTAAACTACATTCACAGTATCGGGAGATTTTAGAGGAGTATGCAGATAAAAACATATATATTGAGCGCGTACTAGGTAATTCTCAGCAAAAAATAAATCATTTTTTTACCTGCCTCATAGGGTACTTTACAACTGAGGAAAATTTAAATTTTTACTAATCTCGTCATAAGACGGTCTAAATGCTAACTGATAAATAATTATCTAAAAACAGAAAGAAAATTTACCATCAATAAACAATTATAACAAGTATTCTTCAAAATTTATTCACTGTTATAACGTGATAAACTGTTTTTCACAGGTGATTTTTACAAAAAAAAATCTTTACTTCAAGTCTAATCGCTACTAATTCAACTACAAGGAATTTTGCCTCCCTTCGGCAATGTATATCCACATTCTGCCTACGTGATTCGCTACTGATGTGATTAGCCTCAAATTTTCACGTAGTTTTCATTTATCTCGAAAAGAACTTTTAGGTTTATTTCCGATAATTGTTGTTTTTTTTTATAGGTATTTTTAACATAGTGTAAACTCTTTTTTGTTAAGTTTGCCTATTGAAAAAGGCATAAAATGGCCTTCGGTTGTTGGGTGGTTGGTTTTGAGGGGTACGGCTTACTGTATTGCTACTTAAAAGCTAATGCGAATGGTACCTACGTCTTAAAGCCGATTCCTAACGAACATCCATGCCAGAAGTGGGATTCGAGCACATGAACTCTGGCAATGTTTTTTTGACAGACTTCTTTAAACTAATTACTTTAAACTACCTCTTTTCTAGTTTATTTAAAAAACAACAATCAAATCAATTCTAATTTAATTAAGGCGATACACATTTTAATTTGTCTAGGTTTCCATTACAGCATATGCCGAACGATGGCCGAATGGTAGAGCGCTGCTCTTCGGAACCGGAATTCGCTGGTTCAAATCCCGCTGCTGGCATGGATGTTTGTAGCCGTTTGGAATCGGCTTTAAACTGTAGGTCCCGGTCTCATTAGCCTTCGTGTGCAAAACAGTAGACCGTAGCGCTCCAAACCAAACCAAATCATTACAGCATATTCACTCTTAGCAAATTCGAGGAAAACAACTATAGTTTTACCGATCACACAATTTTAAACATTAGGTTGAAGGTGAGAATATCATTAATCAGCAATAAATTAAGCGGTATTCATAAAGAAATTTGTACTTCTACCGCTCTTGAGATTTTCATTGACGTACACTCTCAATCAACGTCAATGATATCATAGTAAAATACGAGAAAAATAAATGTAGTTTTACCGATCACACTGACCAATTTTAAAAATTCGGTTTGAAGGTGAGAATATCATTAATCAGCAATAAATTAAGCGGTATTCATAAAGAAATTTGTACTTCTACCGCTCTTGAGATTTTCATTGACGTACGCTGCAATGCACGTAAATGAAATCTTAGCATATGCGATAAAACAACTATAGTTTTACCGATCACACAATTTTAAAAATTCGGTTGACGTTGAGAATATCATTAATCAGCAATAAATTAAGTGGTATTCATAAAGAAATTTGTACTTCTATCGCTCTTGAGATTTTCATTGACGTACACTCTCAATCAACGTCAATGAAATCATAGTAAATACGAGAAAAAACAACTGTAGTTTTACCGATCACACAATTTTAAAAATTAGGTTGAAGTTGAGATTATCATTCATCGGAAATAAATTAAGCGGTATTCATAAAGAAATTTGTACTTCTACCGCTCTTGAGATTTTCATTGACGTACACTGCAATAAACGGAAAAAATTCTTCCTAACCAACACTTTTAACAGTTCGTTATTTTAAAGTGTGTGAATAGTTTCTATTACTCAATATAAATGTGATCATTCTCACATTCGTCCAAAGTTTATACATATCCTAAATAGAACAGAACATGCTAGTTTTATTTGCAACAACGATTAATATTCTTAATAATATTCTTAATATTCTTAATATTCTTAATATGGCATTAAAATCTTATTTCTCTCGTTTATTCATCAAACTAGATACGAAATATGTTAACAGATTACTTTAAATTAACTATATCAATTGAATTTAATCATAAAACAATGAAATCAATTTTAGTTATATAAAAAATTTTAATTTGACTGATTATTTATTATATCAAAACGAAGTACAGGGTGTCCATAATTAAACTTTCCTACTTTAAACTGCCAAACGATGACCGAATGGTATAGCGCTGTTCTTCGGCAAAAGAGTTCGCGGGTTCGAAACCCGCGACTGGCATATATGTTCGCAGCCCTTCGGAATCCGCTATAAGCAGTAGGTCCAGGTCTCAGTAGAACTCATGTAGCAAAAACAGTAGACCGTAGCACTCCGAACCAAACCAAACCTACTTTAAATTTCTCTATATTCGGAATAATTTTTCAGAAAATTTTGAAATGTTGTGTAGGACATAATGATGTTTTGGTCTAGTTTGGAGCCCTACGATCTACTGTTTTGATCCCGAAGGTTAGTAAGACCGGAACCTACTGCTTAAAGCGGATTTCAAACGGCTACAGACATCCATGCCAGCAACAGAATTCAAACCGATGAACTCCGAAGAGCCGGAGAGCAACACTTTACAATTCGGCAATCGTTCAGAATAGGACATAATAAAAGGATGAAAATTTGTTTGAGCGAATAAAAAAAAATTAGTTCAAATATTCACCACCAGAGAGCGTTTTAAAGCAGAATTACAGATTAAGACACATTAAAAAATGGTGGCTGATGAAACGTTCTGTAAGGTGATTCTACAGAACGTTGTTAACAGGAAGGCTAATGTGTAGCCAACCAGCCAACACCCAAGTGATTTTTGGAATTGGAGGCATTATAGACATCTTACTCATCTACTTACATGAAAGGTACTTCAAACCGCGATTAGAAAATTTAACAAACAACATAAAGTAATATATGAGAAAATGTGGTCCAAATCTGTGGAATTTTCAATGTTTTAAAAAGGGATATGACGAGAAAATAATATGTTCAGAATTCAGGAGTTTTCTATATGTATATGTGCGTATGTATGTTTGTGTGAGTGTGTAAGTATATATATATATATATATATATATCTATATATTTATATATAAGTTCTATCTATATATATATATTGAAGATAACATATCATGGATTGTACGGGAGATTCCTGCAGACATGTTACTTTCTGCTGTTCTGCATACTGTGCACAGAATGCAATATGTGGCCCAGAACAACGGCAGCCACATTGAATCTCATTTGAATGTAAAATAAAAGGTAATTTCCGTATTAATTTGCATTTGTTAACACTCTATTTTCTATTACACAGCAAAGCGCCAATTCCCTAGCGGTAACTTTTAACTAT
Organism: Pardosa pseudoannulata; assembly: GCA_032207245.1. NCBI lineage: Eukaryota > Metazoa > Arthropoda > Arachnida > Araneae > Lycosidae > Pardosa > Pardosa pseudoannulata. The sequence continues at coordinate 26,054,617 of CM063503.1, read as the reverse complement.
TCTTTTTTCAAGGAATCTGCATTTAGCCCTCGTGTGCAAAAATGCAAGTGCTCCCAAACAACCAACCAACATTGATCTTGTTTAATCTTCCTACAAAATGTAGCGTCATTCTCGTAATTAATCGCGCTACAGAACACTGCGAGCACTGTCAGTTTAAGTATCATATATATATATATATATATATATATAAACTATATATATATAATATATATATATATATATTTTGTATATATTTTATATATAAAATCTATATATACATATATATATACATATTTTTTAATCTTATATATACCATATATATATCATATATATATACATATATACATATATATATATTATATATATATATATATATACAATATATATATATATATATATATATATATATATATATATATATATATATATATATATATATATATATATATATATATACAAGTTGCCCATAATTAAACTTCCGTACATTAAAGTTTTCTATAGCCAAAACTATCACTCAGTTATGAAATATTGTGTAGGATATAAAAATATGGAAGGGAGTCTGTTCGAGCAGTAATAAAAAAAAATTCAAAACTGCATACATTGGTCATACATTGGGAAAGTCGCTACTTAAGGCACGTTCTTCTATTTAAATATTTTTGAGATCGTTATTAATAGGTAGACTCTGCAGCACTTGAAATATACAGTCAGACTTGATAAATGACGAATTATACCTGATCTAAAAAACAGCATTTTACGACATGTTCTCAGCATTTCCCCGGACAAATGGCGATCAATTGTAGAACATGCTATCTAACAATTTCAAATTTCAGTTGAAAATGATTGCCTGAGTGTTGAATATATCTTGTAATATTTTTTTAAACAGTAAATGTTGGCTAAATGTGTAAATCTTAAAAAACGGCCTTTGGACATGAAATATTGAAATTTTTTTTTTCTATTCTGTCAAGCATATTCCCTTACCCTTTATTATATCCTACTCAACATTTCAGTTTCGTTTAGCATAGTTCCGACTGTAGACGACTCTCAAGTAGGGAAGTTTATTTCAATTAATATGGACATTCTGTAGATTAATATTAGAATATGCAAGACAAATTTACTATTATTCACATACGTTTAAGAACATTAAATGTAAGTTGACAAATTCTCTAATCACCAATAAAATTTAACAGTATTTACGAGTAAATCTTTAGCTCTACACAAGCTGTTTAATCCTTAAGTGTTAGATTGTGGTAATAGCAATCTTGTTAATGAACGCTATATAGTCGTTCATATTTTCTTTTTTAAAAAGTAGCGCTATTCTGCAGTAATAAACCTCTTGTGCTAAATTCAAACGAGAGCTTGGGATGACTGTATGAAATTTTGTGAGAAGAAGGGTTTAGCATTTTTGTAAGTTTCAAAGTGTAAAGTAAGTGGCGAAGATTCCTAAATCCCAGGGCAGATGTCAAATTTTTCGGCACCGCCTTACAAAGTACGTCACTATAAGTATAAAAGTTTTAATAGTGCGAGGAAAATATTAAACTTTAAAAAGATTTACACTTCTTCAAAATCTAAAACTTTCAGTAAAGAGAAGCCATATTAAATTGCAAATATATACTTTAAATTCAAGTATTCATAAGTCATTAGATATAAACAGTAATATTAAGAAACTTTCTTGTTAATAGAAAATTATAATGTTATTTAAAAACTACTGACTGTTAAAATAATAACCGTTAATAATTTTTCAGTGAAAAAAAAAATTTACCACTAATTCAAAAAATAAATAAAGAAAGAAAAGGGGGGGATAATATGTCTTCTGAATGCGAATTCAGTGGTAGGGAATTTGCTGCATGTAGGAACCTAAACACTCTGCAAACTCTGACTCCCTTCTTTTATAATTCGCTACTGGTGTGATTATTCTCAGATTATGCTTATTGTTGAAAGGGTATTTTAGTTTTATTCAAGAATAAGATTTTTTATATAGAATAAAAATCTCATTTGTTTCAAATGTCGGAAAAGACATCACATAATTTTTTAGCTTTTTTAAACTAAATACTTTTATCGAGTTTCGATAAAAAACAATGAAATTCATTTTTGTTATACAAAATAAACAATTTTAACCTGGATAGTATTCTTTATATTTGATTCAAGTAGCTGACTTATAGAAAATTTGAGACAAAAAATTATACATTTACTGAACATATAAATATATATATATATATATATATATATATATATATATATGTGTGTGTGTGTGTGTGTGTGTGTGTGTGTGTGTGTGTGTGTGTGTGTATAGAGCGGTCCATAATTATACTTTCGTACTTTAAAGTTGTCTATAGCCGAAACTATCACTCAGAAAGTTATGAAATATTGTGCAGGATATAATGAAATGGAAGGGAATCTGTTCGAACAATAATAAAAAAAAAGTTCAAAATTTTTTACATTGGTCATACATTGGGAAAGTGGCGACTTATGACACGTTCTTCTATTTAGTTAATTTTGAGATCATTATTAACAGGAAGATTGTGTGGACACTTGAAACATCTAGTCCGTCTTGATAATCTAAGAATTATACCTGATCTGAAAAACAGCATTTTACGACATGTTCTCAGCATTTCCCCGGACAAATGGCGATCAACTGTAGAACATGCTATCTAACAGTTTCAAATTTCAGTTGAAAATGATTGCCTTAGTGTTTAACATATCTTGTAATATTTTTTTTCAATAGAGTAAATGTTGGCTAAATGGGTAAATCATAAAAACTGCATTTGGAGGTGTGATATTGAACTAAAATTTTATTAATCTTTCAAACATATTCCCTTACCCTTTATTATATCCTACTCAACATTTCAGTTTCGTTTAGCATAGTTTCGACTAGAGATGACTTCCAAGTAGGGAAATTTAATTATGGACATTGTGTAGATTAATATTAGAATATGCAAGACAAATTTACTATTATTCATATACGTTTAAGAACATTAAATGTAAGTTGACAAATTCTCTAATCACCAATAAAATTTAACAAAATTTACGAATAAATCTTTAGCTTTACACAATGAATGTTTAGTGATACATTCTTTAGGGAACAGCAGTCTTGTTAATGGACACTGCGTAGTCGATCATATTTTCTCGTTCAAAAAGTAGTGCTATTCTGCAGTAATAAATTTCTTCTTTTACTAGATTCAATCGAGTGCGGAAACGACTGTTTGAAAGTTTGTGAGAAGAAGGGTTTTGCATTGGAAGTAAATGGCGAAGATTCCTAAATCCCAGGGCAAACGTCAAACATTCCGCACCACCTTACAAAATACGTCATTATAAGTGTGAAAGTTTTATTAGTGCGAGGAAAATATTAAACTTTAAAAAGATTTACACTTCTTCAAAATCTAAAACTTTCAGTAAAGAGAAGCCAAATTAAATTGCAAATATATACTTTAATTTCAAGTATTAATAAATCATTAACTATAAACAGTATTATTAAGAAATATTCTTGTTAAAAGGAAATTATAATACATGTTATTCAAAAACTACTGACTGTTAAAATAATAACCGTTAATAATTTTTCACTGAAGAAAATTTTTTACCACTAATTCAAAAATAAATAAATAAATAAATAAAAGTGGGGGTTAATATGTCTTCTGAATACGAATTCAGTGATAGGGAATCTTCTGCATGTAGGAACCTAAACACTCTGCCTCCCTTCTTTTAAAATTCGCTACTGGTGTGATTATTCTCAGATTATTCTTATTCTTGAAAGGGAATTTTAGTTTTATTCACGATTAAGATTTTTTTAATATGGAATAAAAATCTCATTTGTTTTAACTGTCTATAGGAAAAGACATAAAATGTTTTTGAGATATTTTTTAAACTAAATACTTTTATCGATTCTCGTAAAAAAAAACACGGAAATCCATTTTTGTTAAAAACATCTAACAATTTTAATCTGGGTTGTATTCACTATATCTGATTCAAGTAGGTGAGTGATAGCAAATTTGAGACCAACAATTATAGATTTACGGATCATATAAGTTTCAGAAAATCTGGTTTAATTTGAGAAAATCTTTAATCACTAATATAATTAAGTAGCATTTGCAAATTATTCTCCAGCTCTAGCTGGGCACTACCTTCAAATATTATGCACATGTTCAACAAATTCTGTCCCTAATGAACCCTAATGTTGCTTTTCTGTAACATAAAAAATAGAGATATAAATCTATAACTTATTTTACTAAGCAAGCGGCTGTATATATGACTCTTTGACAATTAGTGGGAAGAAAGCTTTACACAATACGAGATAAATTATCTTGATAAGGAGCAGTTTGTACCTGTTCATAGTTTTGTTAACATAAAAGATAGTGATTAAGATAATAATTTTATTATTTCACTAGAAAAAGCAATAATATAAATGACTCTTTGTAAATTAGCGGAGAGAAATGTTTTGCATTCCTCCTTTATTAATAAACCTGAGCAGTGGGATTAAGTGGCATAGCAAAGATGTTTGACACAAATGGCAATTACCAAATTTGCAGCACCATCCTAGAAAGGAATACATCAATATAAAATGTTTGCAAATATAAAATATTTTAGTTCGACAAAAGTTGATTTATACAATATTAAAATTCTCACTAAAAAGAATACAAAATTCAAATTGTAATTGACCTGAAGTGAAGTATTAATAAATTACTATCTAAAAAAAGTATTATTGAGAAATATTTTTGTTAACACATTGTATGAGGGACACGTACTAGTACTTTCTGTGAGGATTGGTACTTGAGCTTGATCACGTACTAGTACGGGTTAGTGTAATAGCATGGTTTGTTTGTGGGTTCAAAAATAAGGGTATACACAGGAAAATGAAGCCGAATGTTTTTATCTTTCATTTCTTTCTAACTTAAAAATGTTTATACATAACATAATTCGAAAAAATTAAAACTATATAGAACTGTTTTTATTTGATTCTTCACATTTACAGGGCCATTGCAAATTTATCCACTAATTGGTTTTTTTTGTTTACAAAACTCTTATGGTTGTTATTTATATATTTCTATTTATATATTTGTTTATATATTTCAATATAAAATACTAAAATTTGGTTAAAAAATTAAATAATTTTCGATCTATTGAGATTTAACTGAATAACTAAATTTACGCTCAAAACGCCCGCTCCCGGTACAATTCCGCTGCGAAATGTACCCACACACAATGTGTTAATAGCGAATTGTAAAAAAAAAATTATTAAAAATCTACTGACTGTTGAAATATAAAATTCTTTTGCCAAAAAAATTATTTTATCTTGGTTTGGTTTGGTTTGGTTTAGAGCGCTACGGTCTACTGTTTTGCACACGAGGGCTAATGAGACCGGGACCTACTGAAATTATTTTATCATTAGCTTTCAAAATAAAAAAGTTTTTTTAATATGCCATCTTAATTCTAAATCAATGATAGATATTTTGCCTCTTCTAGAAATTTAAACACCCTCCCTATTTTGTCTCTTCTTTCCCTATATGATTCACAACTGGTATGATTATTCTCAAATTCATCCGCAGTTGATATTCATCATAAAAAGAATGTAGTTTCATTAGAGATAACGGTTAACATTTTTATATGGTATAAAAAATTTGTATGGTATAAACAAAAGACAAATCTACTATTCTTCAGATACTTTTAAGAAAATTAAGTTTAAATTGAGAAATTCACTAATTACCAGTAATATTTAATAGTATTCAAGAATGAATCATTAGCTCTAGTGTTTCTTGTAGTTTGGCAGCCATAGATGGCTTGATTACTTTTCTCGTAAATGAACGCTGTGTTGGTGTTCAATTTTTTTGTATTAAAAAGTAGTGCTCTTCTGAAGAAATGAATTTGGTCCTTTGCTGGTATCACACGAAAACACAAATGACTGTTTGAATGTTATTGGGAACAAATTATATATTATTGCGAGGAAAATATTAAACTTTAAAGAAATTTATACTTCGAAATATGAAATTTTCCAGTAAAAAGAAGCCAAATTCAATTGCAAAAAATATACTTTAAATTCAAGTATTAATAAATCATTATTTAAAGCAAATAAACCAAATATAGCTAAATATAGCCAAATTAATCGAGTTAGAGGTTTTTATTTTTTTTAATTATCCCCTTTACAAAGGCCTTGAGATGGGTTTTTTGGAATTTATATTAAAATTTTCTACTGTGCACTTTACGGTGTGATCAGAAAAAGACATACCTTTAACTCTTTGTGCTGTAACTGCACCTTCCACTTCTTCTGCCAAGAACTGCATCAATCTAGTAATATTACCTTCGTTTAGTTTTTCACGCTTGGCATAGATAATCCAACGGCAACAAATATCATTGGGGAAAGCACGTATAATTTTTGGCACTAGAATTCTACCGTATGCTTCAATATTTTCGCCAAGAGCAGTTAAAGCTTGTATTCTTCTATTACATTCTATATAAAGATCATTTAGATGTGTAGGAGATGGGTCTTGAATAACGTTTAAATGTTCTAAGAAATCTAAGTGTGACTGAATTATTCGATCTTTATTTCCGTATCTTTCCTCCAACAATTTTTTTGTTGTTTCATAGGTGTCTCCTATTACACTGATTCCATCAACAAGGCGTTTAGCTTCACCATCTAAATAACCCCTAAGAAAAACATGCTTATCAATAACAGAAAGATGTGGATTGGCATCTATGGACGATTTAAACTGTTCCCAAAAACATTGCCATTGTTCTATTTCTCCTGTAAATGATTGTAGTTTAACCGTTGGCAATTTAACTGTATACGATTGAGTAACAGGCGCTGTAGTAGTAGAAGGATCGCCAAGTGCCATCGCCAAGTTTTTGGCGTCATTATTCGAAGCAGTGACATTATTTGTATTTGGCGATAATTTATTTCGAATAATTTTTCGTGCTTTGAAAATTGCAGATTCAACAGTATCTATGTAGTTTTCACACTCCTTATTATCCTTTTCAAATTCTTCGTCAGAAAGAAAATTATGAATTTCGTTATCTATGAGTTTCATATCACCTAAAGCAGTTGTTAAGCGAGTACATATATATATTGTTCCCAAATAACAATCATTTTCAAGCAGTGATTATTTCTGTAAATGAGATAATTTATTTCCGTAATTTTACTTGTAAGTAATTGATATTCAACTTCGCCAAGTAAATTTCAAGTTTTCACAGTATTAGTAGTAATTTCATAATTTTTCAAATCTTTCGTCAGAAAGAAAATTATGAATTCTATCTATGAGTTTCATATCACCAAAAGCAGTAAAATTTCATAAGAATTACGTTATCTATGACGTTTCTCACCTAAAGCAATCATCTTTCAAGTATTCATTTCTGTTGAAACTGAACAATCATCTTTCAAAGTATTGCTCGTTGAAAGCGAGAAATATTGCTCCGTACGGTTTCGTAAGTAGTTGAGTCATTCTATCAGCTTTGCCGGAGGGAGATAGTAATTTCAAACACAAGTATTTATTTCAATCTAACTACGATCAAAGTAAAGAACAAGTAAGGGAATCATTGCCAAAGAACAAGTAAAAAAACATGAATACAACAACCAAGTGATGTCACTATAAAAAAGTGAAATGCTAGTTATTTATTACTAGCACGTTTTTCATTCGCCGCAACAGGTTTTATACAGGATGAAAGTACGGTAATGGCTCTAGGCCTACATAATTTATTGCAATATCGTAATCTTGCTGGTTCACTAGGTCCTCTTTGTTAACATTAAAAATGCTACTACATAAGTTTAAAACTAAGTTTTTAATTACTTTCCTTATTGGAGTTGCCTTGAGAGTTCTGTGAATTAAAATATTCGTAAAGTACCTACATCAATCTGCAACTTTTGAATATGAGTGATCGTAGAAGAGCCCCATACTGGCGCAGGGTAAAGCAGTATGGGCCTTAGTACTGTGTTGTAAAGCATGGTTTTATTATATGTGGACATACGTTTAAGGTTCAAGAGGTGGGCCGCGTCCCTACTAGCTTTAAAGAATTTTCCAATTGCAAAGTTAAAAAATTTGGCAAAGGTGAGTTGGCTATCCAAGTAAATGCCCAGACACTTTACCTCCCTCTCAACATAAACCGGTGTGCCACACACATTAATCGGAAGGAGCATAATTCTGTTATAACTAAAAAGTTCAGCTTTTGTTTTAGAGGGCATAGTCTGATCCTCCAACATTCAAACCAGAGATCAAGAATTTTAACATGCCTTTAAAGGTGTTTGTGCATGTACTTTGCATTTTTGTGTTGAACTGGAATTGAAGTATCGTCCTCAAACAAAGTTGTATGTGTATTGTGTGGGATGTAGTCAATAAATAGGTTAAATAGTATAGGACCTAGCTTGGAACCCTGGAGGACTCCAGTACTAATGCCCCTAAGTGTAGAGGTATTTTCTGCATGGTGGACTTTAAAGGACCTGTCGAGAAGGTACGAGTGTACCAGTTGTGTAAGTATGGATGGCAGTCAAAGCTTAATTAATTTGTAAATAAGGCCACTATGCCAGACACGATCAAATGCCTTCTCGGTGTCAAAAATCATAGCTCCAGGCTTCTTCCGGTTTTGGAATCCATCATGGATGCATTTCCTAACTCTAAGTAGCTGGTGTGTTGTAGAGCGCCAGTCTCTAAAGCCAAATTCAGCGTTGATGAGTATATTGTTGTCATTCAAGAAGCTGGTTTTATGGAGCAAACAATATGTTAGACTCGTTCAGTAAGAGAGGACATGTGATCCGATCAGACGATAGTTTTGAAGCAGGTACGGATGGCTACGAGGTTTTATATTTAGAAGCAGTACAACAGCAGCTTTCTAAACTCTTAGGTTGGAAAAGATTATTTACTAAATCTGTGAAGTAATTTATATAATTTGTTGGTAGATTTTTAATTGCAACATAACTTATCCCGCCTATACCCTGTACTTTTCTATTGGGTAGGTTTTTAACAGTTATGAAGATTTCAGCTGGACTAACAGGCTCAAAGATATTATTCTTAATACACCTTAACTGATTGTTATAAAATTTTCGTATGATATCATGAATCATCATATCAGAACAGAAAATAACTGGGTGGGGGTAAATTGGGATTAGTAATTATTTGTTATTGCTTCTATTTTATACTCATCGTTTGTAATAGTTTGATTGTTGAAGTTTAGGGGTGATGGGGGATAGGTTTTTTTTTAATATGTTTAAAATAATTCCAAACACTATTATTCGTTGGGGCAAGTGATACTATGAAATTATTACTTTTGATGTTCTCTTGATTATTAACTTTTAACTATCTAAAATATTCAGCTTTTAATTGGGGATCTTAAGTGCGGTGCTAGAGGTTACGAATATTTTTTTCTATTACTAATTAGTTGCTTAATGTGATTGGGGAGTCGCTGATACGATCTCGACGGAAGACTATATCTAGCAGAGTTAAGAGCACTAGTGACAATATCGGCCAAGGAATCAACCGTCGTGTCTATATCAGAAGGAGTTCTTAGGTCAGAGAAGGGAGGGGGGAGCAATTAACGTTATTAGTGAAATTTTTCCTGTTGATAGCCTGGGGAGTCAGAATAGAGGAAAGAGAGAAGCGAATAAAGAAAAAAAACAGAACTGGGAATTGATCGGAGGATAGATACTCTATTAACTTCATAGGGAATGTGATGTTATTAAGTAGAGCAAATACTATTGTAGATAAGTCTTCAGCTGAGTTGTAGCAGGGGGGTAGGTGGTATTCCATATTGATAGAAAAATCAATGATTCTACCATTGGGGCAAGTAAAGTTTCTACAACCTGACTTTCCGAGAGGAAATAATGTTCGTTAAAGTCCCCTGCCAGGATCACCCTTTTACCGACGGAGAAAAAGGAATCAAGGCCAGAAGACAGGTGTTTATTATAGCAGATCTTCCTTAGGGGCTAACAACAACTGGATCTCCTCCAGAAACAACATTAACTTTTACAATAGTATAATCAAATGCATCTAGATCAAGGCTTAGGATATGGCAGAATTTTATATTCCTCTTGATATAGAAGGCAGTGCCACCATACACTCTATTATCGCCAGAACAGGGTCAAGAAGTTCAGATTGATAACTAATTTTGAATTTTCAGTGACCTAGCTTTGACGCATTTTACCTGCTGTACTAAAATCACATCTATGGGATTATCTACGACAAATTCCCTCAATTCGACTGAATTACTAATATTTAAGATTTCTTTAATTTAGCACCATAAGAGATTTTAGAGTTATTTGCATTAGTTAATTGTGTGTTGCTTGCTTTAGTAGTTTTGTTGGAGAAATCCTTTGTTGTTCTGAGGGCCTTTATTATTGGCATCCTTATCTGGGTATGCTAGCAGACTCTGGAATTTGCCGGACGCTCACCTCAGCTGTTCTCCCACTTAGCTTTCTCGTCAGTGGATTTTGTACAATCTTTAGATTTATATTGAACTGCGCATTTTGGATTAAAATAGCATGTTCCGCTATTATGATTGAAACCTACACAATTATAGCACTATTTTGTGCTCTTGAATTTGTAGTATTCAGTTTTTACTGTGAAGCCCAGAAAGCAGCCATTCTTATAAATTGTTTGTAGATTGGAATTTTATGCCTAGACTACAAAAAAAACTGTCAAGGGGAGACTTTGAACCTGCAGAGTTGTGCTATCCGTGTTAATAAGAAATCTTTGTTTTTTACACTGAAGAGCCAAAACATCTGGTGTAGTGATGCGTAGGCAAATAAAGAGATAAAGAACCAACCAAAATACTGTGGCACTGTGGTCGGCAACGCTTATATAAAAAACAATCTTTTAGCACAGTTGTTAGATCGGTTACTTCTGGTACAATGGCAAGTTATTAACATTTAAGTGAGTATGAAAGTGCTGTTATAATCGGCGCACGAAATATGGGACATAGCATCTTCAAGGTACCGATGAAATTTGGATTTTCTTGTACGACTATTTAACGAGTGTACCGTGCTTATCAGGAATCCGGTAAAACATCAAATCTCCGACAAACCTGTGGCCGGAAGAACGGGACCAACGACGACTGGGGAAAATTATTAAACTTGACAGAAATACAACCCTTCAGCAAATAGCAGCAGATTTCGATGCTGCACAATCAACAAGAGTCAGCATGTGAACCATTCAAGGAAACATCATCGGTATGAGATTTCAAAGCCGAAGGCCCATTCGTGTATCCTTGATAACTGCATGACACAAAGCTTTACGCCTTGCCTGGGCCTGTCAACACCGACTTTTAAGTGTTGATAACTGGAAATACGCTGCCTGGTCTGAATAGTTTGGTTTCAAATTGTATCGAGATGATGGACGTGTACGGGAATGGAGATAACCTCATGAATACATTAACCCTGCATGTCAACAGTGATAAAATGTAGCTGGTGGAGGCTCTGTGGCAGTATGAGGCGCAGGCATTTGGAGTGACATGGGACCCCTGATACGTCTAGATGCGACTCTGAAAAGTGACACGTACGTAATCATTCTGTCTGATCACCTGCACCTATTCATGTCTATTGTAAATTCAAATGGACTTGGTTAATTTAATCAGGACAATGCGACACCGCAGATGTCCAGAATGACTACAGAGTGGCTCCATGAACACTCTTCTGACTGTAAACACTTCCGCTGACAACCAAAATCCCCAGACATGAACATTATTGAATATATATGGAATGCCTTTCAACGTGTTTTTCAGAAGAGATCTCTACCACCTCGTACTGTTAGGGATCTGTGGACAGCCCTGCAAGATTCATGGTGTTAATTACCTCCAGCACTACTTCGCTAGAAATCAGTCCAGTCTATGTCGTTTTTTTTTTTTTTTTTTTTTTTTTTTTTTTGCTTTTAATTCCATTTGGACTTTTTCGGTATAGATATCAGACGGTATACTTTTAATTACAGTTTTAAGTGGTATTTTACTTTTTGGATTTATTGTATGTGCTTTAATGTTGTTTCCGATTACAAATTTTCTATTTTCCTAAATTGCTTGTTATTATTTGGGAAGATTTTGATGAATAAACCTGAATACCCCATTGTTAGATTTACGTCTAAAAGATATTCTGGATGGCTAAGGCCGGGGCAGAGTATGACCACTCTTACGTCTAAAAGATGAACTGGATGGCTAAGGCCGGGGGAGGGTTTTACCACTCTTACGTCTGAAAGATTAGATATTTGAGAGGTGGTTTTTCACCATTTTACTCTTCCGTCCTTCGCGATCCAAAATGGAATCAGGTTTATCATTTTTTGTTATTTTATGACTAGGTGTTTTACTGGAACTTAACTGATTGGAACTATTAATATCAGTTATATTTTTAATTAGGAATATTTACTTTAGGATTAGAATTGTTAGTATAATTTTTGACACTATTTTATAGCATTGTTAGCATCATTGTCCATGTAATCATCGTTTAACACCTGTTAACACAGTCTCGATAACTTTCTCTAAAGCTTACAATTAATAGTTAATATTTTCCCATTAACATTACTAAAACCACTACCCGAATTAATTTAAGTAATATTAGAACATTCCATTGTATTTACAGAATTAGTCTTAGCCAAACCGTTGCAATCAATAACATTAGAAGTTTCACTACTTCTGATTTTATCTGTGACACTCTTCTACAAGAATTCAATATTACCATATTCATCAATAAAATTAATCAAAATTTCAAGATTTTCAGTAGACGAGATCTTGGAGAGCAGCACAGAGTAGGGGATTAACATCGAACGCTAACGAGAGTAGCAGCTGGAGGGTGTCGATGGACTTATTAACTGCAATAATAAAAGAAAAGAGAACATGCTACAAAATTTTTACAATAAACATATATACATTATTATTAAACGGGTGAATAACAAAGGTTTTTCTTCCTCTCTGATTTACTCTTTACAAAGTAAGTAATAACACAAGTACATTTAATAATAACACAGTCGCAATGCCAAAATAGAGTAATCAGAGCTTTTAAATTGTTTTCGTTTTACTATCCCCTTAACCAGGCCTTGGAATTGGCTTGATACATAATAGAAAAGCAGTGGTGGGCCGGAAGTCTTCGGAAGTTTATACCTGTATCATAGTCAGGCAGATTTATATAATTTCTTCATTATTTATACAGCACATTCTACTGAAGAAGCTCAATGCGAGGGAGATATATAGCAAAAAATTCCGCTTTGGTTATAGACGATAAAGAATTTTAATCTAGCAGGTTATTTACTATATCAGATTACTGGTGACATAAACGAGACAAAATTACTACAGATGTACCGATTATATATGTTTATAAAAAAATCAGATTTAAGTTCAGAAATGTACCAATCACCAATAAAATTAAACAGCATTCACAAATGAATTTATCTTTAAAAGCTAATTCGCCGATTTTGTACAGCTTGCGTTTCTCGAATATTCGCTTGACAATGAACGTTCTATAATTGTTCATTATTTCGTTATCAGAAAATGTATTTGTTTACAGCTGTGAGTTTTTTTACGAAATAAACGGCGAAGTAAATGGCTCTATGACAATTATTGGAAGGAAAGCTTCAGCCCGCTGGTTCTGTTATTAGCGTTATAAAGTGGAAACAAAATGTGGTTGCTTTGTCGCCAAACATAACGTTTTCGTTAGCGAATGGTTATGAGATCGAGGCTCGAATTGACTAACGATCTATCGTATTCCTTAATGACGGGTGGGGCACGTGAAATAGGTTCATGGTAGCAATGCCCTCTATGTTTCCAAACGATACGTCGGAGGTGGCAGGCTAATCTGGTTTTCTTATTGGTCTCTGCTTCTAAATTACGGGGACGTACTTAAATACAGTCGTTCTAAAATTTCATAGTGATGATCTACAAGCGAAAAACGCATTCCTTTGCTTTAATGCGATTCACATGTAGCTCCCTGACTAGGCTTGTACAAGTGACATAGCAACAAAAACAACAGTCAAAAATTCACCTCTAATTCGCTCTTCTCGTGAAACAAAAAATTAATTTGCAAAAAGGACTAAATATATTCTTGTTAATATTTAAGCTTATTTCATAACATTATCTCATTTGTTCTGTTCCGTCATCGCGAAAGGCATGAAATATTTTTTGACGGACTTCATTTACCATTCGCATGTCCTGAACATCACATATGATATGCCCATATGATGCTTTATACGCTTGAATATCACGTATGATACACGATAAAAGATATATAAAAGCTTCTTTAGTTTCTTTTAAATGGATTTCTATGTTTTTGATAGAGTATTATGAAATAAAGGATGGTATTATTTTAAATAGGGATAAGATATATTAAAACTCTCGTCCAGCCAATCCTTCGTCTTCTTAACTAACCGAAATTTAAACATATCTTACATTGTTTTTTCTGTATCAAGGAATGACTTTTGTGGGTATCTGTTGCACTAAAGATATCTGATTTTAGTCAGGTCTATGGATACCCGGATACCCAAGCTTGGTTCTCTATAATCCATTTTCTGAGAACAGCCCCTCATTTTCCCCTATTGGTAAATCTTTTCCCTGAATCTTTTTTCCTAATTTTCAAACGATGGATGAATGGGTATAGCGCTTCTCATCTCTAACAGAGATCTTGTGTTCAAATTGTGTAGCAGAAAGTAGACCATAGCGCTTTAAATCAGGCCAACTCGAACCATAGCAGAATAGGTGGGACACTGCTCTTCGGAACCGGTTCAAGTTTTCAAATCCCACTACTGAAAAAGATTCTCTTAACCATCCTTATTAGGCTTTAAGCAGTTTCATTATACCCCCGTGTAGCAAGAGATTATACAGTAGAGTACCAAACTAACCAACTAAATCAAAATACCTTATCACGTGTCGTCATTAGCCCGTCTACAAAATTTGGTGTACGATTCAGCTGATTGTTCTAGCAGATGACTCTGAGTAGTATCAGTTTATCTTAATTGATGATTGTAACCGCTATGATCTACTGATTTACTAAAGAGGGCTAGAGAGACCGGGACCTAATGTTTAAAGCCTATTCCCAGTGGCTATTAACATTCATGCCAGCAGTATTATTCCACTCCACGAAGTTTAGTTTAGTTTGGTGTGGAGTGCTACGGTCTACTTTTTGCAACACGAGGGCTAATGAGACCGGGACCTACTGTTTAAAGCCGATTCCGAACGGCTACGAACATCCATGCCATAGTGGGATTCGAACCCACGAACTCCGGATTCGAAGGCCAGCACCCTAACCAATCGGCCATCGTTCGGCCCACTCCACGAAGAGCAACGATATTTTAACCCTTGAACGGTATCACGTTTTTCTCGAAACTTTTTATCAAATGATTAGAACACTTACACTTTCATTTCAGAAAGGATTTGTTGCATATCAAAGTTATTTTCAGCTTTTAATGACTTTTTATTTTTATTATAAAATGTCTTCGAGGCTTCAAAGTCCACTGTGTGTAATTACAGATCACTAAACTTTATACCATATGGGTCTTAAATTTGGTGATACCATATAAACTAAAAATTTTTTTCTCGAGATAAACATTGAATATTTAATACAAATGGTAAATGACGTAATCCTGTATAAGATGTTTCACTACAAAAATATTTTATTTTATATTATTTATTTTAAAATTCAGTCTATATTTTTAACTCTATATGTACAAAAATCTCAGCTGTGGATACATATATTAAAGCTATAGAAATAAGAACTCTTTTTCTTTATTAATATGAGCATATCACAATTACTAATATTATTACATTACGCTCATAATAATAAAACATAAAGCTTTCCAGTTTGTTTTTATAGTTTTAAAACCAGTTTCCGCAACGGTGCTTTTTAACCATTAATGGTTAAAAGCACTTATTGATGACTTGATCTCTAGAAATTAGAGAGTTGAAATAAATATGATTTGAAAGAAATTTAACATCTCCAATACTATTCTTATGAACATTTTACTTGCAAAGTCTTGAATGATGACCAAATGGTAGAGCACTGCTCTACAGTACCGAAGTTCAAGGGTTCAAATCCCGCTGCTGGCATAGATGTTCGCAGCCGTTAGCTGTTAGCCGTTTAAGCAGTAGGTCTCATTAGCCACCGTGTTGTAAAACAGTACGTCGTAGCGCTCTAATTAACGTAAATCTATACTATTTTTAGTAAATTTATGCTTTTATTAGATATTCTTTTTCAATCTTTTATCTACGCCAGTCCAATTAAACTTTCTGTTAAAAATCTTAGAGTCTTAAAAAATGCCTTTTATTCCTATGCCTATATATTAATACTATGTCTATATAAGCGTATAACAGTCTTATACATTTGACCTTTTGTCTAAGGACGTGTAAAATATCATATGCTCCACTTAATTCTACGCCCTTTGAAGTTGAAAATCATGGACCCTAACAAATGCTTATAGAAGAATGTAGCTTGACATCCAACTGAAACCAACGTGAAAGCATTAAATGCATCTGTACAAACGGATATCAGATAAACTTATAACATCTAAGCAGAGCCTCAAAAGCTCGGCTTAACGTCATGATACGAAGGGCGATACGAAAAGCTTTACGAAAGGTGAAGTTTGCATATCCGTCCTAAACATTTCAGATTAAAACTAAATTCTATTAAAATAGTTCTGGTGTGCTCTTGTATGCTTAGTTTGTAACACGAGTTTAAATGTCAATATACTCAAATTCTACACTGCATGTCAAATAGATACAGATCTTAACAATGTTCTAAATAGCAATTAATCATGAGTTAATAACAATGTTTTCCATACATAGAAGTTTCAAATCTCATCTCTTTCATATAAATTTGTTTTAAGCTTAGGAGTAGTACTACAATTGTACTTTGCAATAGCAATGTTTTTCATACATAGAAGTTCAAATCTATCTCTTTCATATAAAAATGTTTTAAGCTTAGGAGTACTACGATAATTGTTTGCAATAGCAATGTTTTCCATACATAGATGTTTCAAATCTCATCTCTTTCATATAAATTTGTTTTAAGCTTAGGAGTACTACAATAATTGTTTGCAGTAATAATGTTCTCCATGCATAGAAGTTTCAAATCTGTCTCTCTCATATAATTTTGTTTTAAGCTTAGGAGTACTACGAAATTGTTTCCAATAACAATGTTCTCCATACATAGAAATTTCAAACCTATCTGTTTCACATAAATTTGTTTTAAGCTTAGGAATACTGTGATAATTGTTTGCAGTAACAATGTTCTCCATACATAGAAGTTTCAAATATCATCTCTTTCATATAAATTTGTTTTAAGCTTAGGAGTAGTACTACGATTGTACTTTGCAATAGCAATGTTTTTCATACATAGAAGTTCAAATCTATCTCTTTCATATAAATTTGTTTTAAGCTTAGGAGTACTACGATAATTGTTTGCAATAGCGATGTTTTCCATACATAGATGTTTCAAATCTCATCTCTTTCATATAAATTTGTTTTAAACTTAGGAGTACTACAATAATTGTTTGCAGTAATAATGTTCTCCATGCATAGAAGTTTCAAATCTGTCTCTCTCATATAATTTTGTTTTAAGCTTAGGAGTACTACGATAATTGTTTCCAATAACAATGTTCTCCATACATAGAATTTCAAACCTATCTGTTTCATATAAATTTGTTTTAAGCTTAGAAATACTGTGATAATTGTTTGCAGTAACAATCAGGGCTTCGAACCGGAACTAAACCGAAAACCGGAAAAAACCGTTATTTTGGTCGGAACGAAAACCGGAACTGAACCGAAAAAAATATCGGTTTATTTCGGTTCGATATATCTTTCAGTCATTTTGTTACTGTTACCAACTTATCAATATTTTCTAATTTAACGTCAACTTTATAATTACATATCCGCACTTGTATAAGATTGCAATGGTGGTTTTGGCAGCTCCAGCTACACAAGTTAGTGTTGAAAGAGCGTTTTCAGGTTTGAAATTTATTCTCCGAGACAACAGAAGTAATCTCAGTGAAACCACGTTAGAAGATATATTAATAATTAGAGGCAATTTTCATATGTTAAATAAATAATATATTTTTTACATAATTATTGCAAGGCCAAGTGCACGATGTGAGAGTCAAACGACGAATGTGGGTAATCATGAACCTAGTTGTCAAATGCGATTTTGATAATGGATAACAATGCCAATGCTCGCCGCTCTTATCGTACCTGCTGTTTGTATCAATTCACATAGTGTACCAATTAAAAAAAGAATAAAATCTTCTAAATTTTGATAGAATTACATTTTTTGTTTATGATAGAATTATATTTTTAGTACAAATAAGAATATACATAAAATGAAATTATTCATTTGGAACTGAAACGAAAACAGTTATTTTTGGCGGAGCGAAAACCGGAACTGAACCGATATTAATTTTTTAGTTGAACCGGAAAGAAAACCGGAACAAAAAAATTACGGTTCGAAGCCCTGGTAACAATGTTCTCCATACATAGAAGTTTCAAGTAAATCTGTTTTATATAAATTTTTAAGAGTACTACTATAATTGTTTGCAATACTAAGGACCATTTGACTAGGACCTTTTTCTTAAAGCCGACTTCGGTTACAAGTATCCATGTTAATAGTATTAGCTGAAACTGCGGATTCCAGTACCAGAAATTCCGATACCCATTTGGCCATCTTTACACTTAAATCTTACTGTTTGATGTAGTTGATTCTTCTTACACTTAAATTTCATTTTTACGTCAATTATTTTTCTTTATTTATGATTTCAAAATGTCTCAGATGTATTTTTTCTTCATATTTCCCAAACCTTTGTAATGTAAATAGTGTCTTACCAATTCGGCTATTCTTGGATATAAATGCTGTTTCATAATAAATGCACAATTTTTCACTATTCTTGTTTTTTGAAGTTCATGACATATCTCTATGGATCTATGCTTTAAGATATTTTTCTGTAAGAAATTTTCAAATAATAAAACTTTTGGGGTAATATTTAAATTAAAGCAAGTGAAATCTTCCTTAAATGTGTTTATTAGGTATTACAGCTAAGAAGGGTACTACAACTGTAGATGAATACAAATATTAAGAATCAGTATCAGAAAAGCTTAAAAAGACTCTTATTGTTACAGAGGCAAAAATAAGGTGGGAAATAATGTGTATGCATTTACTCAAAAAACTACAGAGAACAGTATTTTTCATTTCTAATTAGTTATGTTTCTACAGTGTTTCTATAAAACTGGGATATATCCTTCCGAAAGAAAAATTCAAGTTATAAAACACTTGAGGTGGTATTAAAATTGCAGCAAGGGGTTGTGGTGTAACTTCAGTGGATGTGTTCGATGGCCGATTAGTTAGGGTGCTGGCCTTCGGTACCAGAGTTCGTAGGTTCGAATCCCACAGTGGCATGGATGTTCGTAGTCATTTGGAATCGGCTTTAAGCTGTAGGTCCTGGTCTCATTAGCCTTTGTGTTGCAAAAAGTAGACCGTAGTACTCTAAACCAAGCCAACCAATCAGTGGATGTGTTAGATATTACAACTAAGTAAGGTACTAGTACAATTACAGGTAATTACAAATATTAAGCATCAGAAAAGAACACACATAAACTAAAACATTTATTTCAGAGTCAAAAGAGGGAACTAATGTGTGTGCTTTTAACCAGAAAACTACAGAGAGCAGATAATACGCTTATGATTCTTTTAGTATTAAGAGCAGAAAATATGTATATCTGAAATAAAAGAAAATATACTACTTCATGGTTACATTTTCATGGATTCAGTGTTAAAAATATTGATTTTGGGATTAAGCAAAGAACTTTTGCACAAAATATATTTAATAATTAAACCTTATCTTTCAGATTCACCTTAACATTACTAGGGATTGTATTTTCAGATAATGCGTATTCTTTTAAAAGCAAAATCATTAACATTTCATTTCTTACATTCAGTTATTACTACAGAACGCAAACATTAATACTTTCGTATCTAAATTTTGTTGTAATTAAAAATAAATATTATGAGCCATTAAAGCACATACATAACTTATTCTAAAAGAGCTTACACCAAGTTTAATTTAATTTCGAGAAACAATTTGGATTCAAATATTGTTTGGTCACAAATATAATTATTTTTTAAGGTACGAATTACATGAAACATCATCTAAAGTAATTTTTAAAGTCCATATTTTAGTGAAACATGAAAATTAAACAAAAAATAAACAAAAATTGCTTCGTCGACTGCGGACATATGTTGGACATTAAAGTCAAACATGGAAGAGGAATTTATCTGTAATGAATATTTTCAGACAAATATAGTCATCTTTTATGAAATGCATGGTTTAAACATGTTTCATTTCAATAGTTCACAATGATCTCGGAGAAAAATTCAGTAATTCTTCTAATAGATAAATACTTCTAATAGATCAACTTTGTATGTTATGGACTATTAGTAAGATACCAGACAGGAAAGTTTTAAATATAGCAAGCCTATAGTTGACAGTAATTAAATTGTTGTGATTGAGGGATATGATTGCCTACTAAACCAGAAATTTGTACACACAAAGATAAACTGGGAAATGTATAGCTACTGCTCATCTCTCTAACATTGTGAGATTAGAAAATCACCCATCATGGTGATTTTCATCATCAACTATTCTCTTTCATTCTAGAGATTTCCTGTCAAATTTAACGTGAATAAATAAATAAATAAATATATATATATAATATATATATATATATATATATGTGTGTGTGTGTGTGTGTGTGTGTGTGAGAGAGAGAGAGAGAGAGAGATGTGTTTTATATTTATTGAAAACATATAAAATAATAATGCTCTATGACAGGTAATATTTCGAGATCTACATTATTCAACAAGCAATCAAACATTTATATAAATGAAATCAAAAAATCAGTTTATATTTTTGTAACATTTACAGAAGTATTACAAAAATACTTCTTCGAAATACTGATTCATTATCAACCCCTCGGTTAAATTCCGTCTAACCCTAAATATTAACACTAGATTGCCCGAGATTTCTTGTATACCTATATTGCCCAAAAACAGTCAAAATGACTACATTGTGAAAAAATAACAAATATGTAAAGAAATTTGTTTAAAATTAATTTTTAATATTATATAATAAAGGAGAGCGGAAGTAACTACAATTATTCATAAACCCATTTATATGTTATAGAAAAAGTCACCAAATTCTAAGAAATTGTGTCATTATATTTCATAATTGTTTTTCTATTTGAAATTAAAAAACAGTCAAAATGACTGCCTTGGGCAATCTAGTGTTAACAAAGGTAAAAATCTTCCGTCTGTAAAGCAGCCACCGTTGAACAATGGCTGAATGTATAGTATTTGTTCATTGGTACCAGTATTCGTGGTTCTGAATCCTACTGCTAGCTTCGTAATAGGCTTTAAGTAGTGGGTTCTGCTCTTATTAAAACTGGGGTAGAGAAAACAATAGACCGTAGTGCAGCCAACCAACCTAAATTATTCTCTTAACAGTTAAACAATCGTATAAATGCAAAAATGCAAACATAAAATCAATTTTTATTATTGGATCAAGTGAGAAAGTTTTAATATACCTTGCATTTAACGATTCCTTGCAAATACAAGATTAAATCAAGTCTAACCTCTAATATCAACAAACGTCGGAATTTTCAAGATCTAAATAGAATTACCAAATGTTAATCCATCATATCAATGAAAACATTAAAATTACCTTTTCCATAAATTTTAGTATTGAATTTTATTGGATTAATATTTTTTTGGAGATCGGATCAATCGTAAGAGTTAACCAAAAAACTCATTAACATTTTATTTCTTCTGTCAAGTAATTATTAAAGTAAGTTAAAATTCTGTTCATCAAATCTGTTGTTCGTATACAGGACAATAGTTAAATGGTTGTAGTACAAGGTCCTAACTGGCAACAAACTAGCCAGAATTTTCTAAATTTAATGTTATAGTTAAATTTATAGTTGTAATTCATCTAATATTCTGAAATAAAACTTATTTTTCAATTCAGTAAAATTTTGAGTTAGTTCAACAGAAAATTTTCAATACTTTAAAGTTCTGCTATATCCACGCATAATTTTAAATATTAGTACATCAGTTTTCTCTTCAATACAAAGTACTACATAGTTTTAATACACAAAAAATACGGGACGGTATCGCCGGACTACCCCTTCATTATAGTTTATTGCAGCAGCAGGTACATATTAACACATTGTATGCGGGGCAAGTACTAGTACGTTTTCGAAAGATTTTAATTGACTTTATTGTTCTATGTATTTATATTAAAATTTATTATTTATTACATTTTGTTTGTGGGTTTAAAAAAATATATATATTAAAAAAGATATAGAATGTTCTTTTATACATAGATTCTGGAAAAATTTAGACAAATAAAATATTTTTACTACTCGATGCGGTTGCAGAACGGAATTGATTTAAAAAATCAATTTAGATTTAAAATTAATTTTTATCTATCCTTGCGAAATAAAAAAAAAAATAATATTGTATATTTATATTATTACATATAAAATATTTTTAATTATATATATATATATTTGTATTTATTTTATATATATATAGATATATTTGTCTATTTATATTTGTTTATATATTTCATTATAAAATACGAAAAGTTGATTAAAAAATTAAATAATTCTCGATCTATTGAGATTTAACTGAATAACTAAATTGACTCACAAAACGCCCGCTCCCGGTACAATTCCGCTGCCAAATGTACCCGCACACAATGTGTCAATGTCATTTTTGAACATACGGTAATTTGTAAGAGTTGTTTGGTTATTCAAATTATTAATTCATCTACAGTCAGTCAAAGTAATACTCGTATACTATGCTGTTTCTGTTCAATTTGAGATTTTAAAAACGAAAAACCACAAAAAAATAAACCAATAAAGAAATAAACTGTAAATATGTCGTTTCGGCGTTTTCTAAAATTGGAAATTTTGTATAGTGAATGAGTATACTTTGAAACTGTTTTGTTTTTCTATATCCGGATGAGTAAACTCTACATGGTCTAAGCTTGAAGCTCTTTATGTAAAAATATTTATTAATATTTAATGTGTTATTTCAGAAAGAATGTGTAAAAGTTTTCCAATTTAAAATCTCAAATAAAACATAAAAATCTTAGTGTTTTGATTGGCTGTATCTTCGTATATAATTCCTACTATATATCGTGGATCTCACGTGCATACACAAATGTGTAATCATTCATAATACAATTAAGTTGACGATAGTTTGCTACGTGCCTTATTAAATAACATCTCCTGGCCAAATGATCTCAAGCGTACATCTTGCCATTATTGTAGCATTATCGGAGAAGTGAAGTGTTACTCAACAACAGTATGCTGTATATTACATTATATTCACAAATATTCTCAATACAATCCATTATTATTTAAATTTCTCATATACTGATATACTGAGAAAGTGTCTAATATATTTTTGATGATCCTAATATTCTGTTGCTAATATATGAAGTTTTATAGCTATATAATCGTATGTAATCGCATACATATATGTGGGTGTCAGGATATAAACTTAGAGAAGAACGTATAGTTTATGTAAGCTGGTTAGAGTTAATAAAATTTCGATTTCTACTTTGAAGTTTTAGTGAATATTTTTACTTTTCCTTTTCATGTTGTTACAAAAAATTCTCAGTAATTAACTTTTTTTATGCATTTTAATGCAATTCGCATCTTATCAGGTTACGGTTAAAACTTTGGTTTGCCTAATATAAGGATCTTTATTCATATTAGAATGCATATGGTTCCTAGTGTTTTTAAATCCTTTTTACTTTCTTGTACAAAAAAGGGAAGTATTATAATTGTAAAAAAAAATCAATGCTCAGAATTCAACGGAAATCTTATTTTGACCATGTCTAAACCAATCTTGATAACTTTCAATATTATATCTGTACATATGTAAAACGAAACGTTCATTTTGAAACTTTACATATTGCTGGTTTCATTTTGGCTTGTTCCCTTGAAACGTGTTAATATACATATTACTTACTTAACGTTAAAACGGTTAACTGAAATTTTTATGTAGGATTGAAATTATTCAGACTTACAACTAACACCCATTAAAAATGTTTATGGTTGCATATAACAAGGTGAGTTGAGAAAAAAAAAGTACCTTTGTAATACACGTAAATTATTATGTCAAGGCTTTGTAATGTCTATAATAGAATTCTTTGTTACACTAATGTATACGTTGAAGTTTGCTGATACAGAAAACTATATTATTGAAAGGATGTGCATGATAACATGTGGTGAATTCGTATGTCATTGCTAACATATTAAGTTTTTAAAATTTGTTCTTTTTATATTTCTGCCTAAGAAGAGTGTGTTTTAATACGTTGTCAATGTGTGACAAAGATTTTAAAACGTCTTGAAAGTTTGTCAAATCTATTTTTAATAAGTCCACTTCCTAAGGTGTTTTTTTTTTGGTAGCTCTCCGTTAGTGATTGTGGTTCTCCACTCATCTGGGCATTACGATAGTCATATATCTTCAGAATTGTTTCATGTGTGAGGATTTCCTAATTTCCTGTTGTTATTTTTATGAGACCCCGTACTGGTCATCAGGTAACACCTTCCATACTTTCAAAACCGTTGGCAGTGTCTTGAGATCCCACACTGAGACACATCTACAATTCGAGACACTTCGGCTAGAAATCACTCCCATTCCAGCATTCCGATAATTCTTCAGCACAGAAACATGTCCAGTTGGTGTCCTTGAGCCATCGTTCACCTGATTTGATAGTTTAACTCAGCGTTTAGTAGAGCAATTGTACATAATCTGTCTCTTCTCCATTCCCTATTCAGAGTGACTCCGTTTAATACAGATTGTCACTTACGTAGATGTTTCGCACATGTTGGAGTAGACTGCAATATTTTTCAATGTTTCACCTTCAAATGATGATTCTCCATAGGTAATGTTGGAGAATTTGACGAATATTTACTCAAATTTTGTCACATTTCATGAATTGTGCTTAGTGTTTGAACACTAGTATATCTATCAGACTAGTATCTCTATAACCTTTACTTCCGTAAGTGTAAATTGCACCCTCTTTCTTATTTCTAGATTACAAACTATTATATCTGGTTTTAAATATTACATTTTCGGGGTTAGACATTGATATCATGTTTTCAATATCTTTTATTGCAAAACTTGTCCATCCATTATTATTTCCCTATTCTTGTAATTTAAATCTTGGCACAAAGTTTTAACCTTAATCGTAGTTGGTAGATAGCAATTAAAAACTTGTATTTGGGACTGTTTTAACATCTGGTTCTGCACCTCCTTTTTTGATTCCATGCTCATGTATGTCGTAAGAGGCAACTAAAATGGGAAAAATGGGACTCCCCTCAGGGGGGTTACCTACTTTAGGTAAACACAGATGTCGTAATCCCGATTTGTATCTCCTTTCCCTTTCGGTTTTTCTCTCTCTTTCTTGGGATGGGTACAATAGACTTCTGATCATTTTGCCCTGTTCTTGGGGAACCTCCCAGGGGCTGCTAAAACACTCTTTAAAATAGTTACTCTAGTAAAGAATTCTTGACTAAAGACCGTATAATCATGAATCATTTAAGGGGTTGAAAACATTGTACAAGCAATGCTAAATTATATATATACTAAGAAACATAACCAACTATTACACTTTAAAGGATAATAATCTAAAAGATTTAGTGACAAAGCAGGAATAATGACAAACAGAAATTTATGTTTCATTAGGAAAGAAAGGCTTATTCTATCAGCATTGTGAGAGAACACAGATGTCGTAATCCCGATTTGTATCTCCTTTCCCTTTCGGTTTTTCTCTCTCTTTCTTGGGTACAATAGACCTCTGATCACATTGCCCTGTTCTTGGGGAACTTCCCAGGGGCTGCTAAAACACTCTTTAAAAATAGTTATTCCAGTAAAGACTTCTTGACTAAAGACCGTATAATCATGAATAATTTAAAGGGTTGAAAACATTGTACAAGCAATGCTAAATTATATATATACTAAGAAATATAACCAACTATTACACTTTAAAGAATAATAATCTAAAAGATTTAGTGACAAAGCAGGAATCATGACAAACAGAATTTTATCCTTCATTAGAAAAAAAAGGCTTATTCTATCAACATTCTGAGAGAAAGTTTCACTAGAGAAGAAGCTTTTAAAACTACAAACAGCTGTGCACATTACTTGATTTTTTTTTAATTTGTGATTTTCTTTATGTAGCTTTTTTTTCGTAATAAATCAATGGTTGTTTATGTGTTGATTTGGCTTGATACAGTCAACCTTTTGGTATGATGGATAATTATACCGGAATTTATTCTTTACTTAAAGAATTCCGAACTGCCATAAACACGTATTCCAGCAGAGTGATTATGTACCCATATACTCCATAAAGCCATGTCCTGCCTGTTTGGTCGCCATGTATGTGCGTGTGTAACATTGATAATATAATTTTTTTAGTTTATATTATAGAATAAATATCTCCAATGTTACAAAAAGGCTTTTTTACTAAGGTACAATTAAAATAAATTTAATTACTAGCATATTATGGTTAGGAACACATTTCTTCCTTTTTGAATTATAATAATTTAGTATAGAATATTTCATACTCCTTGAAAACTGATTATTACTAGTTCATGTTCATTACTGAATTATTTAGTATTAATAATTTGAACCTAGAAGTATTATTCTATAAATTATTTATGGACACTAAATTAAAATATTAGGAATTGTCTCAGCTTAAAGCAAAATATCAAGAAATAATGTTTTCTTAACGGTGCAGTTAATGAAGATTACTTATGCAATAACATGATTTGCATGAAAATTCTAACACGAAAAAATTGTATGTCTCTCCCGCGTATAAAAAAATGTATGTGTTTGCTATTAGTTATAATAACGATAGGCTTATAATTTTCACATAAAAATATATTTGTAGTTTGTAAATTTCTTCACGGTAAGAAATATTCGTGATACATATTTCTGATCGAGAACACGCAATGTAAATCACTATAAGTTTTAAAACAAACTTTAAGAATTAGTATTTTAACTTTCCTGTTTTCTCGTTAAAAACTTAAGTTACTAGCAAAATACAAACATAAACATAAATCTAAAGCAACTATGTTTTACTAAAAGTACATTAACGAAAAGCCCATTTTCTTGCAGTAATGCGAAAACTTCCTCTGAAATTTCCCTTGATCTGAGCTAAAACTCAATCAAATAGAGATTATCAAAAAGATCCTTTAAATCTTCGGAGAGTTTCTTGAGTATGTCTACTTTTAGTGAATTAAAGAATTTAAGAACTATTTTTTGGCACATATTTGTTATGGTGTTATTTCTGCTACTGGTACAAAACTTCTAAAGTAAGTTAAAAAAAATGAAACTACTAGTTTTAAGAATTGCAGTTATAAATATAGATGCGAATTTTATGACTAAAGCTCAGACCTATTTTTATTGGGGGGTATATAGCCAACAGTTCTAAATAGCAGAATTATAGTAATTTTTTTATTGTACCCTGTATGTGTTTGGTTTTATATTAATTCAACCAGTCACTTCTATTTCATCCCCTCCATCTTTCTTTTTTAATGTATACTTCTTTAATTTATATTAACTCTAAAAGTAATGTATTATACCCCTTTTTAACATAGATATAACATGAAAAATATGGAAAGATTGAGAATTTGAACCGTCCAATTGGAGATACTATAAATAGAGTTATAGTATTTAATCGATTAAAAGGATGTCTGTAACACTACGCAGAAGCAATTAAAAATGCAGCCGGCACATTTTTTTGGACGTCATCCGGACATTGTAGATATTGATGGTATGTTAAATTGCCTTTTAACATATCATAACATTCATAACTCAATAATGAAAGATAATTTTATTATCTCCATAGGTTCCAAATCAAATCAATCTTTAACCGAACGCTGGTCGATTGGTTAGGGCGCTGATCGTCGGTACCGGAGTTCGTGGGTTCGAATCCCACTATGGCATGGATGTTCGTAGCCGCTCGTAGGCTTTAAGCAGTAGATACCGGTCTCATTATCCCTCTTGTGCAAAAAAGTAGACTGTAGCGGTCCAAAACCAAGCCAAAACAATCTGATTTGGGGTGTCCTGCAAATGCAGGAGATTAAGGTATCACATACAGAAGTGTAGAGAATGTTTTAAAGTGTCACCCTTTATAAAGTACGCATCCAAACACCAGAAGGGAACTGCAGAATGACAACTGTAATTAACAACAATACTTTTCTTCTTCTGTATTACGTGAAGTTGCTAAATTTTGTTGCTAAAAAATAAATGAATAAGCAGAAAATCAGGGCCACATTGTGTCTGGTTTTATTTGTCTGACGATCTTCGGAACCCTGACCTCGAGAGCCAGATTACAAGCAGAAAAACGGTTGACGGGAAAAAGGTTTAGCTAATAAGGCGTCAGTTTGTTAATCACAGGGTTACACTATCAAACGCGGAAAATTAATAATTTATTATAGAAGTATAGCTAAATTGTACAGAACTTAGTTTGTAACTTGGTACTCACCAACAGGCTAATAGAAATTAAAGGAAGAGAAAGGAAATGGTGGTATTTTAAGTATAGAATTATTACAGAAGATAACGAGATACCAAAATATTATTACAGAATGTAATTGAAAATTAAAATCGTGTTAAAAAATCATTATATCTGTGTATGTAAGAGTAAGTAGGTATGTAAGTAGAGAGCTAAGTACTTTTGTAGATTTTAACTGTACATTTAGAAATTATCTAATAAATTTAAGTGTAAGTAGCAACTTCTTTTAACTTTTAAAAACATTTACTTTGGTCTTAAATATAGATTTTGTCGAATAATAATGTTCCCTATCATAAGATAACTTCCTTTTTTAGCACAACTTGTGTGCAGTTTAAAACACATGAATTTAAAACGCCATGAAAAAGGACGTTAAATTTTATTCATTATTCTAAAGTACTGATAGTGTGTTTCATTCAAAACTAATTATTTATAATTTCCACTTAAAAACTACTCTGTTTAAAAACAAGAGGCTTTTCAAATAAAAACTTGCTCGTCTCTATTAGGAAGATGAAATTACCGTAAAAAATTCAAAATAAAGCAATATCATTTAATTACGCTAATCTTTGATTTTAAAAAAATTTAATTAAAGATGTCATTACCATGCTATCTTGGTAAGCAGAAAATTAATTACTTTTTTATAAGTAGAACAACCAATATGCCTGAAAAAAAAGAACAGAAACAATATTAAATAAGACGTAGTGTATGCTGGAGATAAAATTAAAGAAAAGGTTTGAAACTTTTAATATGAAATACCGTATAAACATTTTTATTGCTTTTTTACCATTTATGAATAAAAGGATTTTTGTTTATTCTATCTTAAGTTTAAAAATGTACAGATTTAACTAATATGTATAACATATAATTGCATATTACACAGGAGTTTTTCTAATAATGGAGACATTAACAATAACTAATAACAATTCCTAATAACAAACATTTCCTAATAATGGAAACTATATTCCTAAGCAATCATGGCCGAACGATGGCCGAATGGTTAGGGTGCTGGCCTTCGGAACAGGAGTTCGTGGGTTCGAATCCCATTATGGCATGGAAATTCGTAGCCGTTCGGAATCGGCTTTAAGCAGTAGGTCCCGGTCTCATTAGCCCTCGTGTTGCAAAAAGTAGATCGTAGTACTCCAAAACCTAAACCTAAGGAATCATGTAGTACATTTCTTGTGTGTAACTAGATATATCCTAATCACAAAAATATTTTCTGTTTTAATGAAAATTGCCTATTACTAGGATACTTAAATTCACTCATTAATATCAATAATAATAATAATAATAATCCACTTTAGGTCATAATCACTGCTCACTTAAAATTTTATCGTATATTTCTCAATAACTAAATACGCTTAACGTCATTGCTTGAAAATCTCCAGGAAATCCCCCATGAGCTTAGAAGTTTAATTAAACTCTAATTAATTCCTTCTATATATTTAGCATTGTATGATATATAGTGTAAACAGTTTTCAAAGGAAGTTTCCGTAAATACGTTTAAGTATGACATGCACAATGGGATTTTTAAAAATAAAGTTCTACAGCATACTGCCGAACGAAACGTTGCCGAAAGGAAATTTCAGAAAGGTACTCTTTAAGTACTTTATATCAAAGGCTTAAATTATTGAAGTAAATGTGTTCATAGGTACAATTAAGCTCATGAACGTATCAATAAATATGCAAGGTTTATTCAGCGGCTTAAAGATTTTTAGTGTAGTCATGAATAACTCCGAATGCTGACTGCAGTAGTTTTCTGTTTAAACAAGTTTCTCAGACTGAACACCATTTATTAGGCTTGGATAAGTTTCTTATTTATATTATGAATTTTTTAAAACATTTACTATTAGATACAAGCTTTAGAAATTTATATATATATCAGTTATAAAACTTAATTGTTAAATGCTAGATTTAATCGTTAAGGAAAGTGCCTACGAGGGCACAGCTAGTATACATAGGTTCTCTAACAATTTACCTATAGAAGTCCTGCATTACATATCTGATGACACCAATTTAAAATGTGTTTATAAATACTCTAAGAAAACTTAAACAGTTTCAGTTTTCTAACTTTATCAAAATAATTAAGTTTGAGAAAAATATTGTTATAATTATTTATTTCTAATACACAGTTTAAAATTCTTACGAGAAGCCTCAGAATGACCTAATAAAAAAGAAAAACAGTGTGTGAATAGTGAAACAAAGTGTTTCATTTACAAGAAACATTTCTTTGCCGTATGCAGTCTACAAATGAAGATATTACAAACCTTTAGAAGTTTAGTTAAGAAATATGGAAATCTATGAATACCATAAACGACAAATAAATATGGGTGGTTAGATGACTGAAAGTAATTATTAATTTTTTTCAATTTGATTCTGCAAGGATTCGGCAGATTCCAAATTACATCCAAGCTAACAGTTTATTTCGAAGAAATAGACTCTAATTACTAGTATCGGGAACTAAATATTCTGCTATTTACCAACCATCTATGTTCAGAGAGATGTATACCTTTAATTTTTTTAAGTTCTTTGAGCAGAGTAAAATTCTTTTAGGATGCGCTGTAGTTTCGGATCCTATTTGTGAAAGTAAAAACAATTTTATAAAATCCATTGATGAGCATCGTTTAAAATTTTTTAATATTTAATGAAATTAGTTTAGAAATATTATTTAATGTACCTTACAAATATTAAAAAGAGTCATGCTCAAAATTAAGAGAATTTGCATATTTTGCAAATTTTATACAAAAAAAACTAAGTGGAATGAAAATCCACTACTCCGAGACTAAAGTACAAATCTTGTACTTCGAATACGTAACCGTACACGAGTGTGTGTTCATAGCCAACAAAGGAACAGCCTTTATAAGCGCGTGGACGAAACACGTTCGCTAGCTCAACTCACTGTATTTCTTGGTGAATTTCGGCAACAATTCTAATTCTAACAGTAAAAATGAATAACCATCAACGTTGAGATGATTGAATGGGGTGGAAATTTCTGGGGAAACTAGAAGCAGTCCATTCTCAAGTCCAGATTTGTGCACAGTTAAATTTAACGTCCAGCTTCGTGTGAAATATGGAAACATCTTCAGGGTTTCCGGGTCCATCGAGAGAAAGTCTGGTCAAGCTCCTCCAAGAGCCCGACGATTAGAAAAGATCTCTATTTATCCATTATAGAGATGCGTAACAGAATGCTACAGCTTCTCAGCTCTCTCGTAACTTGTATGCGGCCACAGAAACCCTAGTTTAAAGAGTGATTGTTTCCTGAAGACTTCATAAAAGATGTTTGTTTACAGGAAAACCTGTATTTGAGTCCCAATCATTTCTACGAACAGTAGAATCCGTAGAAAGTTGCAGGGAGCTTATAGATTAGAGTGTAGATCAATGGGGTAGCTTACTCTTCACTGATGAGTCCTGGTTCAGCCTAACTACCATTTTTGTCGTACTTTCATGTGGAGAGAACCAGGGACTCGCTACCTGCCCTCCAATGTCCACGAAATGGACCATTATGGCACAGGGAGTTTAATGGCCTCGAAAGGAATCATGTTATTTAAAAGCACTACTATCCATGTCTTTGAAAGAGGCACTTTGGTTGCTGGGAAGTACATGTGTCAGGTCTTGGAGCCCTATTCCCCTTTTCAGTTAGCCCTGATTTCATTTTAAAGGACGGTAACGCAAAGCCACATACAGTTCTTATGGTCGATGAATTTTTGCTAAGTGAGGATATTCGCTGGATGAATTGGCCAAGCAGATATCCAGACCTCAACCGTAAGCAGCATGTCTAGGACGCTGTGAGGAAGCCAATACAACTTGTAACTCCCATCTGAGAATCATCCAGGGCCCTTAAAGATCCTCTTTGAACAGAATGAAATTAATACTTTTTTAAATTCTTAATTATAATGAGAGAGCAATCAATAAGTATCATTAAAAATCAAATATTAAATGGATAAGAAATTTATGCGTAGCTTTAGTAAGTACTTTTATTTTAGTCTTAAACGAGAAAATTCGAATATTTGACTTTTCCATTTGAAGCAATTTTGAATGCGTACATTTCAGAGGACGGGTGAATTAAGTAAAGAGCTGTCATCTGTTAATAGTTTGCAGTGTCAAAATATACAAAATAAAAGTCCATATCCTAAGATTTTAAAAAGAGGATGGAAATTTTTAACTAGTGCTATAGTATGCATACCATTACTCTTCAAAGAAATATTCTTCTTTATTTTGCATATATTTATTAATATATACAATAGATAATAGAGGTACCTTTAATGCTTCTTTAACTAAAGTTGTAATACATATCAAAAGAAGGATTCTCCTAAATTCCTTGATACATCAAGGGACCACAATATGATATACAAATGCAGCAAAATGCTAGGTTTTAGATATCTTCCGCTTTTGAGATTTTGGAATTAGTACTACGTACATATTTCGCACATTAATGGTTGCAAATGACGATTTACAACATTGAAGATAGCAGGGTATTTCCGGATATCCTCTATTGATGGTTATATCATTAAATATTTCCCATCGTATTAGTAATGATTTTGCTTATTAATTAAAGCTATGAATTAAATTACTTTAAATACTATGTTTAGATTGCAAAAAAAAAAATGAAATAAAACTGTTCAATAAAAATTTCAACATGAAATCTAAAATGCTAATTTACTTCCTTCATATTAAAGTTCGTTTTATTTTTCTATAAAGAGAGGTTTTTTAGTGTTGATATAGTTCCTTTTATTTCTTCTTACTGATCATGTAGTGCCACAAAAAAGCATTCAGATGTAAATGATACAAAGCAGAGTTAGCTACTATTCATTCAGTTTGAAATTGGAAGAGAATACCCTGCTGCGTCCACTAAAGTTTTTTCTAAATTGTGGAATTTTTTGTCATAAATATTTAACATGCGGTAAGAGTTTTCGATGGCTTACTTCTGTCAAAAATCATATCAATAATCAGACGTAGAATGCTACAATTTTGGTAGGAAAGACAAGGGAATAAATACAAGCGCCATACACCAGCTCTTGATGTCTTGATATCTCTATTTGTATTAACCATTTGTGTCGCCTTCGTGTATGTCTGCAATATACAAGAAATTAATGGTATTTACTCAATGAGGTTTAGAAGACGGTTTTTTTAAACATCCCTAACGTACAGAATTACAATTAACAAAATTCCCTTTTAACCCCTTAACGTGCACGCTCGAGTTAACTCGAGGGCGGTAAACTGGCCAAGTTGTGCACACTCGAGATAATCCGACCAACGTTGTACTTTATGTTGCTGTAATTTTTTACACTCGAATGCAATCGAGAAATGAAAATAAAAATGTGAAAAAAAGCAAAAAAAAAAAAATCGTTTTATTGATATTTATCATTTACATGGGATTGCAAGCTATATTCGACTATTTTCTGCAATGTTATCAAAATCCAAAATTGCAATAAAAATTTTGATTGTTTTTGTAATTTTCCTGCCAAAACAAAGTTCTAAATCGTGTTTTTCTACATTAAAAAAAATTGATTTTTTTGGCCACCTTTTTTCAAACAAACTGTGCATTAAGGGGTTTATGCCATTTTATGTCATATTAAATGGCGATTTTAATTTCTATTTTAAGTTTCATTTACCCTATGATCACATTCACATAATTACTGAGGAAATAAACCTTGGCTTAATTAAATTTTTAAAAAATTGCTTATTGACGTTAATTTAAATAGTGATAAAATATTCCATATCTAATGGGGATGTAATTTAAATTTTCATTTTAAAGTTTCATATATCGCTTAACCTGATAAGCATAATTATTATTAAAAAACCTTGGATTTGTTAATTTAAAAAAAAATTAACGTTGCAGAAGTAGATTTCTCCCAAATGTAGTTTCAAAATTTGATAAAATGCTAATTTTTACACAAAATAATTAACTAAATAATATTTTTTACAAAATAAGTAGAAAACACACTTTTTTAACAATACCCTTTTATTTTGCGTTTCAAATTCTTTTAATTAAATTTACATGTTTGAAATTGTGTATTTTAACATTTAAGAAAATATTTTTCAGTTTAAAGTTGTTGAGATACAGAGTTCAAATTAAAGAACTAGATTCCTTACTAATAATGAAAACATCTTTTGTTGAGGTTTAACCTTTAACCCAAGTTGAGTTGAGTTGTATGTAGTTTAATATCACTGAATCTTCTTAGGACATATTGGACTAAACAAATCTTTTAAACTTTGGCAATGAACAAAAATGCTAATTAAATGGTTAAAATATACAAAAAAGGTAAAAGAATACAAATATAAGTAAAAAATGTTAATACAAAAAGGATGATGAGCACAATAAAATCCATAAAACACAAAATCTAATATCTTCCAGGAAGTTAATCAAGTTATATTGGATCAAAGTAAAAAATACAAAGGAATATAATATTTATAATTATTAAAGAATATAATAATTATTAAAGAGAGTTAAAATGGTGAGCATGGTGAAGCTGATAATGTGAACACTTTACGAGAATGTGTTTTACAGTAACGGGGATACCACAATGTTTACAAATGGAGAAAGGTTCTCCAAACGGTAGACAACAGTGGATGAAGCTAATTAACACATTGTATGTGGGACACCTACTAGTACGTTTTCTGACGATTGACACTTGAGCGCAGGACTAGTACTTTTTCTGACGATTGATACTTGAGCGCGGATCGCGTACTACTACGAGTTAGTGTAACAACATGGTTTGTTTGTGGGTACAAAAAATAACGGTATATACAGTAAAACGGGGCCGAATGTTCATTTTTCTATAACGTAAAAATGTTTATATATAATATACTTCGAAAAATTTAAAACTATATACTGCTATTTCTATTTGGTTTTTCATATTTACGAAACTATTATAAATTTATCCACTAAAAAATATATTTTTTGTTTACAAAAATCTCATGGTTGTAATTTATTTATTTCTATTTATATATTTCTTTATATATTTCAATATAAAATACGAAAAGTTGGTTAACAAATTAACCCGTATTGTACCATATTGTATTCTGTAAGTTATTAAAACTTAATCCATATCATTAATATAATGTAACTAAGTATATAAAACCAAAATTTGGAAAAAATGTTTTTAATTTTTTTATGTAATTGGCTGTCCTATAAATATGACAACGGTCCATTACACTACTAAAACTTAACAAAAATCATTTACATTGCATTAGGCTGATTCATAGAACAAACTTGGTGAAACAATCAAAATAAAAATACAACATTACATTTTCAGCATACTGTTGTAGGTTTTCTCTTGCAGTTATTGAACTGGCAATAAGAGAGTAAATTTTTCTTGCAAAAAATCTCCAGTTTTCTGAATAGAATATACATCTATTTACCCCTTGTTGTGTCCAGGTGTGTGAACAGATGTTTGAACTGGTTTTCATTGAAAGATAAGAAAAGAATGTGCGCTATCAATGCAATATCGAATTCATAGAAAAATAATCGGGATTGGACCGTTGTCTTAATTTTAGGGCACCTTTTTTATACTTACAAAATACACATGTAAAATATATTTTTCAACAAAAACTTTCAGCTACATTATTAGCTCTGTTTTTAAACTAAAAGTAACCTCCACAATGTTTAAAAAATAATAATAATAAATATAAAATTAAAGATTAAAAAATGACAATTTTTAAGAGGTTGCTGAAAATAAATTTTACAATACAATATAATTTGATTTCTCAGTTTTTTTTTTTTTTTTGTTACTATGCTAAAGTGTGTCTATTTTAAAGGTGTTAAAACAAAATCCACTCAGAAAATATTTATAACTTTATTATTAAATGGAATTTTATTTGCTACCTGTTCATTGGACTGCGGTGCAATATGGGTTAAATAATTTTCGATGTATTGAGATTTAACTGAATAACTAAATATCTTCGAAAAACTCCCGCTCCCGGTACAATTCCGCTGCGAAATGTACCCACACACAATGTGTTAACTCGATGAAGAGACGAGTAACAATGATGCCGTTACTTTCTAGAGAAAAGTAAAAACCAGTTTGAAAGAAAGAATTTCACCAGAAACGATTTATTATCAATTTGTTGGTCCCAGATTTTTTGCCATTTCTCTCGCCCAAGAATCCCCTACTTAATAATAGCCTAAGTTATCTGTCCGTCTGTCCTCGAATTTATGAAGCAGTTGGATTTGGAATGGATAGAGGCATCCATATTGGATTTTTGATGTGTTAGGGTTAGAAAAATTCAAAGCGAGTAAAGTTTATTTTCTCCTAAGCAAACGATTCCATTCTAAAATAAATTGGTATAAATATGCTTCATATCACAACAAAAAATACTGTCGTCTTTAAAACGTTCGAAATCAACCCCCTTCCCCCTTTTTGAGCGTTTAATGCCAGTATTTTAATCCCTATTTTCCCCGGTTAAAAGCAGGCGGTTAAATTTATCAATTTATCACATAATAAATAGGTAAAAATAACATTTTTCTAGCATTATGAAATAACATTTTTCTAGCATTATGACGACTAATAATAGACTCCTAGACTTTTATGAAAAGAATTTGTTTTTAATATACCGATGATAAAATTTTCATTGCAACAAAAAATAATCGATGATTAATTAAAAATCATCAAATATGTACCTAATTTATTATTTAAGCCAAATATAAAAGAAAATTATTTACGTCATATCTAAGTTCAGTGATAAAACGTATGAAAATAATGTCGAAGATATTTAAATAATTTAAAATAAGAAATGATTAAAGGAGATGGTTAAAGGAATGACGTCATAATGTTAGAAAAAATGTTACTTTTACCTATTTATTATGTAATAAATTGATAAATTTAATGTTCTGCTCTTAACCGGGGACAACAGAGCTTGAAATAATGACATTAAACACTCGAAAAGGAGGGGAAGGGGTGGATTTCGAACGTTTTCGAACTCGCTTTGAATTTTGCTAACCCTAACTCATCAAAAATACAATATGGATGCCTCTATCCATTCCAGGTACAACCGCTTCATAAATTCGCAGACATACAGACAGATGGACAGACAACTTAAGCTATTATTATTATATAGGTTATAAGATAGAATATCTTTCTTTAATTGAAGATAATTATTTTAATATCACAACTTAATTTCTTATATGTATAGTTACCATTATACAGAATAATAAAAATAATATAAGCTAAATAATTTTTAAATTTATTTCTTGAAAACAGGAATATCTTATCGCATTGTTAGAAACAGGATACAAATATGTGACCCTTATTTTTGTTAGCTTTTTGTTCATAAAACTAAAGAAGAATATTAAACAACATCCTATGTATGATGTCAGTAATAATGTTATCCACTCGTAATATATTTCCGTGAACAACAATTTAAAGTATAGATGTAAGAATAAATAATAATTACAGTAGTAGTATTTGCCTCATTTCACCAGGAGATTTTTATGGAAAAGATTCACAAAATTTTCAGAATTTTTGAAAATTGTAAGTAAACCTATAAATTTAGCAGAGGGAAAAGGTGCTAAAGTGAAATATTAGTTTCTATATTTTTTTAGATTTCAGCACAATAAACTTTATATCCCATGATCACAAAGTTCAAAAAACCTTAACTTTATTTCTTGAAAACAGGAATATCTTATCGCATTGTTAGAAACAGGATACAAATATGTGACCCTTATTTTTGTTAGCTTTTTGTTCATAAAACTAAAGATGAATAGGAAACAACATCCTATGTATGATGTCAGTAATAATGATATCCACTCGTAATATATTTCTGTGAACAACAATTTAAAGTATAGATGTAAGAATAAATAATAATTACAGTAGTAGTATTTGCCTCCTTTCACCAGGAGATTTTTATGGAAAAGATTCACAAAATTTTCAGAATTTTTGAAAATTGTAAGTAAGCCTCTAAACTATGTCGATAGAAATGGTGGTAAAGTAAAATATTAGTTTCTATTTTTTTAGATTTGAGAACAATAAACTTTATATCCCATGACCACAAAGTTCAAAAAACCTCAACTAAATGTAGATACTAACCTATACCAGACAGTAATTTTGTCAACGCTACTGATATCTTATATACTTTTGATAAGTACATGACAAATGAGCAGTACAGAATCCAAAACAGGATATCATTCTAGAGTTAATTACTGTTATGAGGTTTCTTCCCCGAGGTTTTCATATCGCTCTAAATCATAATTCACCCGTGACTTCTCAGTGAGTTATGGCAGTGTGATGTCACAATCATTTACCAAGTTGTAAGCTAGTTAAAAATTAATTGAAATGTACAAATACAGATATTTTTATATCACTCAATAAGCTTATGGTAGTTAAAGGTTAGATTACATTATTCAATCCTGATGGAAAAAGATATTTCATTCTAAGTTTTACTGTACGTAATTGAAATACACTATAACCTAAAGCATAAATAAATGTGTTTCGTTTTACTGATGCATTAACAAAAAATAATGACAACAAAATAAGACAGATGTCTGCAAGAAAATATGTTTGACAGTAATAAAAAAATGAATAAATAATCGACCAGAAAATGTCAAGTAAAGGACAAAATAATATCAACACTAGTCACAATAAATTTGCAAATATTTCTTTCAAATGTCTAAATATAAGTGTTGCAGTTATTCTTCTCCCCACTTTTGTGACTTCGGGATAGCAGAGTTTTTTCCTGTTTTAACTAGTCAAAATTAATTATTCTCCATATGTTTTATAGTTAATAATAACTAATCATATCACACTCATGATCATTTTCAGAAAACAATTACGATCAATTAGGTATATTAGTCATTCTAAAAGAGTTATTGGAAATATTTCAGTTCTAACGGTTTTCTATTCTCCGTAACTGGAGTTCGTACATTCGAATCCCACAGAAGATAGCTGTTCAGAATCGACTTTAAGTAGTAGATCCCCGTTTCATTACCTTGTATCAAAAGAGTAGAAGTTAATGCTCTAGGTGGTAACTTAAAATCTTTGTAATTAAACATTGTATGCGGACACGTACTAGTAAGTTTTCTGATGATTGATACTTGAACGCGTATCACGTATAAGTACGGGTTAGAATAACAACATGGTTTGTTAATGGGTACAAAAATAACGGTATATACAAGAAAAAAAGCCAAATGTTCATGTCTACAATATATTCTGGAATGTAAAAATGTTTATATATAACATAATTCGAAAAAATTAAAACTATATACTACTATTTCTATTTGATTTTTCATATTTACGATACTATTATAAACTTATCCACTAAAAAATATATTTTTTGTTTACAAAAATCTTAGGGTTGTTATTTATATATTTCTTTATAAATTTATGCGCAAAAAGCCCGCTCCCGGTACAATTCCGCTTCGAAGTGTAGTCGCACACAATGTGTTAACCCCTTCCGGTATGATTTAATAATGAAAAACTGTGCATGAAATAACCATTTAATTTTCATTTAAAAAACTTGTTTCATTTTACAATTCTTACATATTCTTAATTAAAATCCACTTTTTACATAGTGTTAAATAATATCAGAAACTGTAAAATTAAGAAAATATCAAAGCAAAACATTAATAAGGTATACAGATAATAGTCTTCAAGCTAGTGGTACTTTTCAAAACAAAGTGCAAAGGAATTCTTAATTGTTTACACCGCCAAGTAGTCTCACTTTTAATTTGATTCTTGTAACACACACGGCATTTCTGAGTAGGTTTTCTTTTATTCTGACTCATTAATTTGGCAATGACTTGTACCAAGTAAACAATATGCAATAGTGACTTGTGATTTTCACAAGTGATAAAAGTGTTGCCAAATTCAGTACACTAGAAATTTTAAACTAAATTAATTATCATATTTAACAGTAACTTTAATCGCAGGACGAGTGTAGCTCGTCATTGTGCGGTATGGAATGAAAAACTAATGACGAGCTAGACTCGTCATTTTACTTGAAGGGGTTAATATAAAGAAGAATTATGTGACTCAATTCATGCAATTGAAAAACAAATATTCTTAATATTACTGTAAGAATACTATTACAGTAAATGTTTAATAAAATATGCATAATCAGCCGTTGTAAGCCCAAATTATTATTTCAAATATTTAAAAATTAAAGATTGCTACGTAATTTATGTATAATCTATATTCATGTAAAATATAGCACTTCACCTTTGCTGTGTTTTTTTAACTTCTTTTATTAGAGTACTAAAGATTTTCCTTTTGATACGCATCCGTAATCAAAGGAACCATGTGGTAAGGCAATTGTAAAGGTCTTTTGAAGAACGAAAAAGGATCGTGACATACATAACAGGAATATTTTCGTGACCAAAAGAATGAAATAAACACGTATTTGAATGATCTCAAGTTCGGGAATACAAGTTAACCTCAGCTGTCATTTATGATCCACAAACCACACACGTTTCTATATTTTGCAGTAAAGGTTTCATTTTTTGTGTTACAATGTTCAAGGTTGTATAAAAAATTAAATAAACATCTATAATCTCAGAAATTTTCTTGATTATACTTGCTATTTCAATTTTTTAATATTTCATATAGCCATAAGGGGCACAGGACTTTAAAATCTTCAAAGATTCAAATTTTAATTTTTGTCATATTCAAAATATTTCAACATCTCTGTACATTTATCAAGATACCGCAATTAAAAAATCCTACTAGTACTGAGTTATAATACTTATTATACGGCTGTCAGTATGTTAATCTGATTAATACAGATATTTCAATTTTTCTCAACGTCAAAATTTTAGAATTAACGTACGATGTTACTTAACCAAAAAATATCAATATTTATGCACAGTTCTTTTAAGATTGAAAAATGGGAACAGAATTTAAATATTATTATAATATTTTAAATCTTTATTCTATTTTTTTATTTTAATATATAACTTTCTGTATATATTTTGGTTTTAATTTAAAAGTAAGTGTTTTGTTATTGTATATTGACTACAATTTTTCATATATAACCATACTATTTATTTTTACAATAAACGGGACTTTAATTATTTTATTTGTTGTAGTATATTTAAAACCTTTAATTTTAATATTATTGTTGTAGGCATAAAGTTTCATTTTCTGTATATTAACGTAACGTAAATTAAAGTATATATATATATATATATATATATATA
Source organism: Pardosa pseudoannulata (assembly GCA_032207245.1). Taxonomy (NCBI): domain Eukaryota; kingdom Metazoa; phylum Arthropoda; class Arachnida; order Araneae; family Lycosidae; genus Pardosa; species Pardosa pseudoannulata. Next base: position 26,013,001 of record CM063503.1, on the reverse strand, counting down.
TATATATATATATATATATATATATGTGTGTGTGTGTGTGTGTGTGTGTGTGTGTGTGTGTGTGTGTGTGTGTGTGCGTGTGTGCGTGTGTGTGTATGTATAGTATTCAAATGTCTTAAATTCATATCATTGTAACGTCACTGAATACTCGAGTACCGTGTGAGTGTCGAAGTGGTTATGACACGACGTACAGCTTATAACAATAACAAATGTTTACTCTTGATTAAATAGAAGTTATGCACAAATTTTCCGAATGGAAAACACAGGATTCAGGTGACCTGGTACGGACCTAAAAGTCTCAGGTTCGAGACGAACCTAAAAAAACAATCTGCGGTCAGGTGCCGATAGATACCGTTGTACAGGGGTACAACTGGGACTTCTTGAGTCCCACACACAACTGGAGAAAGGCCCTCCAAAAAACCAACCGAGCCAAATCGTAGCCTCCGATCTTTCTCGTCGTAGGGAATCTCTCCGACGAAAAAGTCGCGCCGCCTGATGTCAACTTTCACCTCTTCCCTTTGGCTTTTCCTTCCCTCATCGGCGTCCTGCTAGTCTCCAATTAGTCCTTTAGTTGGCTCCTCACAGTCTAACATTTCGAAGTCGCGTCCGACCTTCTAATCTCTTTGGACCTCTCAACGCTTATCGAAACGAAAACCTTTTCAAGTATAGTGTCAAAAACCAGACAAGAAAGACGCCTTGGCCGGGGCTTTAACAAAACCTCTTTGTGAAGCCAATGGGGTGTAGCGAGGTCACATAATAAATGAAATAATCAAAAATTAATCATACTTATTTTTATCTATATTTTTTCCTAATTTAAGTAACCCCCACACTCTCAAGTCGTACTTCTTTGAGTTGAACTAAATACTTTGATAATACATGCTTACTTATCAGAAATTAGGTTATTCCATAAAAATTTCAACCTCAGACGCAAAAAGTAATAATTGTAATTTCTTTTAATTTTATATACATTCTACTGTTGGTAATAAATGATTAGAAACATTAAAAATTTAAATGTTAGCAAGAAACTCATGCAGGGTTAAGTGGCATATGCATATTCGCATTGCTGAAAGAAAAAATTGTTTTGTATAATCCTACAAAGCGAAATGGAAATGAACCGTTTTTTATAAGTGTTAATAAAAGCGACAAAACAACCAAATGGTTTAAATGCTGTAAAAAATTAAATTAGTATTATAATATTTCATTCTACTAGTGTATCCGTATTTGTGTACTTGCACTTCACGTTAGTTACATGGGGATTAGTTAATATTTTGTTTTAGTAATTATTTCAGAAAAAATCGACATTTACTGCATATTCAGCATTAATGTGCAATATCCAAAGTTCAAAATAAGTTAATGAAAAATTCAGACTCTAAATTTCAGGGAAATAATTTTGACAAATAAGGTAGACTTTCATGATGCTGAAAAAATATTAGGCTAGTCCAGCACCTTAATTCTGATTTTAAAAAATTAGTAATTAACAACAAAAACAACATTAAAGATGATTACTAAGTTTATTCTACTATTACAAAACTGAAATGAATTTTAAATAGAAAGATTTTAAAGTAATAACCTATAAAATTAATGAATTCACTTGGTGTAAGTGTTACGTTAATCATCAAGTAAATATTTATTGCGAGTTTCTGGTTGCATGTGTTATTAAGGGTTTTCATTCCTTAAAATCGATCTAATCAAGCATATTTTTAATCTTGAATAAATTTTAAATATTTTTTATAAGGATGAAAGTTTTACTAAGCGTTAACCCTTTGTATCTTACAATAAATTATTAATTCCAATGCGATATTTCTTGCTTCTTTATACCATTCACCACTAACAAACCGCAATTTGCTGTTGGCTATTTTTTTAATTGTGGGAGCAGCATATATTGGTATTACTAGGGACAATCAAGCGCCAAACCGGGCCCATATGGCCGTGATGCCCTCCAGGCTTATCCCGGTGGCAGTGGGCGGATCGCAAGTATTGGGCTACCGAGCCTTACACTTAACCCTTCAAAGTGCTCGGACCGCGGGTGTCGCGCAGCAGGCGCAATCCACGAGCGAACGCAGAAGACGGGCGCTATGAGAGAAGAGATTTTGGAATACTTATTGGATGTTTAGCGGACCTCTTGACGCCGGAATTAGTGAGGGTGGAGCGAACCACGCAGGAAGAAAAACTAAGAGAAAGCTGGAGGGAATTTAGCTCGTTACACCAGATTAGGCGGATAACCGAAGGGAGCCAAAAAATAAGAACAGGAAACTTAGACAGGCGACAATCGCAACCGTGCGCCTTGGGACCATCGGTCAAAGGTCATTGCGACGGAACTTTGGCTCACCCTGCAAAACCCCCGTGACTCGGCGTGCTTGAAAAATGCTCACTGAAGTTTCGCATGGCTCCAGGAGCTAATATTACGACGGACAACATAAACAAAGTGGTTCCTCGTAATTTAGGAGCACGTACCAGACTTGGCTTGGCCTACTACCTCCAGAGGAATCATTTGGGAACTTGGAGAACATCGAATGACCACGAACCTATTTTACTTGCCCAGCCACCATTAAGGAACATGGGTGATTTTTGTCCTGCTAAAGCTTCGAACTCACTATTCACCGGTTACAAGATCGTTTTCTTAGAGTACACAGCTACCGTATAGTGTAATTTATGGGTCAATCGCTTTTATATGTTATTAGGATGTCTATAATTTTTTGCTCTTTTAACAAAAATCATAATTTTCGAATAAATCAATTTCCCCCCACCATTGAATGCATAGTCTAATTGCCTGCCACAATTACATATCTATCTGTGAAAATTTTTAATTTATGTATCATTCATCGAAATGAAGATTTGATAATGGACAAAATCCAAGCCTAGAGTTTCTAATTAGCTAAACATTTTAGGCTTTTCTATCACATGGATTTCAAGACCAATAATAATAATTTCATATTTTTTACAAATTATAAATAACAGTAAATTCAATGCATTCTTAGATAAAGTTAGAATATATGCTAAAATTTAAGATTCAATAAATTTATTCAAGTATATTATATGCTGTTGAAGAATCGTGTAATGCTTCTGATTTGTTTTTGGTGAATTAAAATATTAATATATGAATATATTCTCCCATTTTAGGGATTTGACATGCGTTAACAAATTAATTAGTAGTAAACATGTAATCAAGAACTCATTTAATTTGCTGTACTGCATATATTTTTTTAATATCCTATGCATCTTCTTTTTATGTCTTTACTAATATTTCACTCTTGCTTTTTATGCATTAAAATGTTAATTGCGTTCGTTTAACTTCTAGTGAGTGAAAACAAAACTCTAGTATATCACAAGTAAAAACAATTTTCTTCGATATTATCAGACATGCATATTTAAGTAGAAAATTTTATTTCCCTAAAGCTTTCTTCTTTTTTTCTCATGCATTTAATTTATGTGTAGGAAAAAATATCATTTTCCTGAGTTAATTAAGATTTTATTATTAAAAGACCTCTTTCCTCTGCTCTTAGAGTTGTTTGCTGTTATCTCTCTGGGATTTATCAAGTTCTCCTACACTTTTTTTAGCTTCCATAATAAAGATTTTTTGTACCTTTTTTGCATTTCCTGTCTGGAAATTGGTTTTAAAAAATTTAATATATATATATATATATATATATATATATATATATATATATATATATATATATATATATATATATATATATATAATATATATATATATATATATATATATATATATATATATATATATATATATATATATACATATATATATATATATATATATATATATATATATATATATACATATATATATATATATATATATATATATATATATATATATATATATATATATATATATATATATATATATATATATATATATATATATATATATATATATATATATATATATATAATAAAATATTTAGTCATGAGATAATCAGACATGTTTAGAAATTCATAGAAATTTTATTTATTTGTTTATATATATATATATATATATATATATATATATATATATATTATATATATATATATATATATATATATATATATATATATATATATATATATATATATATATATATATATATATATACATATATATATATATACATATATATATATATATATATATATATATATATATATATATATATATATATATATATATATATATATATATACATATATATATATTAAAATTATTTAGTCATGAGGAAATCAGACATGTTTAGAAATTCATAGAAAATTTACTTATTTGTATTTATACAAATGCCAGGTATTTGTCCCTTAAGACATTTTTCAAGTATTTAATTTTAATATATATTTAAATTATTAATTATTTTAATTTTAATATATATTTAAGTATATATATATATATATATATATATATATATATATATATATATATATACATATATAATATATATATATATACATATATACATATATATATATATATATATATATATATATATATATATATATATATATATATATATATATATATATATATATATATATACATATATATATATATATATATATATATATATATATATATATATATATATATATATATATATATACATATATATATATATATATATATATATATATATATATATATATATATATATATATATATATATATATATATATATATACATATATATATATATATATATTTATATTTATTTATATCTATATATATTTATTTATATTTATTTATATATATATATATATATATATATATATATATATATATATATATATATGCATATATATATATATATTACAATTATTTAGTCATGAGGAAATCAGACATGTTTAGAAATTCATAGAAAATTTATTTATCTGTATTTATACAGATGCTAGGTATTTGTCCCTTAAGACATTATTCAAGTTTTTAATTTTAATATTTGGACACATCAAGTTTAAAACCTTTAGAGAAATGGACACTTCAATATGCTTAATTCATAGAGCATAATTAATATTTATTCGAATTCCATTGTGTTGTATAATGCAGTAATGACGTTTAATTAAGTGCTTCGAACTGGTTTAATCCTATCACTCTACATATTTAGATAAGAGAATAGATAATTATTATGTATTTGTATATGGACTTCTTGACTGGCTATAGTATTTAAACATGTATTTTTACTATCTGACTTGAAAAAGTGATTTAACCCATAAAAATCTATTAAACGATTCCAGAAATGATAGTTATCATATATACTGATTGATTTCATTCATCCCATTCTACTGTTATTAATTAGATTCTATATAGTTAGTCTATTAATTGTGTCCTCTTTCTAATCATCCATCAATATATGCTAAACTCAGCGGGAGGATTCCGAATACGCTTCTAACGTATAATTACCGTCAGAATCACACATCCTTGAGTGAGGAGTCAGGATAATTTTCTCCTTGATATTTAACATGGTGGAATATAGAGGAAACTGACTGCTTATTATGCAAAAGAGAATCAGCATTACAGGGTTAAAGTACCCTTTGCATGTTGATGCTTAATATTATGTAAACGCAGTCGAACAACTATAATGATTTACTCAAGAGGATTACAAGTTGATTAATCTCTAGCAAGTGGATTTCACTGTATAAATCATTGACGACGTGTATCTGAAACCCTGGTATTAAAACACCGGGTAAATAGTCATGAAGTTTGAACGCCACTAGTTATATGTATACATATATATATGGTATTCTGAGTGTGTTTCACATACGTATATTAATGTACAAATAGGTATGAGACTAATTAAAACTTACCCAATTAAAAGTTAAAATATTTTTTCTGTGATTGTATAAAATATAACAGGTGGTAATAATTAAACTTCTAATATAATAAACGGCATTCTAAAACCCAAACGGGTGAACGGAATGCAGCGAAATTTTATATATAGGCTACACACGAGATGGAATTTTAAAAAAAAACATTTTTAGTTCCAAAATGTCTACCAGAGGGCGCATTTTCGGAAAAAACATTAAATTTAACACAATAAACGACCAAAACGGAATACAGAAACAATATTAACAATCCAGAAAAAAAGTAATGCTTAGTAAAGTCCAAAACCGGGAAGAGCTATCACTTGTAGGAGTAAAATGTCAAGATTTGCGTGCTTGAGAAGAAAAGGAAGCTTTATGCAAAACAGGTTAGGTTTTAAAACGTTTCCAGATGTTGTCATGTTTAAGTCGATTTTTTTCCGGCTGTACTAATGATGGTGTCTTTAGTTGAACGTGTGTTATTGATGAAGCTGTTTTACGAAAACAAAGGGAATGCTTCTGCTGCAGTTCGGGAATTTCGTCATAGAAAAAACCTAGATTAATGTCTACTAAAGAAATCCGGGCCATAATTAAGAGACATGAAGTGACAGGTAAATTATGAATTTAAAGTGGAAGAGGCAGTAAACGTGTCACACTTGTTGATACCGTCAAGACACCTGTTGAAGCACAGTCACAGACATCAGAGTTTGGGGGCAGCTACTTGATAGGTACAAGTCACAACTTCTCTCATTCGCAGTCAGTTTTCTTAACAGAATGACTGTTGGTCTGTTATGGTCTTGGAATATTCTGTGGAGCTACGAAGACCATTTATAGCTCAATCGGACCATCAACACATATAATTGCAGCAGTTGAGCTAAAGAAAATCCACGGATCTACATACCGTCACCAATGGTCACTGTCTGGTTTAGATTCAAGGCGATATTCATCCTTGGGTCATTCTTCTTTGAGGAAATCGGTGAACGTGAACCTGTCAGGTGTTCCGTTACGGGCCGCTGGTACCATGAAATGCTGCAGACGATTTTTGTGCCCCAACTGCAGCAAAGGCGGGTCGTTACATCGACCATTTTCATGCAGAATGGTGTGCCCCCACATATTCATGGGTCCTTAAACGCGCTATTGCTTCAAAACTTCACAGAGGATGGGGTTATTAGTCGCTCCTTTCCTAATCCATGGCCACAACGTTTGCCGGATCTAACTCCGTGGAATTCTGGTATGGGGCTATTTAAAACGTCTGATGTATCGGGGAGGTGCTGCGACGTTGAATGACTTAAAGAACTCTATAACGCTTCATGTGCAAAGCCTCACAGCTAATCAGTTATGATCTGCTGTTGAACACACTGTCCATCGACTTGAAATTGTTCAGGTGAATGAGGGTGGTCACGTGGAGAACCTTTCCCTACATCGTCTTGGCCACGATCAACAACTGCTCCGCTTGTGCAATTTCGTCCTAATCCATTCTTGTTTCTGAAAACTGTTTTTTTATTCTCTCTTGCCTTTACTTGATGAGGTTCGCTGACAAGGTGATCAGAAACTAGTCAATAAATGTTAATATCGTTTCTATATTTCGTTTTGGTAGTTTATTGTGTTAAATTTAATGTTTTTCTTAATAAATCATTTTGGAACAAAAACAATTTTTTTCGAAATTCCGGGATAGCATCTCGTGTAGAGCCCATATACAAAATTCTTTGCATTCCGTTTAACCGCTTGCTCTGTAGGATGCCTGTTTATAGAGAAAATTTAATTATAACCACCCGATACAATAATTTATGCATGGTTTCCTCTTATGTATAAAAAGTTATTCAAACTGCAAAGGCAGTATTCTGAAATAATATAGAGATGCAGACAGTGATAAAGAGCGATTTTTAATATTAATATTTTATTCAGCGATATTTCAAAGAAGCATAATAAAGACTTAAAAACTCATTCGAGAAGCTTTTAAGACAAATATTATCTTCATGAGCTATTTTATAATAATATAATTAATGTTTCTGCATTTCAGATTATAGGATTCGTTGCTGCCAGAGTGGGCTATGGTCGAGTGGTTCCCATACCAGCTGGAGGACGGGTACAATACCAACTTCTGAATCGAGAAACGTACCAATTTGGTTATGACACTGGAACAGGGCCAAGCCAGTCGTTTAGAGAAGAATCTAGAGATGCCGATAATACGGTCAGGGGTCGCTATGGTTACATAGACCCACTGGGTGCATTGCATATTGTAGAGTATATGGCTGACCATACCGGATTCCACATACTATCATCACTGAAGTTAACGGCTGAGACTACAACAACGAAAGCTCCTACAACACCTAAACCCACAAGACCTCCAAAGCCACCCGCAAGACTGCCTTTCTTAGGACCTATTCCTCCTTTCCTTCCTAGATATAACTGAAGCTTTTAAAGAATAAAGAAAGCAACTTCGATTACTAAGACTGGAAAGTATAAATATGTGACTGGATTCCACATACTATCATCACTGAAGTTAACAGCTGAGACAACAACAACGAAAGCTCCTACAGCACCTAAAACCACAAGGCCTCCAAAGCCACCTGAAAGACTGCCTTTCTTAGGACCTATTCCGACTTTTCTTCCTAGATATAATTGAAACTTTTAAAGAATAAAAAGAGCAACTCCGATTACTAAGACTGGAAAGTATAAATCTGTAGGAAAAGGTTTTATAATGAAAACTATAGACTAACAGATAGTTAGATCTATATTTTCATTGACATTCAAATTACTGATAGTAATATAAAGCCATTTTATATAGTTTCAATTATTAAAATCTAAGGAACTTAAAATATTTTGAACCATTTAAAGATTTGTTTTGACAAAAATCATTTTATATGTTATAATTTAATAACACCTAAACCAAGGACTAGAATAATGAGAATCTGCAAAAAAAATGCATTGTAAAAGAATCAGGTTGAAACTGGGAAAGATTTGAGGTTGTAAATTAATATTTGCTTATATTCCTATCTTTAATCATATCGAATATACTGACAGTCATAAGAATTGTAAACAATACAATTAACAATACATAGAAGCCTTTATGTCAACCAATTTTTCTTTGTTATATCTATCCTTACACTTTACAACAAAAAAAGTGTTTACGGTATTCAGAAAACTAATTACTGAGTCATAATAATTTCATTATGATAATATCTTTAATTATCTTCAAATCAAAATGAAAAAGCCTTTCGCGTAATTCTACAAATCACAAAATGAATTTTTTTTTTCTTATCTGATAAATATTTCAACATTTTTTTTTTTAAGTATTTTTATTATACTTCCAAATTATTGAATTAAGATAAACAGAGACTTTTGTGAATCTTAATTGTTAATTATCCTTTATTGGATTGAAATCGAAATATGAAAGACATCGTTTCCCATAATTACAGCAGGGATAAAAAGACTGAATATTCTTTCTTTTAATGAATAAATAAATATATTTTAATACTGTATTTGCATATGTTAAAGCTTTTTCATGCAATTATTTATAACTGGTTGTTTTTCTTGCTTCTTTCCATTAGTGCATTACCTTTATTTGTAAATTTCTGTATTAAAAAGATTATAATATATAATAAAAGAACTTATGTATTTTCAAATCTTTATATTTTTTTAAATAAAATTATTATTTAGATATTTATTGTAAATAAAATTAAATAAATTTTATACATATTTTTAACATGCAAAATATCGACATCCAATATTTCTTTCTGTGTAAATTTTGCAATTATTAGCAAATTAGCACATTCATCCTGTACTTAGTATTTTTGTTATTACCTTGATATGTATTGTCACTTTTATCTGCATATCGTTGTAAAAATAATAATGTTACGTTGGCCTAGTGTTTGAGACAGAAATTAAAACTCAAGAAACACATGAATAATAGGTCTTGATTAAATGATTTTATACAATAATAAATGCCTAAGGAATACAAATGAATCAACTTATCATTTTGTTGATTGAAGACTGCTCTCGAGTCGGCGTCGACCTAAGAAAAAAAGCAAAAATTTCTTTGCCAAGGGTTCTCCCACAAAAACGTGGACGCCAGCCGTTCACCTCTCTCCTTCAGGAAAAACCTTGTCCGTCCAAAAAAATTTCCGATTCTCGCGGAGACAAAAAAAAAGAAGAATCCACTACAGAACGGCGGGGGGAGAAGGTCCAAATTCCCCAAAATTCACGGACACCGCTATTGGCTGGGAGAAGTCCGAAGTCGCTCTGCATTCAAACCGGTCTTGCCCCGGCATGTCACCTTCGAAGACACACGGGGTGACCGAATGTAACTTATTGTTACAATCGTATGAATCACTTAAATACTATGATTGAGGTTTAACCCTTTCGTTGACCATTTCCCAGATAGCATGCATACTTACAGCAATCTTGATTTTTTCTGGATAATATCTTGTCATAACAAATTTTACGCGACAAGCATGCAGCAAAACTCCTGCAAGTTAGAGTGAACATAAAGCGACCACTCCTTTGAAACTCTTATTTTGCTGCAAAACTATGGCAACCTTGTCATGTCATGATATCCTTGAAGCAAGTGAAAATTCTTAGACTTGCTGCAGTCTTGTATCAAACTTCCAGACTTGTCATGCTGAACTTGTACTGAAGTTTGCAGGCTTGCAAAGCAAGATTGCTGAAAGTTTGCTGCAAACTAAATTTGCTATCTGGGTTATATCTCTTCTGAGTTTCTTCCAGATTTTTTTGTAAATTATTCTCTATTAAACAATACAGTTTAAGGAAATGAGCTTTATTATTCCATATTTTATGTTCGCATTTAAATTCTAGGGCTTGTAGGTATGCTTCCTGTAGAACCATTTATAATCATAGGAAAAGTTTAATTTAATGCAATAGAAAAATGAGAAGCCTGTTGCAATCCCAAAGGGTGCATCACATTCTACACACATCGGGTCCTCTTTTCTTCAGTCTTTGTAATATTTCCCTTCATCGTCTTAATTAAAAATCAACTTTGACGGTATTCCCTATTCTGGGTGATTGCACACCACCCAGAACCGCACACTACCTTACTTGGAAGCTAGCAGGACGGCCTTTTCCTGTCTTGAGGAATATCCATGCATTAATCATTATCGAGCTAATGCCATACGGAATATTAGCAGGTCTAGAGTGGGTTTTTGCGCTTGCCACATGTGCCTCTTTCTGCAGGATCATTAAAGTGAAAAGTAATCGTCCCAAGGCTACCAAAAGGGTTAACAGTAATAATTACTTTTCAACAAGATTGGTATTTGGACTCGTAGAATAACCTACTTAAACATGTTTCCTTGTGAAGTACGAAACATACTATAATTGAATATGCTGAACATACACTGATAATTTAAAACTTTATGTTTAAAATAAATTACCAATTAACATCTCGGATACCGTAAAATTTTACTTTTTATCAAACGAATGTTACTTGTTTTATAGATTAGTAGCCAATATGAGGCAAATAATATACGTGATTATGTAACAATTTACATTTAACATGTAGAGTATAAATGGGAACTTCTCAGCACGAAATGAATGTTATTGATATCTTTCTACAATCATAATACATTAAAGGTCTTATACCTGCTAAAAGAGTCTTTGAACATGATGAAATTGGTTCAACAGAGTTTTAAACACTTAATAAAATTATGCAGAAATTTGAATGTTCCATCTCTGAAAAATATAAAATAATTCATCTTAAATTATTGTAATGAATTATTTAGAACAATTAGTACATTGGAATATTGACATAAATTATATATTATGTTTTGATTCGAATTGTAACTTAATTTAAAGTATGGATATTAACCTACAACTTGAATTTCATTGATCTAAAACTGCATTGTGTATAACGTATAAATAAAACAGAAAATGTTTACATATAAGAAGTTCAGACACTCGTGAAATTAAAATTAAAGTGTAAGTCGAATTATATTATATCTAATTACTCATTAAAAATAGACTAAACCATTTGACTTTTTGAATGCTATTACTTCATAATTATAATATATAATACAAATATCTATACAAAGAAGAAAATTTAGACCTAATTATTGAGTAGAATTTTAAAAATCTTATAGATAGTGATGTAACATAATTTTAATTTCTTCTGTATTAATTGCTCTATATTTTTATTGTAATTAATTAAGAGAAATAATTTAATCATTTTATAACAGAATAAAACAAGTCTTAAATGTTTTACAACTTTTTTATATGATTTTATTGAGTATTTAGAGATTTAAGATTGATCAAAACGGACTCACTTTTACCATGCATCGATTTCGGTATGAGATTAGGAGGCATGAAATTCCGTAAGGTAAATATTTAAGTCGTTTTATTGAAGTAGATGACTCTATTCTACATTATAACCGAGGCTAATAACCATCATTTGCGATTATAGGCGTGTGTTGATGAATATATAGAAAACGTAGTAGGAATTATCCTAAAACCTTGAGCAAGTTAAGAGCATAGTATACATTATATATTTCCTCATACGGGACCGTCAAGAAATTGAAGAAAAATTATTTGTTTCTAAAAACCTTGTAAAACTAAGTGTCATAAAAGTGTTGAAAATTTAGCACATAATTAGAAGGCGTTTTATAATAATCTGTGTTCATTTTTATGAAGATAGTGCGTATATTGGTTGAGAAATTAAGATTTGCATTCACACAAACCCGAAGTTTACTAAGTTTTTTGCTTATAATTTATACAGTTCTCAATATAAAAGAAAGCTGTTGTCAGCGAGCATGTCAAAAGAAATTGTAAGCTATACTCTGTGGTCAGAATTAAGAAATAATAAATGTTGGATGAAAGATGAGCAGGTTTACTAAAATAATATCCAATGTTCATATGTGAATGCAATCAAAATAGAAATTCCAAGGTGGTTTGGCTTAATGTATACAACAACTTTTATGAAAGTCCCGAAAAACGTAGATTGAAAATTTTGAAAGTAATCATCAATACACTGTCTACCAATAAGTATTTGGACAAATGTGGTAGTAAAGAAAAACTAACTTTATTCAAAATCAATGGTTGGTAAAGACTCCACGAAAGGAAATTACAGCGTGTACCCTCCGGGACATACTCTCCACAAGGCTTGTATTACAGCTAGTGGTATTTTCTACCACTCGGCTTGTAGTAGACATACAAGTTCCTTCACCGATTTTGGACCGGTAGTGCACCCCTTAATTCGGCGACCCAACTCGTCCCAGAGGTTCTGGATAGGGTTCAGGTCTGGACTCTGGGCATGCCAGTCCATTCGATGAACTCCATTGGCACCATACCAAGACTTGGTTAACCTCGAAACATGACAACTGGCATTGTCATCCTGAAAGTAACAGGGGTTCAACCCGTGAAACTGCCAAACCGTAGGAAGTAGATTGTCATCCAAAATAGTGCAATAGGCATCGGCGTTGAGCTTACCATGAATGGGGAACAAGGGTCTCAGTCCATACCAGGAGAAACATCTCCAGACCATAATTCCACCTCCGCCGAACTTGACTGTTGGCACAATGCATTCTGGTAGGAAACGTTCTCCAGGCAGAGGCCAGACCCATACCCTGTCATCCAAACGGTAAAGGGTGAACCTTGATTCGTCGCTCAAAAGAACCCGTTTCCCCTGAACTACGGTCCAATTTCGATGAGATTTGCATTAAATCAACCGAACAGCGCGGTTGGACTTTGTGATAAAAGGCTTATGGGCAGCAACACGACCATGAAAACCAAGCAGATGTGCTTCCAAACGGATGGTATGCATTGAAACAATAGTCCCGGATGCGTGTTGAAACTCCTCGTGGAAAAGGGCCATTGGTTGGGTGCGGTTCTTCCGAATTTCTCTGGACATCATTAGTCGTTCTCTATCTCCCAGTTTCGTTGGTCTGCCGACTCGAGGCGCATTCTGACAATCACCGCTCACCTTCCACTTCTTAATCACATAGGCCACTGTCGATTTTGGGTACTTCAGATCACTAGATATGTCCCTTAAGGATCCGCCACATTTATGATACCCGATAATTATACCTTTCTCGAAATCAGAGCGCTCCGAACTGCGCGGAATCTTGCATGCGACTAATGCCGATGCTGTTTCCTACACGTTGTATACAGGTGGAGGCCGTGACGTACCTCAGGACCGCAGATATCGTCATTTGCATAGGTATCCAAACACATATTGGTAGACAGTGTAGAAAAGTTCAAATTCCGTTGTTCCCAAAAGGAAGTAAAAAGATGGAATGTATCCAAATATTGTATAATATTTTGCATACATACACATAATTTAGTTATATATTATAATATATAACTGAATTATACATAAAGTATATTGCGGGTAACTGTATCAACGTTTGTTCTGTCTGCACATGTTGGTATTGAATCAAGTGTATACCAATAAGATAATCATTGATTACTCCTTTGATATATGTTGTAAATGCTTATGGAAGGTATACCACCACAGAGATAACAAGACATATGCATTTTACTATATCGTTTAATAAAACTGTATTCTGTATTCAAGTTTTAAAAAAACTAACCACAATCAATGTAAGTAATCATATATCTCTACAACTGACACAAAATTAACTTGATTCTATAGTTATTTAGAAAATTGCTTAAGAGAAATGCTTCAACTTATCTGTTTTAATTTACCTGAGTTAAAAGATCTGCCTTTTATTTAAAACTTTTATTTACTGAAAGGTTTATTTTTCGATCCGTTTTTATAATTTTCCTTCCATGTAACGATACAAAGTACCCAAAGAATTTAAATTGAATGCATAATAGTAAATAAACTAACCGCTTAAGTTCTATCTATTTGTCAGGATTTTAATTCTTAAATTTTTCAATGATTAATGAAAATTACTATGCATTCTGATAAAGATTCAGGCAAGTCTTGCACTAAAGAAAGATTTTCGTCCATTTCATTATAATGAAAATTAATGAGATATTCAGTAAATATTGCTTCCAGTATTTAAGAAATATTCGGTGTGTATATAGTTTCCTATCGCTATACTTATAGACTTCCTACCTACTATTTTCTATATTTATTTCGAAATTGAATAAAAAGTTTAAACTTTCGAAAACATTTATACAACATTTTTCGAAAATAGAATACATTTTATGAAATATCGATGTGTTACAAGTTCATACTAAAAAAACGAATATTTCTAAAAGAACCCATACATATTAAATTTTCTCATAAATAACCTATACATATTTCAAAGAGAATATATTATATCCCTCTCTATTCTTTTTAAGTGAAGAAACTACTTGTTTATGCGCATCGGTATGTATAAAGCTTCAGGAATGCTGTACATCCATATGATGTCAAACTTCTTTTGCATTTTTCTAACTACTCAGAAAAGGGAAAAGTAATCTGGTATGAATAATGCATTCCAAAAGATATCTATCAAGGTTAAAAAGCATAAAAAGAGTAATATAGATAAACTATGCTCCACATTCACCATTTTTTAGCTTGTACATAAATCCATTATTTCGCAAATAATATATTTGCTCGTTGTTATTACTTTTACAGTTAGGTTACTATACTTCCACTGTTAGCAATATGTTAAAATATTGTTATTACTCACATAACCACTTGTAGATGCCAACTTATTGATAGCTACTAACTTAAGTACTTTAATTTTTTTCTGAATTTTATGAAGTTATATAAAGAGTAAATGAATATATGTGCTTCATTATAATACGAAAACATTTGAGGGTTCAGATATCACTGAACAACGAAAATGTAGGGAAAACGTTTCCATACTGATAGACATAACATCTTATTAACACATTGTTGACCGGTCACGAGTTAACTCGTGTTTTTATGGCCGATCGTTGCTGACCGGCCACGAGTAAACTCGTGATGCGTTTTTTTTTTCGCATCGCTGTTGTTTTCTCTGTTGGCGAACATAGAGTCAAGTGTTGGTCAGGATAACACAAGCTGTTTCTCTCGCTTATAAGATCCACCAAATCTTTGGTTATAAAAAATATTTAATAATAAAAAAATTTTAAAAAACGATGACGGAACGTAATGAAGAATCTTTCAATAAATTATACACGGATGCTTTATCTGATTGTTCGAATGATTCTGAATCAAATTGTGCTAATAGCCGGTGGCATGAGATAAATTTTCAGTAAAATTTCCGGTCAACAATGTGTTAATTATAAAAGTTTTTAAACTTGAATTTGTAACATATATAAAATAAACTTCTATCCTCTATTGTTTTCAAAAATTTTCTGGATGTTTAAAATACTTAAATTAATATTAAAATATAACATATTTTTGTTTATAAAATATTTTATAAAGAATAGAGCAGCATTGCTTCAGTCTACCAAAAAATTATCAATACCTCGAATAAACTTTAAAAACCTTAGGTTTAAAAAAATTCCAAGAAACTTTATGATATTTACGAAAGTTTAGTTATAATATTTTTCTCATAAAAATTTTTTTGATAGCATAATATGCATAATAATATTAAACTTTAAAAAAGAGTGTGTTTTCTTAAAATGCTTTTTACAACCTTTGAACATCCTTGTAAAACTAACCTTTTCCTTACTCCGTGTTAGAAGTGTTAGGTATCAAAATTTATTTCTAGATGCGAAATTATTCAAATCCTTCTAATTCAAATAACAAGTAATGATTAATAACTTTAGATCTAGAACTTTATTTTTGGTCAATCTGCTTCTATATAAAATTACGTATATATTTTTATTTTGTTTATAAAGAAAATTTATAAGATCAATATTAGAGTAGAGTATTTAAAAATATGTTTATGTGAAAAATATTATATCTAACATTTTCTCAATATCTGAAAAAGGTTTTTTACGGTTTAAAAAACCGAGAGATTTTAAAATTTACTCGCTGATTCGATAAGTATTTTGATGGATTGTGCACAAAGTGCATTATTTTGATAGGAAACATTTTAGGTGCATTAAATACAAGTTTGTAATGAAAATGACCAATTTTAGTAACGTTGGTCTTGTCCTTAAAAACATTTTTTGAAGATGATAAAATTTAGTAACTTTTGTCATGCATTATTATTCAGAATTTAAGAAATATTTTTAGCACTAATATAATAGCTCGTCTTTATAATTTCTCAAAAGCTCTTTTATGTAAAAAAAATTTTTAGAAAATTATCGTAAGCCATAGCTGATTAATTGGGTATTCGAGCCAAAAAATTACAATTTTGAGAAGACTCAATTTAAAAATTGCAGTAATTTCAGGAGAAATATTTCATAATAATTTATATTCTTGTATGTAATTTACCATACACCTTTATCTATAAACATAACTTGAGCAAACTATCATCAACAAAAAATAAATAATGGTGCATAAAACAGGTAAAAACAGTTGTCAATAAGTAAGTTAAAATACCCCTAATGATTTTGGTACTGGAAGAATTAACTTGTTTATAAGTTTACCCTTAAGCTTATTTAGTTCAAAATTTTGATTAATTCCATATCTTACATTTTAATTTCGTAGAATAAACTTCTATGTTTACTTTGGAAAGTAAGGAAAATAAAAAATGAATTAAAACAATACATCTTACCTTTTTTTATAAAAAAACATTTTCTGTTTCCACATCTAAAATTCTTTTAATTTTATATGCTTTCCTTGCACTTTTGAAAAATCTGGACTATAGAAATATTTTTCTTCTTTGAAAAGAGCTGACATTCCAAATTTTTCATCCCATTTATTCTACTATTTTCATCATAACTAAAAGGATTTAAAATTCGACTTAAAATAAATCTAACTCATCATTCTATGGTCTAAGGTAATAATATTTTTCAAGAGAACAAATGTTCAAAGATATTTGACTCTTCAAATTAAAAGGTATGCTTGTCAGAAAAAAAGAATTTTAGCTTCATAAATTGAAGGGTATTTCAATATTTTTCCACTGCTGCGGGCAATACAGACAGATATCATTAAGATTATACAATCAGAAGCCACCACCCATGGCTTGAACTACTACCTCCACCTATATCTCTGTGTATGTGTACGCACACACACACACACACCCACATATATATATATATATATATATATATATATATATATGTTCCAAAAAGACTACATGAAATCTACACAGCTAGATTCCTCGTTGGTAGAACGTAAAAATTGCCCAAAGAAGCGTTCCTGTACGATCCATAGTTTAGAAAAAAAGGACGAAAAATAAAGTATGAAGTCACTGCCGGTGAATGAAAAAAACACTTTATTGGACATATCAACAACAGTATTCGCATATCTTTCCAGACGATAATGTTTAATGCACATATCACATCATGCATGCGCGCCATGGGATGACGTTATATAGCTGTTAAACTGGTATTTAGAAGGCTGCATCTTTCAGCTAATGGAAGTCTTGGTATGGTGATCATGTATTTCGTTCGTGACTACTGCGACATGTACTAAATGTACGGCCAATGTAACTGAATTACCTTACGAACTGTAGGGAGTATGCCCGTGCATATACTACTGTTGATGTGTTCAGTAAAGTGTTTTTTCATGCACCAGAAGTGACGTCATGCTTTGTTTTTCATATTTTTCTCGTAAACTATGGATCGTACAGAAACGCTTCTGTGGGAAGTATTTATGTACTTCTAACGGGGAATCTAGCTGAGCAGAGTGTATGCAGTCGTTTGGGGACACCCTGTATATATATATATATATATATATATATATATATATATATATATATATATATATATATATATATGTAAAGTATATATAGTATATGTATAATATATATTTATATATATATATATATATATACTATATAAATATATATATATGTATACATATATATATATATGTTATATATATATATATGTATATATAAATATATATATATATATATATATATATATATATATATATATATATATATATGTGTGTGTGTGTGTGTGTGTGAGTATGTGAGTGTGTCTGAAGTGTATTTAAAAATAGTATCCTAAAAAATAACTACTGTCCCCTATTTTTGATTTTTTTTCTTTTGTTGAAATAGTAAATAAAAATGAGAAAATAAATTTAAAAAATTTCTACTAATATCATGCTTTCTTATATATTGGTAAATTTAACGCTATTGGGTCCTAATGACTAGTACTCTGCAACAAATTTTTATGCAACTACCTAAATTTTCTACACACAAAAAATAAATATAACACTGATCTTCGAAATCTTCTGAAATCAAAAATTACACAATTATATGATTCAATATAGATATTTTACTAGATTCTTCAATCTATTTGCTATAAGAGTAGCTCTAAAGAAAAGCATATTTACTCCTTATCAACGATTTTAGATAAACTAAAATGACTGAGCAATTTCCTGAAATTTTCATCCCAATATTTTCAAATACTGTAAGAGATTATGATTATGCCGAGATTTTTATTGAAATATAGTTTTGAGGAAAAACATTTTGTTATATTGAAAAACATATTTTTCTTATGGTAAAAATTTTGTTTTAGTAAATAACAAAAAAAACCCATAAACGTCTTAAACTCATAGCGTGGTAAAAGTTACCTTTAAGTGAAGAAGAGAATACAATATTAAAAAATCCAATTGCTCCTCCATTTAACCATTCTTCTATTTGATTCATTTTCATTAACTGGATACAAATTACTTTTTAAATTGTTGTTCCATAAATGTTTAAATAAAATAAATTCCATATAAAATCCATAAATGTCTTAAACTTATAGCATGGTAAAATTTACCTTTAAATGAAGAAAAATAATGCAATATTAAAAAATCCAATTGCTCCTCCATTTAACAATTCATTTTCATTCACTGGATACAAATTACTTTTTAAATTGTTTTTCCATAAATGTCTAAATAAAACAAATTCCATAAAAAATCCATAAATGTCTTAAACTCATAGCATGGTAAAATTTACCTTTAAGTGAAGAAGAGAATACAATATTAAAAAATCCAATTGCTCCTCCATTTAACCATTCTTCTATTTGATTCATTTTCATTCACTGGATACAAATTCCTTTTTAAATTGTTGTTCCATAAATGTTTAAATAAAATAAATTCCATAAAAAATCCATAAATGTCTTAAACTCATAGCATGGTAAAATTTACCTTTAAGTGAAGAAGAGAATACAATATTAAAAAATCCAATTGCTCCTCCATTTAACCATTCTTCTATTTGATTCATTTTCATTCACTGGATACAAATTCCTTTTTAAATTGTTGTTCCATAAATGTTTAAATAAAATAAATTCCATAAAAAATCCATAAATGTCTTAAACTCATAGCATGGTAAAATTTACCTTTAAGTGAAGAAGAGAATACAATATTAAAAAATCCAATTGCTCCTCCATTTAACCATTCTTCTATTTGATTCATTTTCATTAACTGGATACAAATTACTTTTTAAATTGTTGTTCCATAAATGTTTAAATAAAATAAATTCCATATAAAATCCATAAATGTCTTAAACTTATAGCATGGTAAAATTTACCTTTAAATGAAGAAGAGAATACAATATTAAAAAATCCAATTGCTCCTCCATTTAACCATTCTTCTATTTGATTCATTTTCATTCACTGGATACAAATTCCTTTTTAAATTGTTGTTCCATAAATGTTTATATAAAATAAATTCCTTAAAAAATCCATAAATGTCTTAAACTTATAGCATGGTAAAATTTACCTTTAAGTGAAGAAGAGAATACAATATTAAAAAATCCAATTGCTCCTCCATTTAACCATTCTTCTATTTGATTCATTTTCATTCACTGGATACAAATTCCTTTTTAAATTGTTGTTCCATAAATGTTTATATAAAATAAATTCCTTAAAAAATCCATAAATGTCTTAAACTTATAGCATGGTAAAATTTACCTTTAAGTGAAGAAGAGAATACAATATTAAAAAATACAATTTCTCCTCCATTTAACCATTCTTCTATTTGATTCATTGTCATTCACTGGATACAAATTCTTTTTTAGATTGTTTTTGTTGTTGTCTTATGCCACTTGGTCAAACCAAGCACGATTGAGCCGGAGGCTACTGGTATTAAGGCAAAGAGGTGAGCTTTTCGTTTTGACGATCATCTCAAGGATGAAAATACGGCCTATGCTCAAGTGGGTCCACGTAATTTTGTAGCAGGGACCAAACAGAAGGCTCCCAGGTTCGGCCTTCCACCCCCAGAGGTATCGTTTAAGAACTTGGAGGACATTGTAACCACGAATATATTTTACGTGCCCCAGTCACCTTTAAAGAACACGGCGTACCTTAGGCCGGCTCGTGCCCTGAACCCGCAACCATTCAGTTACGAGATCGCTGCCTTTGCTGACTGAGCTACCGCGGATCTCTATCTTTAAACTAGCATATAGCCCGTCATATGAGGGATCATTAAAATTTTTAATTTTCCAGAATTGTAAAGTACCTTATGAGGCAGGTAAGAAAGCAGTTTGTTTTTTGGCTGAGAATTATCTGGTACATGCTCAATGATTTGTTTATCTTAACTGACCGCATGTTAGTTGGCAACCTTAATTTATCTTGTCATATTACGTGATACGATGGGCAGCAGAGATTTTATTATAGACAATGATTATTTGGCGGTATATATGAATTATGTCCAAAATTTAGCGAATAGATTGCAAACCGTGTGGTTATGTATAAAACACAAACCCACAAACGAACAAACTTTTTAACTTTCAAAGATATATGACGTATAAGTCATATATAAATAATATCTAGCTTATAAGCTAATAAATAGCTATATTTATAAGCTAACTAATAAATATCTAGCTTATAAGCTAGATATTTATTAGTCTGTGAAATAGACTCGTAGACTCGTGCCACCCCCAGAGGTATCGATTGAGAACTTGGAAGACATTGGGAACACGAACATATTTTACGTGGCCCAGTCACCTTTAACGAACACGGTAGGTTCTAGGCCGCCGCGGGGTCTGAACACACAATCCTCCAGTTACGAGAGCGTTGCCTTTGCCGACCGAGCTACCATGGCTCTTAGATTGTAATGTGGTTAACGAATAAAATATGAGTTATAAATATCATGTAATGCAATATACAAAGTAGTAATGAGAAGCATAAAATACATACCTTTTAATAACAACTAGTACCGAATAATGGCAAAATGAGAATACTGCCTCATTCGGTAAACAAAGAGCAATGTTCTACAGAACGCTGTCCGTAGAGTATCAAACCAAACTTGACGCAGTGCACTAGGTGGTGTTAAGCATTCTTCCCACCAAAAATGAGTAAACGCTGATCTTAGTTGCCGGAATTTGTGGGTTTGAATCCCATTGCAGACATGGATGTACTTAGTTTTCGGATTTGTCTTTAAACAGTAGTACTATTTTATTAATCATTGGGAAATGAAACTTTGACCGTAGCATATCAAACCAAACTAGACGCAGTGCACTAGGAGGTGTTAAGCATTCTTCTCACCAAAAAAGAAATTAAGATCATATTAACTTAATCTTATAATCTAAATTAATTTATTTTCTAAAATCAGTCTCGATTCAAAAAGCATTTGAATATACCATTGCTAGGAGAAAGTAGACTTATAAAGCGTTAAAATATTGTTTTACGCTGCATTAATTCGTAGCTTTAAAATATTTCAGGAACAATAAAATGCTGTCTGTTTACTCTGCTAAAGATATTTTTCATAGATAAGTCACATTTGAAATCCTTCAGTTTTCACTAATTATGTATCACTACTGTTAATTATGTTTTATTAACTCTAGTAATAGCAGCGCCGTTCTTTCACAAATTAACTTATTTCCGTTTTTGAATAATACACCAGCAAGTTATAGAGTTATTAAATGAATTTGTTCTTGAAGTAAATTCAACAATTAACACTCATAAAGCTGAAACATTTACAAGTTATGAACTTTAATGAAATTTCATACAAGTGTTGATAAAGATAAGTTCATAATTTAAATATATTTCAGAGATCCGCTGGTGGTCTGAATAAAACAAACACGTATGTATTCAATAATTCAAAATATGCTGGTACTTGACGTGGTTAATTTAGAAGAAACATAATAGCGTTCTTTAATGAAATGTTTACATACCCTGCCAAGCGAGTGTTGGATTTTTATTTTAAAACTAAATAAACTTAATTGAGAATGTCTGTAATATTTGTAGTGAATATATATAATAATAAATCTAAAAATATTCGTGTATATAAAGAATGTACTTGCATGTAGTGGGGGGTTCATTCATAAAGTCTTTTCAGTATTTCAATCTGTAC
This sequence comes from Pardosa pseudoannulata, assembly GCA_032207245.1. NCBI lineage: Eukaryota > Metazoa > Arthropoda > Arachnida > Araneae > Lycosidae > Pardosa > Pardosa pseudoannulata. Next base: position 25,989,981 of record CM063503.1, on the reverse strand, counting down.
ACGTTGAAAATACAGCGAATTCAGTTAAGGACTTATCACAAGTCAATATGTACGAGATAAAAAAAAAGCAGCGGATTCAATTTAGGATTTCTTTTCTCTCTGAAGAAAGATTTCTAGTATGATTGCGATAGGTTTTTAACCAATTAAAAGCCTTATAACAGTTCAATGTGAAACAAAGTAAATGGGTTGAAAATTATTTCATTGTAACACAATACCATTTCACGTTCTTTATAAGTAAAGGAATCATAATTTAACACTGGCACGTTGATGCATTGCAAGCGATTTAACACTTGCTTTTCGGTAGTGGAGTGTGTGAATTAATGTGTGATAAGGCCTTTACAATTCTTTTTCCTGATGAAGAATGTTCGGATTTCTGCTATAGAAAAATTTTCAATGAATTAAAGGCCTTATCACGCGTCAAGCTGAACCAAAATAAATCAGTTGAAAAATTTTCCCTGTCACACGAAAAATCTTTGCATTCTTCATCGAGAAGAAAAATCTACAACTGAATCCATTGTATTGACAACGTGTGCATGCTAAGGTATTTATTCTACTACCAAACTCAAACGATTAAATGCCTGCCATCTTCATTTTGTTTTTTATAACTACACATTAAAATAATTACCTATAATTAAGGATAATTCAACTGAACTATATTTTTACATAAAAAGAGACGGGCGATGACTGAATAGTAGGTAGGACACCGCTTTTCGGTAGCGGAGTGTGTGATTTCAAATCCTATTCTCGTTGTAAACTTTTTCACCCTTTTCAGTTAATTTTTCGAAAAGAGGTGTAATTAGACTTTGTTTCAAAAATTGACCATAGAGCTAACCAACCCGATTTAAAATAATTCATGAATTTGAGAATATTGACGTAAAATTGTACTCATATTAAGGCTATTTATGTGAAGGAGAGAGACTCAGGACACAAACTCTTACTATGAACATTACTTGAATTAACATTTAAATTATATACATTTAACTTATATATAGAGATTATATACAGAGGGGTCTAGGGATGAACTTGGTTAATTATGGTTCGATTAATCATAATATTCCTCTCCCCCTCACACGTCATTCAGAACTCGGAACTCAATGCACATTCTTTCCAAAACCAACTGTTGCCAACTCAGGAAGTCGAACTGATGACTTTGTGATGGACTCTGCTACTCTGGAGCTGTAGTACTTCGTTTAGGAATGGGTAAAAGGAATATGATCACATTTATATATCCTTTCGGTATAATTAATGTACGAATTTAAGAAAAAATACTATAAAATATTAATTTATTTTGGAGTTACGAGCATGGACAGCTAGTAAAACATTATATTTTGAATATTAAATATATACTAGGTGATAAGACAATCATGAGGTTGATGATAAACGCTTTTCAATTTCTCAATTTTTACAAAAACACACCTCATTGTGGTAGCTCAATCGGAAAAGAGTATGATCCCATAACCGGAGGGTTGGGAATTTGAGGCTCGAGCTAGCCAAAGATTTACCCTAATCATTAATGGCTTTTGGTACAAGTAAAATTGCTTCGTGATTTCAATGTCCTCCATGCTGAAACTATACCTCTGGAGGTGGCCTGCCAAGCCTGTGGAGCCTTCTGTTTAGTCCTTGTTTATGAATTACGAGTACCCAGTTGGGGCATGTTGTTCCCGTCTTTAGTCCTTAAGCTACACGTGCTTTCTGGATGGTGCTGAGTAAAAGTTTCGCAGTCATGTTTGGAATACAGGTAAATATTTGTCTGTGATATCAGCTGCATTAGAAAAAAATAAATAACCATATCAAAAACACAGAAAATGAAATTTAGAATAATTAATGTGTGTGGCTCGACTTAGGGCAACCCCCCCCCACTCCGAGCACCTTAAATACAGTATAGAATTTCAAATACGGAATTGTTTGGACATCGGCAATTCCACATTTTGGAAAAAATTTCCCTTCACAAATGTTTTATGGTAATATTAACACACAATCCTCACACTCTGAGAAATTTTGTAAACTTTACATCCGAAATTCATGTGCAGTGCTACGCAGATCTAACGCTACAATTTTAAGAAAGAAAATGAAGATGTCAAATCATCATTTGGGTTCAGAATCAGTAGTGCAATAAATGTTTAACCCATTAACTCCTATCAGACACGTACTTGAATGTCATCTTGGACGAAACCCTAGCCTTTTACACTTCTATTTTTTATTTGATTTACAGTACAAGAAATTGATATTTGATTAATTTGGTTTAGTACTTACCGTCTACTGCTTTCCTACATCAGAGATAATGAGACCGGGACCTACTGCTTATAGACGATTCAGAACGTCAAGAACATCCATGCCAGCACGAGGATTTAAATCCACGGACTCCGGTATAAAGGCAACGTCTTACCTTTCGATCACAGTTTAGTCATAGTATGGAGAAGATAGAGATGCGCAGTGTGATTATACAGTTATCCCTCGTTTTTCACTGTTAATGGGGACCAGAACCTTCCGCGATAGATGAAAAACCGCAAAGTAGGATTCGCCCCTAGGAATTTTCGTGTATGCGGGACACAAATGTTTTAAATATGTAAACAGTATTTATACATTACACATTAAAACAAGAATTACAACACTATACGTATTTACTTAAACATGTCAATGCTAATTAATAAGGTTAATTACAAAACCTTATACAGTAATAAACATTAATCAACATTGCTTTCTGAGAGAGGCGAATAGTCTTGTGTTGATGGCGGAGGAGAGGCTCTCACATGACTCTTAGAATCTTTAGACTCACTCGGAGAAACTTCTGCTGGAAACACTGGCATTAGAGCCGGGAGCTTTACCTTGGACTGAAACATATTGATGGGTAGTTGTCTTTGTTTTTCTCTCATTGGTCGACGTTGCACCAGAAACCAATCAAGCGCCTTTATGAGAGCCCATAGTATGTACTCTGAGTCAACTCATCTATTTTTCTGATATGCAGGAATGCTTCTCTCTCGTCCATTAACATGAAACAACGCTCTTTCTGTAATGTGGCTGCCAACATGGTTTTATTTTTTCATTTTAATTTTTTGATGAATATTTTGGAAAAAAACCAGCGAAGCACTGAAGCCGCAAAACATGAAGCGCGAAGTGGCGAGGGAACCCTGTACAGTGATGACGATCCGTTTTTAAAGCCAAGATGAGCAAGGAGAAATGCGTAATATGGTAGTGACTACATAGAGATTACTTAAAAATGAAAAATTTAGAAAAATCACTTTAAAATGTTAGCGGCATAAGAGACATTTTTGCATGAGAGAACACTGCAGATTTCGTTTCTGTCGTCACAGGTATTCAGAGTAGTTAATTCAGAAACATGTAAGGAATAACAGAAACATTTATAAGACATGTAAATTCTGAAACATGTATATAGCTCTTCTGCAATTTTATATTACATTTCTGAAACTGTGAATTCCGGTTTAAGAGTAGTGTCCGCCCCTTCAGTCCTTACTTGGTATAAAAAAGGTAGAAGACCACAGTGTGATTATTCAATGATGAGCTATTTAACCCTCCCAGTGGAACACACCTATTAAAAAAAGTCTCCAAAAATACGCTAAAGGTTTATTGCGTCATAGGCTAAAGCGTTCGGTGATTTTTTACTTCACCCTTTGTCGACTAGAATGGAATACGGGAAACCCACCCTCGTTACTGTCCCTTTACTTAAGGTTATAAATAGATATATAAATAGATATTATAGATTGTTAATTTTCAATACACATAAAGCTCGTTAAGTCTAGAAGATCATCTCATAAGGAATAATGAATTCTAAAAGTACAAATAAAAATATTCTTTAATATCTTGGATAACTTTCGTAAAAAAAATATAAATAATTTTCTTAAAATGATGCAATTAGAGATACATCTGTTACCGCAAATGAAATACTTCAAAATAGAGATTTACAAAGCCATGAAAAGCTATCAGCGTCTTTGTGCCTCAGGGAGTAGGGGTGCATCCCTCAATAAATGTCAGTCAAAGAGGGATGCAGTTTCTAAACAATCGACCTGACCCTCCTACTTCAAACACTGGCAGAAATGTACATTACATCCCGTTTCGGATCGTTTTTGGACGTCGAAAATTGTACGTGACAACCGCTTTGAAGACATCATCGGTTTGGCGGAATTGTACGTGCGAACCGCTTAGAGGGTTTAAAGCCAAGCCAAGCAGGAAAAATGTATAATATGATGGTGACTACAAGAGAATTTTCAAAACAAAATCACTCTAAACTTTTCACATCATAAGAAGCATTCTTGCGTGGGTGAATACTAAAATGTCTAGAGAAAACATTGCCGATTTCGTTCCTATAATCACAGATATTCTTAGTAGTTAATTCAAATACATGTAAGAAATTTTATATTACATCTCTGTTACAAAATATGAAGTATTTAGAATTCTTTCCAACCTACACAGAAGAAATTTATCTGCATCTCTTTATAATTTAGCTATCTGTCTTTAAAATAAAGAAACGTTAAAACATCATACTGCAACATTTCTAAGTCAGCATTTTACAAAAATTGAACAGAATACATGAATCAGAATTATTTGATAAAAGAAATGTAACAGTTGATTTCCTTAGAGGAAATGTGTTGAGTTACGCAAAAATCTGAATGCGTTTTAAAATTCGAAACATTGGTGTAATGGATCTGGAATTTTCTATTCCGTTTGGCCAGAAATAAATTATGTTTTCTTCTTTCTCGTGAAAGTGTAGAGCAAATTTCAGGAATATATAAGAATGGAAGTGTACCGTCGAGGTTATATCATTGAATGAAATGAGTTTATTTCAGAACAAGAAAAATGTCATTCTTCTGCCGCTTATAATAGGATAAAGGTGATAAAAGGGAACAGCTTTAATAAATCTGCAAATAAAGAATGTGCCTTATCAAGTTTGGTTATTTTCCATTTACAAATTTATGATGCTCAAATTCCAATTGGGGTATTAAAATTGGGAATTTCTTTTGGGGAATAAAATTAATATTTAATTGAAAATAGTCCAAAACACTTTGAAAATCAATTTTTAAAATATTTAAATTTAACTGTATTTTTAGTATGACCATCAATGTTATAACTGTTTAAAATATTTATAACAGTAAATTATACAACCAAAAGAATATTTGATTACAATAGATTGATTTGAACAATTTATTTAAGCATGGAACTTATTAAGCATACCACAAATTTAAGTATGGTTTATTGACCATTTTCAAATACCCCAAGTATCAAGTTCAATTACCACCTCTTTGATACCATGTAGAGGTATTAAGAAGATAGTTTAAAAGTTATATAAATTCATAGATGGCTTTAGGAAATAATACAAATTTTTAAAAGTAATTATCGGGTATTTACACTTCTACAGCTTTCGGGTGTACTAAATACACTATATTAAGGTGAAATATGGAAGTTAGAGTTTGATAATTTCTCGTCATAACAGAATCTCTCTCTCTCTCTATCTCTATTTCTATCTCTATCTCTCTATCTATCTCCCTCTATCTCTCTCTATTTCTCTGTCTCACTCTATCTCTCTCCAGCTCTCTCTATCTCTCTATATCTCACTCTATCTCTCTATATCTATATCTATATCTATATCTGTATCTATATCTATCTATTTATCTCTCTCTCTATATCTATCTATCTCTCTCTATCTATCTCTATCTATCTCTCTATATCTATCTATCTCTCTACCTCTCTATCTCTCTATCTATATCTATATCTATCTCTCTGTCTGTATCTATATCTATCTATCTCTCTATCTATCTCTCTCTATCTCTCTCTATCTCTCTATATCTATATCTGTATCTATATCTCTCTATCTCTCTATCTCTTTCTCTATCTCTATCTCTCTATTTCTGTCTATATCTCTCTATCTCTCTTTATCTCTCTATATCTCTATCTATCTATCTATCTATCTATCTATATATATATATATATATATATATATATATATATATATATATATATATATATATATATAGAGAGAGAGAGAGAGAGAGAGAGAGAGACTAGACTAGACTAGACGACCCAACAGAGGAGAAGTTTTATTACATACACATGGACAGAAGAATTTTATATATAAAGTTATAGATATATATTTAAAAAAGTTACAAAATTGTAAAAATACCCTTTTTTACTTTTGCACTTAGTACTCATTTTTACGTTGTCTCTCTTATTTGCGATAATCCTCATGATCTTTACACTTTCGTTGTAAAAAGAAGAGTCAACTAACTCGGGAGCCTTAACTATTATTCATTTATAACCGTGGAATATAAAAGTGCAAATGTCACACGGGACAATTTACAAATATGAGAACCAACGAACTGTTTAATGAAAAAAAAATGAAAAAATGAAGATTGCAGAAGAATTTCGTGAGATGTATCGATATTAGCTAAAAGAGGAAATTAGTTGGCAAACTTTATAATCATTTATTTCTCTAAAGGGACACACGCTTCATAAGTTAATAAAGAAGGACTTTATACGAGAGTATACTCGTAGATTACGTGAAAGGACGTGGAATACCTCGAATGGGATATAGAATTAAGTAATATAGTAATATCCCTATTGATAAAGAGGTGGAAATCTAATAAGATCTAACAAAGGTGGAATTCTAATAAAGTAAAAAATTGAGGTATATCTGTTTAAGAAGTAAATAAATATTATATAAACATACTATTGATTAGATAAAAAGCATATTGAGATTATAGTAATTTAATAAGTAATTTGTATTAGAAAAAAATAGAAGTTTTAATTTTCGTATTGCCAGATTTCGGATTGAAACTGGAGGGCTATGGCGGAATGGTTATAGTACAGGGCTGTCATTTTATGTTCTCTTTCTTAAATAGTCAAAAAGACATGCAAATTTTCTAATAATTTGACATGCAAAAATTATTATAAAATTATTAGAAATTCAATTTATAAGAAAATAAACATGCAAATTTTCTAATAATTTGAATATTTTTAGAATGTTCTCTAACCTTCAAGAGCTTGTGTTAAAACAGTTCATCCACTGTCAGCCTTAGAGCTAGGTGGCTTCTTGCTTAATAAACGATATTACTTGTTTTTCGAGAACGTTTTATTATGTTCAATCGGAACTTCTAATGTACGTGACAGTATCATAAGGTACATATTGCTCTATTTTTAAATCAAATTACGTAATTAATATATTTGGTTTATTTTGGACAGCTAGAATTTACTTTTTTGCTACGTGACGGCTAATGAGACCGAAACCTACTGTTTAAAGCCGATTCGGAACAGCTTTGATTAACCATGGTAGCAGAAGGATTCGAACTGACAGTACTGAAAAGTAGAGCCTTACCTATTCAGCCAATGTCCAGTGAAGTAGTACAAATATAACGCATTTGAAATGTACTTATGTAAAATAAATGAACTATTTAAATTAACATTCAGAAATAAGAAAATACAACAGATCGCGAAAAAAACAAAATATAGATAGATTTTTTTATATAAATATTTTTTTTACTCTTTCTGTAGTTAAGGTTACAGACTTACTTAACTATTACTTAACTACAAAATGCAATAGCAATACCTTAACTACTTAAATTACAGCGAGAAAGAAACTATGGATTTATATAGAATATGGATATAGATATAGATTTATATAGATTTATATAGATTTATATAGATTTATATAGGTTTATATGGATTTATATACTATAGAGAAACTATGGATTGCTAATGATATGAATGTAATGTTTACTTAAAAATAATTTTAACACTGAACAAAGCCATTTTTGCCAGTAATTGCATACTAAAACTTTTTTGAAAAAATAATTTGTTTAGAATGAATAAAAATGAATTAAATGAATA
>CM063503.1:25974645-25977145 GCA_032207245.1 Pardosa pseudoannulata | reverse complement strand
CCATGCCAAGACTGGTATTCGATTCCACAAACTCTGGTACCGAAGAGCAATGCCAGTTTAACTTTAGAACACTACTATGTTTTTCTCTCAAGTTATTACTTTTGTTAGATCCGCAGTGCAATGCTTTTAGAATGTATCTTAATTCTAGGAAAGGCAAAAAATGCATACGCTTTCATTTTAGAAAATGATATATTGCACATTAAAGTTATTTCCAGGCTTTAAAGACTTATTATTTTTATTATATAACGTCTTCGAGACTCAAGATACTGTGAAAAGTTTTAAAATACACCCATCTTAACCTTTTTTCGCGAAACGAATCAAAGTCCACTGTGTGGAAGTGCTGAACACTAAATTTTATACAAGTATCAAGAGCCTTGTCTAGAAAATAGTGGGCCGTAGCACTCCAAATGAACCAATCAGAGAGACAATCAGTATAGAATATATTCATGTGTTTCACTCAAGAGTTCTTTCACCGCATGTATCAGAAAATATATAAATAAATGAAATTTTTAAATACCGAAGAAAATTGAAATAAAAAGGACTACACGATATTTTCCTGAACTACACGATATTCTTCATATTTCATTTCTGTGATTGGCAACACATAGGATGTATTTTAATTGAGATTCCTAATTTTTCAAATGTTGTTGTAATAATTAAATCATGAAAGTGATACAAAATAATAAAATACTATATAATACCTGTAATTATTACTTACACCATCTTAAGACAACATTTCTAGTGTATAAATTCTTAGTTCACTTTTCTTGAATTTCCAAGAGAAAAAATAACATGCTTCTTCATTAATGTTTTGGGGTTATCGGACTGGAAACGTTTTACACAGATCAACGAAATTGTTGATTGGAATTATTACAGCAGATTATTTTTGTTAATTCCCTGTAATATCTAATCAGGAAGACTGTTAAATAAACAGATGTACAGTACGCTAGTGCTCAATACAAAAAATAAGAAGTAATGAATTTTGAGATAATTAATAGCTTTTTATAGGGCCCAGAAAAGGGAAAGTTCTTCATAGGGATAATCATAACGCTTATTAGCCATAGAAAATATTAATTAATTCGTAGTTAGTTACTTATTATTTTTTGAATGCAGGCAACGTGAAGTTTTGTGTTCTTGTAACACAATCGGGTTTCATATAATTAATAGCATTTTGCTTATGGGCGAATGATTAAGATCCGTTTAAAAATAAGGTTTTGTTTGAAAAGTCATTCTCATTCACTTCATGGTTTACTACTGTTACAAGCGTTTTCATAATTATAGAAGTAATCTGTATTAATAGAAAAAGTAGTTTCTGAAATACCAACTTGGGGATTACAGGATCTGCATTCATTATACAGTCAAAAAATCAAAGACTAAGTGCCAGCTATATAGCAATAAAGGCAAAATCAACGTAAGTAAAGCAAATTTAAAAAAGATTCGACGCAGACAGCTCTCTAGACAGTTCGAATCGGCTGCACAATCGCGTGAGTGAACTTAAAGACTGAAAATGCAGACTGAGCTGGAACACATAAAATCCACCTCTTACTCAACTTACGCGCTGAAGAAATATCCTATAACTCTATACAAAAGCATATATTACGGCCAAACAATACATGCAAGACCAAAAACGTGTAAAAAAATGAATAAACAAAAGTAAAAAATTTTAAAAAATATTATAATACTGTAAATACCATGAAATGAATATAAAGATTTTAATCCCGTTTCCAGTCATTGCTAAAATTTTACTGTTTACTTTCTGAAGGAATCAGTTCTGAATATAATGTAATGATTAGGCAACCACACGAGTATCCTGAAATATCGCATTTAAGCCTATCAATAATCTAGCAATATTTCAAGCAGAGTGTACATGCTTCAGTAAAAATACTGGGAAACTGAAAAGTTCGTGTATGCAACCAGCCGGAAAATAATTATTTCTACTGAGAATGACCGAAGCTGTTGAGGTGTTTAAAGGCTAAACTTATATCTATGGTGAGTAATAGATCTTCTTTGTTTAAATGACACCTGAACCTTTTTGGTTTACAAACATGCGATCACTTCTTGGATCGAATGATCTTGTCAAATACAAATGATAACTGAGACATCAATTAGAATCATTACCCAAAATTTATTTATTGTTGTAATTTATTTCTTTTTGTAAGGAAGAAGCATCACATTAAAGGCCGTTCTTGAAGAAAGTGGCTCAAAAAATTCTAAAATTGTACATTAAAGCTTCATTAGTGTAAAAGCCCTGCTAGGTTGAATGGGGCTTAGCATCGATGTGAACATCGCAATTGCAAAATCTTGACCTAATTAAATGCTACTGCTCTATTTCTGAATTGTTGAGACGTTACACTAAGCTTAAAACTAGCACCATGGCTTCTATACCGTTTAGGTCTCATTTTCATATATTTTTCTCTTTCTTCTTAATAAAAACTACTCACGTACTTATGAACGAATGTTAAAGCGTTGCCTTTAGTTATCAGATCCACGGTATCCAAGT
>CM063503.1:25964645-25972145 GCA_032207245.1 Pardosa pseudoannulata | reverse complement strand
AGTGCTGGACACATTTGAAATTATAGTCCTTATTCTTTTTACTTGCCCGGGTTTCTGGGCAAGGAGGAGCCTCAGCAACTAGATTATTTAAATAAATTGCAGTCACGCGATTTTGGTAAAAAGAACAGGCACAGTTCGTCGAAAAACTTAAACTTTATTCATTAACTGTTAGATCAGGAGAAAAGCTGAGTCATTTGCCGGCAACAGCTGGAAAACCTGTTGAATGGACAGAAAACTTTGGGAAATGTATTGGAAGAGTTTTAAGTCGAGGACACTTCTTTGATTAAGACATTTTGAGGCTGGAAAATAGATTTTAAGGAATTAGAATGGGAGAGAGGAGGTTTTTAAGGAGCTATTAATGTGAAATAATTTTGATATATTACATGTATATATGACATGTTGAGAATATTAGAGAATAAATAGGTTTAGTAATTATAAAATTATAATATAATTTTCATTTCAGTTGTTATATAGTGCTCGGCTTATTTAACGGAAATTATTTAGTTTATTTTTCGATTTGCTTAATTAAAGTATGTCCAGTGTTTCTATAAATATTTCAGTAATAGGTGTTTCTAAGAGAAAATGTAAACATTATATTCTAACAGTTTCTAATTAAAAAGAGGAATGTAAAAGGTAGTTAATCATCATGATTCAAGATACGGAAGAGATGAAGGAGAAATGGGAAATGTGAATGATTACCAAATCAAGAATTCAGGTAACAGAGTATGAGATTTCGAGATATGAAGAGCTACAAAGTTATGTAGCTATACAATCAAGGGAAATAGAAACTGGCTTTGTGACACTATTAGGAAACAACAAACAAAAGAGTCTAAGGATAAGGAATGTAGTTTTGGATACATCCTAAAGTAATGTAATCGCTATACAAAAGTATGTCAGTATATTTGCATTTTTTGTTCCTCGTTTTTATCTGTAAACTATTGTCAGCTTCTTGAAAAATTTATTTCGTATAAAACAAATCAACATTAAGGGCTGTAATTTAAAACATCGTGTAATGATAAATTAATATACGAAATAAATTTCATCGGAATATCTACGTTATTTCTTTGTAATAACTAAAACTTTATCATAACCCTTTGTATGAGTGTATGTGAACAAAATTATACATAACGTCCAAAGAGTGTATTAATAAAATATACTGATTCACTAACGACTGTATTATATAAATGTGGAGTTTGATTTCCACACAAGTTCTAGCAAGGTAAACTATAATTTCTTAATTTCTTTACTTTAAAATTTTAATGTATGATATATCTGACTTTACTTGCTTGCTTGTCTGATATGCCTGACTTTACCCAGTTTAAAAACTAAGTTCATTTTAATCTTTACTTCAGTAAATCGTTTCCTATTATTATTTGTTTTTCGGTATTTTGGTAACTTTAGCTCATAGCAATATTTAAATCAGAACTATTTTCATAAATGAAAATGTAACTCATTATTTTCCTGCCCAAACAGTTATGTAATGTTATTCTAGGGGAAACTTGAAAGGTTTCTTCAATATTAGCATTTTTGTAATACTTTGTAGTTTTAGATTTTAAATGAGAAAATCAAAATCGTTTTATTTTATTATTGTGTGATAGTGCACTGATAGGATTTCCAATTTTACAGCTTATAATCAAAAAAATAGAAGACTATAAGCATATTGATGCATTTGTTTACTACATAAATCAAACATTCTTTTTCAATGGTGTTAAAATTTCGCTTAGGAATTTCTTTCATGATTGCTAGTTTATATACAAACTCTGCTTGACTCTACCAACCAATCAGCCTAAATGTAAACACCTGTTTGTTCACAGTCACAAGACTTCATAGTCAGTCAATCGCAGATGAACTCACAAACAACGAAATGTTAATTCTAGAATCAGGAAATCCGTCCTGGGAGAATACCATTTGTAAATGATTCTGGGTGAACCATTGACTGGAGGAAATTCATGGATTTCGTGATCCTCGTGTGTTACTCTCTATTTGGTGAATACCATCGTTAGAGTTCTATCAGGAATGAAGAAGAAATGTAATTTCAACTTCCAACTTAAGTTTTAACATGGAGCAAAGTGTCTTACCTGAGCAGAGGCAACTGCAACGATATGAATGCGGACTTTATAGATCGAAAAGAACCAGGACGTAAATCTTCATACGTCAGGTAGCTGTGTGGCATTTCGTCTGCTGGTTCAAAATTTCTACTAATAATCTCTATTCCTCTTGTCTATCTCTCAGGGTTCGGGTGTCCCCTAAGATTACGATTTCTTTTTTTAGTGGTTATTTATTGGCCTTTTTGTTTGCATATTCGACGTCTCCACTCTTATCGGTTGGATCCGCCGTTCGATTGCCCCCAAACCAGCTGTGAGTTTCAGAGATATAATACTAAATTACTAACTTCTGCAGAAGATAATCAGAATGGAATGGATAAAATGATGGATTTCTATACAAACCAATGTGAAATAAATGCAGTCTTTTTTTTGTAGTAATAGCATAAGGTGAAACTTTAATTGATTCATATATGCATCGCTGGGAAGTATAGGATTAAAAGTAATTTTTTTTCTTTTTGATTTTTATATGATTTGACTAATTTTCTATATATTCTCATGTAGGAAAAATATTACTTTCTTTAAAAAAAAGTGAATATTTCCATAAAAATACATAACCTCTATTGCTTTTATTCACATAAAAAAATAAAAATCAGCTTAATTTCCGTTTTATTGAAGGCAGTCTTGTTTATATTATATTTAAAAAAGATCATTCGCTATCATTCTTCAAAAGTTTTCTGTTCCTATCTGAAAAAGTATCAAATGTACATAATCTAAAAGTGGAACACTAGGTATGCATTATTTTTGTTCTAGTAACTGTTGATATTTTCCTTTCCCTTTTCATTATTTTGTGTTTATGAGAAAATGTTTAGCTTTGTTCTTTGATGCTCATCGAAAGCGAAAATATTATATTTTCTCAGCATAACTTCCGATAAAGATAAAGCTCAGAACTTAGAAATATGAAATTTAAATGTACAATTTTCTTTTTATCCTTTTTACGTCTATGCCTAAAATTGAAAGTTTTCATTGTTTTCTTCAAAGAAATTTAATGAATAACAATATGTTATGTATATGACAGGCTATAGGAAAATTAAGTGGTAAGTACTAAGTTGTAGGGAATTTTTGCTCCATTTTAAATATATAAGGAGAAAAGGCTAAAATAAGCACTTGATGACTTACCCCTTCCAGGACAACTTTGAATGGAGAAAAAAGGATACTTCATCGTTTCATCTTGAATATTTATTTTATTAATGAAATGAACACAGGATATATAAGCTTGACACAAAAGACACCCGAATAAATAATTCCATACATAGCTTTAACGCAAATGACCACATATTGTGTGTTGGAAATCAAGACAAAATCCTAAATTATCTACAAGGCAAAATGGTGACTAAACAGTGAACTGAATTAATTGGATTTCACGCAAATTGAGTAATTACGTGGATAAATATTATTTTCCAAACTTATAAGATGCGATATAAATAAGAAAGATCATTGGAGATGGTCGGTCAGAAAAAAAAAAGATTCAGGTGATGCACTGCGATATTCGTTATTACTGCACATTCTAGAGAAAAATCACACCCCCGCCAGTACACAAATTCATCTACTTGCACACCACTCCTCAGCTAGATGATTGTATCTAAAACCAGTTCCCATTGGCATGTGGGTGAAGCCATGTCAATGGGAACTGGTTTTAGACACAAATTTTACAATAATATAGTAAAAACCTTGATTCCATATATTGACTCATTCATATATAAAATGGTAACTAAATATAGCATACCTAACAATACTTTCAAAGAATGAAAACATAATTTTTTGAGTTTATTTCTTGGCTATTTTCACAGTGAGACCAACCATCATTACAATTTTTCTATACATGAATTAAAACAATATGTAGAAGAGCTACAAAATGATTTCATAAAATTTTACGTTGATAAGGTAGCTACTAATTACTCTCTAATATGTAAAAAATATTACAGTATCTATAAAATAGTTAATTATTCAACAAATTATATACCAACAATGGTGAAAAGACAATGCACACTGAAAAAAGTGAGTATGCCGTTTTCTTCAGACGTACGGGATTGGTCAAAGCCATCAAGTTGGAAGGACAGAAGACCGTAACAGCACATTGGTGTAACACTAAATGTCTACCACAAATTCTACAAGAAGTGAATGTTAGGGGACTAATGCTTCACCATGACAATGCATCTTCACATACAGCCGGATTATCAGTTGAGTTTCTTAAAAACAAATTAAAGTGATAGAACATCAGCCGTATTCACCTGATCTAGCTATGTGTGACTTTTGGTTATTCTTTAATCTAAAAAAGAACTTACGTGAACGTAGTTTTCATTCAGAAGAAGAGATTAATGTGGCTATAAATGCATTTTTTCATCTATTCCAAGAAATAAATGACTTGAGGCATTTAATCTGTGAAAAATTCGTCTACAAAAGTGCATTGATGCTGGAGGAGATTACTTTGAACACACCTAAAATTGTGTAAGTATAACTTTAAAAACCTAGTTGTATGTCAAAAATTTCAGAGTGACCCTCGTATATATTAATATAAATGGATGGATATATCCATGGTAAATGTTACTGAATATCCTCTAAATCAATGTTACTTGAAATATTACTTGATATCATATAGTTTGTAAATCGTTCAAATGTTTACAGTTTCAATTTTTCACCAGTTTATAGCTCTTAGTTTTACACTAAATATTTTAATTGTCTGATTCTAGCGTCTTTTTGCTGATTTTTTATTGATAACTAGGATTAAAAATATTTTCTTTCAAATATTTTAAAACTTTTTTTTAACTTTGGGACTGGTATCTTAATGGCTGATTTCCTTTTTCCTCTCATGTAGAAAATGTTCCGTTCTACATCAAAATATTCGGTAATTGTTTCTGCAAAAAGCACAGCTTCTTTTCTTGTTATTCATATAAAACCGTTGAAATACACGCTTAACTTTCATTTTGTTGAAGCGAAACATACTTGTTTATGATGTTTTCAAAATATTTCCTTCTCTATCTTTCTTCAAAATTTCCGCTGCCTTTTTTCAAAACTCTCAAATCTGCATAATCTAAAAACAAAACACTAGGGATGCATTA
Source organism: Pardosa pseudoannulata (assembly GCA_032207245.1). Lineage (NCBI taxonomy): Eukaryota > Metazoa > Arthropoda > Arachnida > Araneae > Lycosidae > Pardosa > Pardosa pseudoannulata. The sequence continues at coordinate 25,966,984 of CM063503.1, read as the reverse complement.
TTTTGGTTCTAGCAACTGTTGATATTTTTCATTCGCATTTCATTATTTTCTGTTTATAAGACAATGTTTAGTCTTGTTCTTTGATGCCCTTTGGGTATCATATTGTCTCAACATAACCTAAGATATAGATAACGTTTAGAACTTAGAAGCATAAATATAAAGACATTTTTTATTTTATAAACTTTCTCGCCCATATCTAAATTTGAAAGTTTTCATGTTCCGTTCCTAAAAAATTAAATAATACTTACGACCTGTCAAACTTGTCTGCAGGGCATAAATATTTAGAAAGTATAAAGTTAAAAGCTTGTTTCAAGAATATTACAATATAATTCTTCTCAGTATAGCTAAAGTATATATTCTATATTATATTATGAATTTTAAATAAGTATATATATATATATATATATATATATATATATAATATATATATATATATATATATATATATATAATATATATATATATATATATATATATATATGTATATGTATATACATATGTATATGCATTTATATATATAAATATATATATATATATGTGTGTGTGTGTGTGTGTAAGTAAAATTATTTCCTCTATTCACAATAATGATGTAGCCCCTATTGTATTTACTTGCCCGGGCTAGGAAGAAGCCTAATCAGCTAGCAGTAATGAAGATACAGTCGTCCCACATTGAAGAGAACGGCAAAGTATTATTTTAGAGCTGCTGAAAACGGACATCTTTGCTAGTCAACGATAGACGAGAGAAAAACACAAAAATCACTCTGCTCGAACAGAGGTGCTCCCAACAGCGAAGACAGAAAGAGTTATCCCTAGGGACAAGAAACTTAGTCAGATAATTAAACTGTTAAGGTCAGGAAAAACTCAGACCCATTTGTCGGCAACAGCTGGAAAACGTATTGAATAGACAGGAAATTTACATCTATAGGATAGAAAGCTTTGAGAAATGTACCGAAAGAATTTTAAGTCTAGGACACTCCTTTGATTAAGACATTTAGAGGATGGGAAAAAGATTTTAAGGAATTAGAATGGGAGAGAGAGGTTTTTAAGGAAATATTAAAGTAAAATAACTTTGATATATTACATATATATATATATGTGTGTGTGTGTGTGTGTGTGTATAACAGGTGTTTATAATTAAACTTTCCAACTTCCCTATAAATCGCAGCTTACAGCGCAAAGGGGTGAATGGAAAGCAGCGAAATGTAGTATATGGGCTCTACACTTGACGAGTTCATTGAATATTGAAACAAAAACTTAGTTCCAAAATGCCCACCAGAGGGCATTTTTTTTGAGAAAAACATAAAATTTTAAACAATAAATGATGAAATAGGAATCCAAAAATAATATTAACAATCCAGAACAAAAATTATGAGTAATAAAAGGCAAAACCGGGAAAAGCTGTCAGTTGCAGGAGAGTAAAATGTCAGGATTTGCAGACTTGGGAAGAAGAGGAAGCTATATGCATAACAGGTTAGGGTATAAAACGTGGGCCTATCACATGTGAATGTGGACCTGTCACATGTTCCATTAATGGCAGTCGGTGGTACCATGACATGCTGCAGGCGTTTATTGGGCTGCAACTACAGCAAGGCATGTCCATACATGAACCCTTTTCATGCGTGATAGTGTGCCCCAAATATCCATGGCTCCCAGAAGGCGCTATTGGCCAACACTTCACAAAGGAACGCTTAATTTGGATTTGATTCGATTAATGCTCCATTTATTGTCATGTAGAAAATTATAAAAAATTGTATTAAAAGATTTTATAAAATGATCTTTTATAAAAGATTTTATCTTTGCTATTTTAAATTTACATAAAACAAAAGAAAGTTAGACCTTAGCATCCATTTTGCTGAAGCACGAAGCACTTTTTTATGTTATATTCAAAGAATATAACATAAAATCCTTCTCTATATTTCTTCAAAAGTTTTTATAACCTAAAGGTGAAATACTAGGGATCCATTTTTTGGGGGTCTAGTATTCCTTCTGATATTTTTTACTTCGCATTTCATTATTTTCTGTTTATACTATTTGTAAGACAATGTGTAGTTTTATTATTTGATACTCTTTTGATCATTAGAAATTGAACATTGTGAGCAAACAAATATTATATTTTCTCGACATAACTTGTAAAATAACACTCAGAATCAACATTACAAAGTACATTGAAACTGGACATTATAAGGACTTTCTCGTCCTGTTGTAAATCTAAAGGTTTCTATTTCTCTTTTCAAAGAAGATATAAACTCCGGGAGGTGTCCACATACATAATAGTGTTTTAAAATAAAAGGAAAAATTTGTGTTAAGATTATTACAAGTTTTTTATATGAAACGTGCTA